>CM052897.1:112498437-112594310 GCA_028534135.1 Potos flavus
CTCAATAACCACCACCAGGCTCGCCCAACCCCCCACCTCCCTCTCCTCCAAAACCCTCAGTTTGTTTCTCAGAGTCCACAGTCTCTCGTGGTTCATCTCCCCCTCCGATTTCCCTAAATTCACCCTCCTTTCCTTCTCACAATGTCCTCCATGTTTTTCCTTATGCTCCACACGTAAGTGAGACCATATGATAACGACTCTCTCTGCTTAACTTATTTCACTCAGCATAATCTCTTCCGGTCCCGTCCATGTTGATACGAAAGTTGGGTATTCATCCTTTCTGATGGAGGCATAATATTCCATTGTATATATGGACCATATCTTCTTTATCTATTTGTCTGTTGAAGGGCATCTTGGCTCTTTCCACAGCTAAACTCACTTCTTGAGAGTTTTTAATATGAATGGATGTTGAATCGTATCAAATGCTTTTCTGCTTTTATTGAGATGATGGTATGATTTTTGTGGTTCCAGAGTGTTTTCAAGTTCAGTCGCTATGTCACACCAGCGCATGTGCAGCTGAGCAGAAAGACCAACTTTGGTAAGTGAAAGCAAATAGTGGGAGTGGGCTGAGTTACTCATGGTTGCTGCTTTCCCAGTAAACAGCCTAACAGTGACTTAAACCATCAGAACCTTTATATTTTTTGAGCTTTATTAAAATATAATGGACATGTAACATTGTGTGAGTTTAGGGTGTACAATGTGATGATTTAATACATGTATATACGTGAGAGGATTACCACAATAAGGTTAACATTTCAAGCACCTCATAAAATTACCTTTTTTGTGTGTGTGGTGATAAAGTCTACTCTTAACTATACTGTATAATGTACTTGAAAGTTGTTAGCTATAGTCAGTATGTTGTACATTTGATCCCCAGAACTTATAACGGGAAGTTTGTGCCCTTGATCAGCATCTCCCCATTTCCCCTACCCTCCAACCCTGGGTAACTACTATTTTATCTGAGTTTGCCTTTTTCAGAATCCGTATATAAATGAGAACATATAGTTATTGCCTTTCTCTGACTTATTCCATTTAGTATAAGACCCTCAAAGTCCAACCATGTTGTTGCAAAAGGCAGAATTTCCTTCTTTTTCATAGTTGAATAATATTGGTGTGTATTTCCATTCTTTATCCATTCATCTGCTGATGGACACTTAAGTTGTTTCCTTGTCTTGCCTATTACGAGAAATTCTGCAATGAACCTGGGAGTACAGATATCTCTGAGATAGTGATTTCATTTCTTTCAGATATATACCTAGAAGTGGGATTGCTGGATCATAATACAGTTGTTTTTAATTTTTTGAGGCCTCCATACAGTTTTCTGTAGTGGCTACACCAATTTATATTCCCACCAACAGGCCATGAGAACCTTTATTGTGTATTCAGCAATTAGTGAAAGGAGGTCCCAGGAATGGTTCAACAGTTCGATGCTTTTATGGATTTAGGATCTTTTCTTTTTTTCTACTCAGTCATTCTAAAGATTGGCCTTTATAATCCGCTGATTTAAGGTTGGCATTATGGCTGTCACATTGGCAAACTTCACAAAATAATTGGGGTAGTGCAAACAGAAAGGATAGGGACGGGGCATAAAAGATCTTTTACCTCATGCAGTTTAATCTTTGACAAAGTAAATCAGGGGGACAGTTCTTATTCTCAGCTTCTCCAACAGACATTATGTGGAATTGGGTAGCACGACCAACTCAGATTAATCCCTGCCAAGTGCAAGTTGTCCTGATTCATCACTAAGGACTGGGACTCAGGCGGACTAAATGGAATTGCGTATTATGCTGTACAGGTATGCTTCTGATAATAGCCACTTTTTGTGGATTAACCGGTTCTTACAGGCATAGGTAGAGCAAGTTCTATCCAACTTAAAGCAATAGCGTTTTGAGAAAATTATCAACTGTGCAATGCATAAGAAGGGTAAACCTTCTCCACATTACCAAATCTCATGTTTCCAGCCCAGGCTCACATTATAGCAACACCAGGAAGCACACAGCAGTGAAAATAGCGTGGGTGCAGGGAGGTGGACCCTGGTCTAAGTCCTGATTCTACTGCTCATCAGCCTCGGTCACCTTGGGCAAGGTACTTAAGCCTTGCCTCTCCCTTTTCTCAGTTGTAAAAATATGAAGGTATCTTTCATGTAAGGGAGCTGTGAGGATTAAATGAGATGGTGAATGGAAATCATACAGACGTCCGATGATTAGTAAGTACCGTTGGGTCGGCAGTTGTTGGTCCTGGTTGGAGTATGTGTGTAAGACAGCTGTTTCAAAAAATACCCCCTGCCCTCCAGGAGCTTGAGGGTAAGGGAGCAAGCATTTGTGAAGTGTGGTAGCAGAAGAAAGGGCATTAATACAATTGAGGGACATTTCTTTCAAATCAATGTAAGTTATATTGCATACCAGTGGCTAAAAATGAAAATTTGTTCACTTCCCTATTGAGGATTAATTAGGTCCTGATGTATCACTTGGAAGTAATGGATGTTTTTTACATAATAAAACCATCCTAGAAATTATTAGGAAACTTCCAGTGAATTTGCTAATAGAGAACTGCTTATACGGAGTGATCATTTATAGAGCTATTTTAAAATTGTGTGATGTGAGAGTAATCACTATAACACAGGAGTTCAGTTATTGACTATTTCTGTCCCAGGTTCTGTTCCAAGTACTTTACATGGATCAGCTCTTCCGTGCCCACAACGATCCCATGAGGTGAGCAGAATTAGTATGTCCATTTTCCTGATCAGAGAGGTTAAAGGACTGTCTCAAGGTTGCAAAGCAAGCTGGTAAGAGGCAAAACCAGAATTAGAACTCCGGCTCCCAGGCTCCGGAGTGCTACCCTGTAGTCCTTCAGTGGAAGCAGAGCTGGGCTAGTTTTCTCGACTGCTGAAGCAAGGCCTGTGCGAATTAGCTCACGTATCTAAGCAGGCAGCAGTCTGTCATGTGCAGCTAAATAAGGCGGAGTTGTGCCTGACCGGAATTCAGGAACAGGATGCGCAGAAGGCTCTAGTTCCTGACGGGGAGGAGGGGGAGAAGGGACGATCCCATCACGGATGGGCCTCGGGCAACTGTCCACCCGCGTTTATTTCTCCGTGTCTTTAAAAGGCTGCACTATATGGGTAGGAGCAGGACTAGTGAAGGCCGTCTGTCCAACAGTCTTGTTAAAACCAGTAAATTATTTGATGCAAACAAATAGGAAGTTTAATTTTAGACATGGCAAGTTCAAATAAACCACTTGGTATCAGAGTAGACAACAGAATTTGTTCGACCATGGGAAACAATATCCTAAATAGCCCAGTGCAAGAACACTTGTGCAGAAAGTACACACGTAATCTGAAGATACTTTATTAAGATCAAAGGTTTTCCATTACATTTATTTAGAAATCCTTACTAGTCAAAAAGAAAATAAATAATAGAACTCTAGATCTTCAAGAAGTTTTTAATAACAGTTTTGTAAATCTATGAAGATTACAAGTTTGTCAATTTTAAATTATTCTGATTTAGATACATTCAATCATCATACGATACCAGGAATGTCAGCCTTAAAGCTATTAAGAACATCTATATGAGTAAGTAAAACAACAGGAAAAAAATATTTCACCTTATTCTTTTTAACGGACTCCAGTTTGGTAACCATGGGAATACAGAATTTCCAGATCTTGGATTTTAAATATATGGACTTACAAACATTCCTCTCCTCTCAGATCGTGGCTGACACCATCGGGAGCTGGCCGAACTAGTACAGTGAGGGGTACCGTGTGCGTCCCCTTGCTGGAGGAGGAGGTCTGGGGGCAGACACAAGTCCAGGGCCTTCTGCAACGGTAAGCAGCGAGCCCCTGGCACTGCCTTACTCAGTTTTAACCTAATTGCTAGACATCGAAATGGCCATGTAAACGTCACTTGCAAAGCCAGGTACCTAGTAGAAGATTTCTCAAATTCCTAAGGTGCCCCTTTTCATTAAAAACAAAACATTGTTCAGTTCTAGGGTGAAAAGGTCTGGACAGTTATGTCTTGTAACTTAACACCCCTTCGCCACCAACAGCCAGAAGGATTCTGTTTCCACCACGTTACGCTACCCTCTACCCCCACAGTAAAGAATTTGGTTGGACTGCCGAAATTATTCAGACAGTTGCCTACATGATTAATGACACGTTTCCCATGACTCTTTGTAGAGGAGATTCTGGTTTACAGGAGATTTTAGCCAGGGTTCAAAGAAGAGTCTGTTCCACCCAAACTCTCTGTGGGAGACTCGTGTTTCTTAGAGCAGCCATACAACTTAGAGGTACGGTCACCCTCTTCCTCACTCTTCTAAAAAACCAAATGGCTTGCTGTTGGCTTTATAAACTTAGAACTCACTGTTTGGATCACGTTAGGTAACACTTAGTCTAACTGTTTTAGTGTGAGTGTGTATCAAGGCCATTGCAGTAGTTTCTGTCTATTTCTACTGTGAAATTTGACATGTCTGAAGGAAACCCAGTGGATAACGCTACCAAATGCACAGTGTGCACATAACACTTGTGGGTCTGTGTATGAACAAAGGTCAAATATTTACATGGAATGTTGACCCTGACTTATAAAACTATTTTAAATTATGATATCTTTACATACAATTTATTTTATGAATAGCTCCATTTGGTAATTAAAAAAATATGCCTTTGAGAGATTTCATAAATATATAAAATTTCACTACATTCTATTTTTCTTTAAACATGACATCTAAACTCTCTTTACAAATCAACAAAAAATATTTTGTTTGAAAGTCGCAGATGCAATGATTTTTGATTGGCAGGGTCTTACTACATGCAAGAATGGCAAGACATGTTCTCTTATACAGCTTACGGCCCTTTCTCGTATCTTGAGCTATGTGATTTATTTGCTGAAGTTCAGTAGTAACAAAGAAAAATGAGAGCCCATCTAAATATTTACAATACAAGAGTCTTTCTTAAAATTCTTTAAAAATGGTAAATTAGGATGGTACCTGACCAGTGTTAAGAATTATTTTGATGAGGAGGAGGTAAGTTAGCATTACACAAAAAGTTTTCTAAAATATATCTTAGTGCAATTTAAATATATGATCAATTGCACATGTGAAAAATGATCACATTTTAACTGTATCAGTAACATGTAAAACATCTACTTTTGGAATAGGAATCAGTTTATTGGATGGTGACTCCAGATATCCTGTCTGAGGATTTACAAATAAAAATGTCCTTTGTAATCATGACTTGCCCCAAGATATCACCAGCCTTACAGAGACTAAGGAAGGGCTTTCGGTTACATATATAATCATTTTTAAAAGTCTTATGTTCCCTCATTAAATATTCGAGTCACTGATCCAGAGTCCTAAGAGGCCTTCTCAAGCTGTAACATGCAGGCCACTCACTAAGGCAAATGTGTCACAATTCCTCGAAGAAAGATTATCGTAGATATGTAAGAAAAAGGTTGCGCTTTGAGAGTAGTAAGAGGATGCCTTACCGTCAGCCTAGGTGAACCCAGTGCCCCGTCGCCAGCGTGGCAGCGCTGTCCCATTTCCCTGGCACCGGTCAGGGCTGCCAGGCCACACCTTCAGCTGTTAACCTACGGGCTTGCTGGAGGGAGCACGTCTGAGACCCGCCGAAGCTCCGAGCTCCAGGATCAGCTCCCCAGCTGTTTCTCTCTGAAAAGTCCCACCTCATCTTGGAGACACAGCTGTATGTTAAAGACAACCAAAAGGTTCAAAAGCTCTGCTCAAAGTACAGTACTGTGCAAATTTTGATTTTGGATCTTCTACTCAAATCCTGTGCTTGAAGTAAGGCTGGATAAAGATACAAACAAAACCGACATTCAGTTTTAAGCAAGATTGCACAGCCACAACAGTGATATAGATCAGAAAACCCTACCACCAGAACAGTAACTGATTTCATCATGCACTCTACAAAAAAGATGATCGTGGGCATTTCCCTTAGTTACGAATGTAGCCAGCTCACTGGAACCCAGTGGGCCTCTGTCTCTAATTTGTCAAAAGTTGTTTTTAGCTCATTGAATGCCACGGCGAGGTCATCATTTACTATAATTTTGTCAAAAAGATGACCATACTGATTTTCCATTATCTGCGCAGATTTAATCATCTCCTGAAAGTCTTCTTCCTGCAAAAGGAAATATTAAAAATACTTTGGTTAACCAGGCAATTTTATCACTTTACATGGAGGCAGAGATTTCCATAACTGGTTTATCAAATACTATCCTGTGTTTATTCTTTCAGCCACAAATGAAAATGACCCTCTTGAGCTGCAAGTTCTTCAGACGTCCTAATTTCGTAACTCAACTGCCCACGCAAAGTTCCCCCCTTTCGTGAATTTCAGGATTATCACTCACTCATTACAGGGATATTTCAGTCACTAGAATAGGAAGATCTAGTCGTAGAAGCACAGAAAGCCATTACCGTGCAATCACTCAAAATGTATGTACCTAAATACAGTTCTGCTTCTGTCGAGACTTGGATCACAGCATCTACAACACCGTGTCTTCCGAAGGCAGTGGCTCACGCGTGTATGATTTCAAGTACCACTTATATTCCTACTGAGTCTCACCGTACTTACTGTAAAAGGCTTTGCGGCACCTTGGTCGTCTCTGCTTGAAATAATCTTTGCATTTTTTCTTGTCTCCCTCAAGCGCTCTATTGATGGAGGCTTTATAAATATCACGTAGGGCTTAAATTCTAGGGTCCTTAAATGCTTCACTGTCTGCAAGGAAGAGAATACGTTTTCTTTTATTTCTTCATAATGTCATGAATGAATTTTACAGTAAAACCAAAGTTTCTTTCAAAGGAGAAAATTCCTTAAAATTAAGGCCAGTAGCTCTTTCAATATATTATTCAGTCAGTTGTTGACAATTAAATGTCATAATTATATACCCCTGAAAAAATGTTGGAGAATATAACTTGCCTTTTAAAATGTTTAGAAATCTGTCATAATTCATACTGAACAGAAGCAGCTAAAATACCATAACACTGATTTTTAAATCAAATATTCAGAAGATGCTATGAGTGAAGTAACTGTCTGCACATCAAAGTCTTCCAACCATCCCATCTAAGCCTCTTCCTGATCTCACATAGGAGACTGTCATTCTGTCTTGTTTGCCATTCTGTCCTTTGGAGTGTCCTAAAAGGGCAAGGCCTCTGCTTTCCATGAAGCTTGTCGATGTTCCCCCATCAGAATGTCTTACATCATTTACGCTATGCTTCTGAGGGCTCATCTACGTCGAGGGGGAATGGTAAAAGGGTGGGGAAGGGGAGTTGAGGGATCCTCTTGACGTGTGTGTCAGGGCCTCCCCAGAAGGTGAATACAAACCCCGAACTCCCCTGAAAGGTTACTGTGGGGGATGGGGTCGGGCCAGAGGATCTGTGTGTCTGGAGGGCTGGTGAGGCCCTGGGGATGGAGAGTTGGACCCACTCTAAGGGAGTTGGACCCACTCTAAGGGAGCTGGACACGACTAGACCGGGGCACCAGCAGAGAGATTCGGCCCAAGCAGGAGTATCCTCCTCATCGCCGGTGCCTAAGGGAAGGGGTCAGCCGCCCTACTGATTCTCAGGACGCTTTCCCCCCAGATTCATCTTCCCGAGAGGAATGAAGGGCCTCTCCAGGCCATTCTGGCTCTCGGAAGTTGCGCACCAAGCGAGACTCTGTGGCCCCTGGGTGACAAGGAAAAAAGCTTGTCTCTGCTGGAGGAGATGTGGTTCAGTAAGAATTGAATGGCTTCATCCGCTGGCATCCTCGGTCCCAAGTGTTCATAGCGATCCTGGGCCGCCGGCAAGGCTTCAGCTGACAGCTGCAGGAAGGGTCTCATTCAGTTCCATCCCTGTGAAATGCCCCACAGCTCTACGTGGGGGTGTACACTTCTAGAGTATGTAGAGAATCAAAAGAAAGAGGGCCAAGAACCAAAATGTCCACTGTGAAAATTACAAACACTTATAATCATACTTACCACTTAAGAATATATTATACATGTAGCAATGTATTTTTTAAATAAAAACTACACAGAAGAAATATCTGAGAGTCCTGGTACTTGGCAAACCAGTAAATGTAAACAAGAGTTACCAACAGATCTTGTGGCTTCTCTTACTCCTCTAATATTATGGTCTTTTCCCCCCCTCACCAGAGGACCTCTTAAATTACATTTAAATGCTTTTGTCATTAGGAAAGCCACAGATATGCCAAAAGTGAGTAGCCTTCAGATCCACCCCCAGATTGAAGGGTAGCTCACACGGGCCGGAGGGTACTCAATAGCTCACTGTTCACTTACGTGAGGCTGAACATCCAACAAACAAACTTTGTTTTTAGCGAGGACAGACCGCACGGAGTCTATGCTTGTGCCGTAGTAGTTGTTTTTATATTCACCGTATTCAATAAACCTGTAGGAAATCAGATCTGCATCAGAGCCATTTGTGAATTAATTATAGATATAAGTGGAAAGACATAATTCAAATACATAGAAGATTTTTGCTGAACATGTACTATTTTTTTTTACTGCATTCAATAAAATAAGCAGGGCCAAGTCCTCCAGAATGTCAATTTTAAAAAAATCTTGTATTTTACATTTTCAAATCAGTAACACTTGCTTGTATTACACTTAAGCAGAAAGAAAGTACTTCAGTCCAGCGGTACTGTTTTCCATCACCTCTTTTTCAGAACTAATGCAATGCAATAAAACAGTGAATAAGCCAAACAATAGAAACTACTGAAATTTCACTGCACGCTACAGAATAACCACACTCGGCTCTCGAACGACAGGAGGAACTGCTTGGTGGCTAATGGAAGCAGGGCAGCCGATTACGTGCTATAAAAACACAATCGCTGTGCCAAACGCGGAAAAAAGCATTTTGATGTTTCAATAAAATCCCCAAATCCTGCATTAAAACACACATTGCTCCCTGATACCCTAAAATATTCACGCTGGAGCAAATGGAGGACCTGGGGAGATGGGGCAGTTAGAGCCGGCTGGAGGACATGGTACCAGCGAGATGATTGACAGCATTTTCATTTTTTGAAGAGCCAGTGAAGGCGAGAGGTGCATGTGGAAGAGAAGGTGGAACTAGGGATCTATTACATGATTGTTCATTTTTTAAAGAAAATTCTACTCAAATTCTGTGTTAAGATTCAATGAGTGGGGTGGGAAGAGGTCACAATAATATATAAGCAACATTCCCTCATCCTTTAAAATAATTCCTGCCCATTTAACTTGCCAGAAACATAGCAGCTCTAGGTTATTAAAAAATTACAGGTGAAGATTGGTAACACCTATCTACTAAGTGAATTATCACCTTTTTATCCGTTTCAAATATTATAGAACTTAAAATTTATTTCACATGGAAGGGAACCCTCAGTTGCCTAAAACCGGATATAGAGGCACAGGCTTAAAAACAAAAGTCATGCAGAAAACCTCCACATACTTGTTATTCTGTACATCTGTCTCGAACAAATGCTTGGAAATGAAAATATATTCCACACCATCGCTCTCCTGGCTTCTTCTTGCTCTGGTTGTGTCTGCAATTTAATTAAAAAGAGTTTATAAAAGTTGATATCAGCCACCCTAAAGAAGATACTAAAAAAGAAATCATGTATTAAAGTACTTTTCAGGGCATCTGGGTGACTCAGTAGGTTAAGCATCTAGCTTCAGCTCAGGTCACGATCCCAGAGTCCCGGGATCTAGTCCCACATTGGGCTCCCTGCTCAGCAGAGAGCCTGTTTTTCCCTCTGCCCCTCACCTTGCTTGTGCTCGCTCACGCTCTCTCAAATAAATAAAATCTTTTAAAAAATAAAAATGTATTTCTCATAAACTAGATTTAAAAACTTAGAAAAAAACCAAACTAGCTAATAAAGTGTTATTCAGATTTTCTACCAATAGGAAAGTACAACGCTGACTTGAATATGGATTCAAAATTAAATTGCATTGTGTCTGTGCTATTTATTATTTTAAAGACTCTGTTAAAGTGGTATTTTAGCCCTTAAGGAAAAACTCCTGTCTTTTGCAAATAATATGCTTATTATCATATTTACTGATCATTATGCACTGAAGCAAGTCTAATGCCTACTAGGTTGTAAGGTAAACGCTAAAATTATTTTACTGTCTTCCACACACAGCACATAGTATGCCATCACTGTTTTGTTTTACTGACTGAATGCGAAGACCTCTACGTGCTATTCATTCCTCCTTTGCAAAATTATAAACACCTTAGAATACTACTGAACTTCCAAATGTTCAGCAACGTTGCCTATCTACTACTAAGTTATAATAGAGCAGAAAATGCAGGATTAACTAGAAAAACATAACCAGACCTCAGGAGTTGCATGCTGATAGAGGGCGCGAAAGTAGCCCATCCTTCCTGCGGATTACAGCTAGAAACTCTGGGCCCGGACAACTGTCGCAGCACTTTGAAAACGAATAAAGCAGGGAGACTGCGGAGAGGACTCAACCTGCAAGGGGCAGAGTTTTAACTTTTGTTTCTTCTAAGCTTTGCCCTGAGGGTGGGAACACTTACAGACCATCACGGTGTTCTGTGGGACTCAGTTTCCAGTAGGAGCCCTTTTTGGTGAAAAGAACCAAGAAAAAACAAAAAAGCCCTTACAAATTGAAGAGTGTGGAGGTAATCCAGGAAGACCAGTGAAGAAGATGTTCTCAAGCTGTGAAGGAATCAATACGAGCTGAAGAATAACCCCTGAGCTACGCACTCGGTGGCTCGGACTCCAGGAACACAGCAACGTTTGCGGACGCGAACTGAGATGAAAATACGCAAGTCTCAGCTTAACCCATGAGTAACAGCAGCACGGAACACCCCAAACCAATGCAGGAAAGGCTTAGAGAACTGAGCTGAGATTTGAACTCGGCCCACAAGTACCAGAATCACCCCTGAACCCCATGTGACAGGGAAGACCCAAACCAGTGTAGCAAAAACTCAGAGAATTGAACTGAGTTTGAAACCACAACTCACAGAAAATGGGACCGAATTTATGGTGTAAACATAAAAGGGTGATTACCCGCTAAAAGAATGTTTTCTCCTCCACCCATCTCCCCTCCACCATCTATCTTCCTGCTTTCCTCATCTTCAAAGTGCTCAGACAGCTGTCTCGGGCCCAGAGTTTTTAGTTGTAATCAGCAGTAAGGATGGGCTAGATCCAGGTTTTCACTTGCTGTGTTGGCCCTGCAACTTCTCAGGGTTTTTGTTTGTTTTAAAGTTAATTCAATATTTTCTGCTCCATCGTAAGCAGGATGTAGAGTTGATACAGCATTGCATTCATAACACACTGAATGCAATTTAAAATTATTCAATATAAAAGAACCAAGAAATCATGACCAGTTCTCAAGGGGAAAATGGTAGATGGCAACTCCAAATGACCCAGAAGTTAGAACTACTGGACAAAGATTTAAGGCAACTATTTATAACTGTGTTTTCTAAGGTAAAGGAAAACGCATCTGAAATGAATGAAAATATAAATTCTCAGAGAAGTAGAATATAAAGAAGAACCGAATGGAAATTTTAGAACAGAGATATACAATATCTAACAGAAACAAGTTGCTAGATGGGTTAGGTAGAAGAACAGAGAGGACAGAGGAAAAAAGCTAATGAACTTGAAGACAGATCAATGGAAATTATAAAATCTAAGCAACAAAGTAAAAAAAGATTGAAAAGATATAAATGGAACCAGAGGGACCTGTGTAATGTGTAATTTGGATGCCAGAGGAGACAAAAAAGATATTGCGGCAAAAAAAAAAAAAAAAAAAAAAAAGTATTTCAAGAAATAATGGCCCCAAACTGCTAAAATTTGGTGAAAGACATACATTTTACAAATTTCAGAAGCTCAACAATTCTCAAATAGGATAAATTCAGAGAAAAATCATACCTAGACAACATCAAAACCAGTGTACTAACAGCCAAAGATAAAGAAAAAAATCTTGAAAGCATCTAGTAAAAACCAATACAGTACATATGAAGAAGAATGACTCAGTGACTACAGATTTATTAGAAATCATAAAAACAAGGACTCAATGAAATAATATCTAGACTTAAAGTACTGAAAGAAAAGAACTTCACCTAAAATACACTCAGGAGAAAAAGGCAAAACATCTTTTCAGTAGGAGAGAGACTAAGAGAATTCATCAGCATATCTGTTCTAAAAGAATATTCAAGGAAGTTTTTAGGCTAAAGGAAATGTTAAGAAGGAGATTTATATCTTCAAGGAATGAAGAAAGAGCAACAGAATAGTTGAGTAGAAGTCTGTTTTTTTCCTCTTACATTCCTTAAACATATTCTATATTACATAGACATATATATATAGACATGTTATTCAATATAACATATATTAGATGTATTATGTCTATTTATATTATACATATATATAATATACATATTCTATAATACATAATGTTCTATAATATACATATATTCTATAATAGACATATTATAGACATATATAGACATATAATAGATATATGTCCATTATAGATATATATATATATATATAACTGGTTTAAAACCTGTAATATCTGGTACAGTTTTCAATGTATGCAAACATAACACATTTGTCAACTAACACAAAAAGGACTAGGGAAAAAGATTTATATGATTGCAAGGTTTCTATATATTATGTGAAATGGCATGAAGTTAACTCTAAGTAGACTGTGACTGGTTAGATATTAAGCATGTTGTAATCCCTAGAGCAACCAGTAACAAGTAATGCAAAGACACATAAGCAGAGCGCCAATAGGTAAATTGAAATGGAACACTAATAAACATTCAAATAATTTTAAAAAAACAGTAGACAAGAAATAAAAAGCAAAAAACCAGGATAAACAAAAACATAAGAGTAGCTTAAGTTTAGTCATTTCCATATCAGTGTTAATTGGTTTAATTGGTTAATTGGTTTACATACTCCAATTAAAAGGCAGAGAGAACAGGTGAAAAAGTAAGACCCTAGTACATGTTGTCTATAAGTTTATAAGACACAGATAAAGACACAGATAAGCTGAAAGTGAACAGATGGAAGACAGTATATGTAACAAGTAAACAGTAAGCATTAGGCAGCTAAAGTGGCTACTTCAGTATCAGACAAGAGACTTCAAGAAAAAGTATGATCAGAGATAAAGAAAAATGTTTCATAATAAGAGAAACTTACAATTATAAAATTTGTACACACATAATAACAAAACTTTAAAGTACATGAGGCAAAAATTGGCTGAGTTAAACAGAGAAATGGACAAGTTCACAATCAGAATAGGTTTTACTGCCTCTCAACAACTGATAGAACTAGACAAAATATCAGTAAGACACGGGATCTACACACCACTACCAACCTCAGAGGTCTAATTAATACCTGTGTAACCCTACATCCAGTAACTGCAGAATACACATTATTTTCAAGCGTAGATGATGCATCTGTCAAAAGGTGTATCATATGCTGGCCCATAAAAAGTCCCAGTCAATTTAAAAGAATCCAAATCATAAAAGAAGTAAATTCTCTAACCATAAAATAATGAAAAACCAATAATATATCTCAGAAAACCTCAAATATTAAATAACACACTTCCAAATAATTACGATTCAAAAATGAAACAATAAAAGTGAGCAAATACTGGGAGGTATGTGACAAGGAAAATACAACCTATCAAAGTTACAGGATAGAGAGAACATAGTGCGTAGCAGGAAACTTATGCCTTTATGTACTTCTATTAGAAAAGATCTAAAATCAGTCACTGAAAGTTCATCTTAAACATTGCTAGAAAGAAAAGACCAAAGTAAACCCAAGCCAAGGAGAAGGAAGAAACAGAAATTAACAAAATAGAAAAAAATTAAGACAAGAAAAATGACAAAAATTTAAAATCTAATTACAGTGATTAAGAAAAAGAGAACAAAAATCACCAATATAAATAATGAAATAGGAGTTATTACCAGAGTTCCTATGAACATTAAAAAGGATTAGAGAACATTATGCACTACTTTATGCCAACATATTTGACAATTTAGATGACATGGATAAATTTCTTGAGAAGTATAAAGAATCAAAATTGAAACAAGAGGAGACAGTATCTGAACAGCCCTTTATCTACTGAATAAATCTATTACATAAAGATTTTATTTATTTATTTGAGAGAGAGAGCATGCACAAGCGGGGGGAGGGCCAGAGGGAGAAGCAGACTCCCTGCTAAGCAGGGAGCGTGACTGGTGTTTGATCCCAGGATCCCAGGATCATGACCAAAGCCAAAGGCAGATGCCTAATCAACTAAGCCACCCAGGTGCCCCTAAATAAATATATTTTTCAAAATCTTCCCCAAAAGACTCTAGGCCTAGATGGCTGATGAAGTCTGTCCACCATTAAGAATGAACTAACACAAATCCTACATCAACATATTTTTGCATAAAGAGGAATCACTACTTAATTCGTTTTATGATATTAGTATAGCCCTAACAGCAAAATCTAACAAAGACTTTAGAAAACCTTACAGACCAATCTCCATCATAAATTTAGGTGCAAAAGTCCTTAATAAAAGTATTAGCAAGTCAAATTCAACAGTACATTTTTTAAAAAGATACAAGATCATGACCAAGTGAAGTTTATCTCGCGAATGAGAGGTTGGCAAAACATTTGAAAATCAGTGGAATTCACCATATTAAGAGAATGAAGGGCAATACAACATCATTTCAATGTATCCAGAAAGAGCATTAGAAAAAGTTTCAACACCCATTCACGACAAAAAGTCTCAGCAGACTAGGATCGCAGAGAATGCTTTCAAACAAGTAACGGGTCATCAATGAGTCAACGTACTTAACGGTAAAAGATGGGAGTTGTTTTCCCTTGAGATCAGGAACAAGGCAAGTCTGCTAAACAACACGAAAAAATAACTTGATATGAATCAAGACGTAAATGTAAAATGTAAAACTATAAAACTTCTAGAAAAAACAGAATGTCTTTGTGACCCTGAGATAAAGGATTTTTAGAGCAAAAGCAAAAAACATGAAATGATAGATTAGACTTTCTCAAAATTAAAAACTTTTGGTTTTTGAAAAACACGATTAAAAAAATGAAAAGCTGGGGTGCGAGGGTGGCTCAGTCAGTTAAACATCCAACTCTTGATTTTGGGCTCAGGTCATGATCTCAGGATCTGTGCCAGGTGCAGAGCCTGTTTAAGATTCTCTCTTTCCCTCTGCTCCCCCCGACCTTGTGTGCACACTCTAAAAAAACAAAACAAAAAAAAACAAGAAAAGGCAATCCATAACACATTTATCATATAAGGGACACATATCCAGCACATATCCAGAATATATAAAAAATTCTCAAAACTCAGACAATGCAGTTTTTAAAAATGGGCAAAATATTTGAATAAGCACTTCACCAAAGGAGATGCATAAATGAGTGGATCCACAAAATGATGCTCAACATCATTAGTCATTAGTTAAATGCAAATTGAAGTACGAGACACCTCTACAACATACAGGCATACCTTGTTTTATTGCTTTGCTTTATTGTGCTTCATAGATACTGCTTTTGTTTTTAAAACAAATTGGAGGTTTGTGGCAAGTCTATCAGCACCATTTTTCCAACAGCATTTGCTCATTTGTGTCTCTGTGTCACATTTTGGTAATTCTCGTGATATTTGCAGCTTTGTCATTATTATATTTGTTATGGTGATCTGTGATCAGTGATCTTTCATGTTACTATCATAGTTATTTTGGGGTGCCATGAACTGCACCCACATAAGATAATGAACTTAATCAACAAATATGTGTGTTCTGACTGTTCCACTGACCAGCCATTTCCCCCATTTCTCCCCTTTTCCTCAGGCCTCCCCATTCCCTGAGACACAACCGTATTGAAATTAGGCCAATTCATAATCCCACAATGGCTTCTAAGTGTTCAGGTGAAAGGAAGAGTCCCACAGTCTCACTTTAAATCACAAGCCAGACATGATTAAGCTTAGCGAGGAAGGCATGTGGAAAGCTGAAATTGGCTGAAAGTTCTCGCACAGTCAAGTTGTGAATGCAAAGAAAAATTCTTGGAATAAATTAAAAGTGCTACCCCAGTGAATGTACAAATGATAAGAGAGTGAAATGGCCTTAATGTTGATATGGAGAAAGTTTGAGTGGTCTGGAGAGATTAACCAGCCATGACATTCTCCTAAGCCAAGGCCTGATCCAGAGCAAGGCCCTGACTTGAGGCCCAGTTCTATGAAGTCCGAGAGAGGTGAGGAAGCTGCAGAAGAAAAGCCGGAAGCTAGCAGAGGTTGGTTCCTGGGGTTTAAGGGAAGAAGCCGTCTCCATGACAGAATAGTGCAAGGTGAAGCAGCAAAGGCTGATGCAGAAGCTAGAGCAAGTTATCCAGAAGATCTAGCGAAGATCACTAATGAAGGTGGCTACACTAACGAGATACTCAATTAAATAGACACATTGGAAGAAGACTTTCATAGCTAGAGAGAAGTCAATGCCTCGCTTCAAGCTTCAAAGGACAGTCTGGCTTGTTAGGGGGCGAAGGTAGTTGATGACTTGAAGTTTGAAGCCAGTGCGCATTGACTGTTCTGAAAATCCCAGTGCCCTTAAGAATCACACGAAATCTACTCTGCCTGTGCTCTATAAACGGAACAACAAAGCCAGATGACAGCACATCTATTTACAACATGGCCTACTGGATGTTTTAAGCCCACTGTTCAAAGCCAGTGCTCAGAAAGATTCCTTTTAAAATAGGACTCCTCATTGACAATGCACCTTGTCACCCGAGAACTCTGATGGAGAGGTACAACGAGATTAATGTTATTTTCATGCCTGCTAACACATCTGTTCTGCAGCCCATGGACCAAGGAATAATTGTGACTTTCAATTCTTATTATTTAAGAAATACATTTTTGTAAGCCTATGGTTGCCATAGATAGTGATTTCTCTGATGGCTTTGGGCAAAGTAAATTGAAAACTGGCTTATTGAAAGAAAACTTTCCTTTGGAAAGGATTCACCATTCTAGATGCCATTAAGAACATTCGCGATTCATGAGAAGAGGTCAAAATAGCAACATTAACAGTTTGGAATAAGTTGGCTCCAGTCCTCATGGATGACCTCGAGGGGTTCAAGACTTGAGTGGAGGAAATCACTGCAGATGTGGTGGAAACAGCACAAAAATTAGAATTAGAAGCAGAGAAGATGTGACTGAATTACTGCCATCTCGTCATAAAATTTTAATGGATGAGGAGATGCTTCTTATGGATGAGGAAAGAAAGTGGTTTCTTGAGATGAAGAATCTGTGAAGATTGTTGACAAAAAAAAATTGAGGATATTACATAAACTGAGCTAATAAAGAAGCACAATGTTTGAGAGGATTGAGTCCAATTTTGGAAGAAGTTCTGTGGGTAAAATACTATCAAACAGCACTGCATGCTACAGAGAAACGGTTCATGAATGGAAGAGTTTACTGATGCGCCAAACCTCATTGTCGTCCTAGTTTAAGCAGTTTCCATAGCCGCCCCCGCCTTCAGCAACCACCACCCTGCTCAGTGAGCAGCCAACCCCCTCAAGACAAGACCTTCCCTCAGCAAAAATGTGACAACTCACTGAAAGCTCAGATGGCGGTTAGCGTTGTTTAACAATAAAGTATTTTAAAATTAAGGTATGTACACTGTTTTTTCAGACATAATGCTATCGCACACTTGAGAGACTACAGCATAAGCACAAATTTTATTTTTTCTAAGAATAATTTTTATATGTACTGGGAAACCAAAAAATTCATTTGAGCTGCTTTACTGCAGTATTCACTTTATTGTGGTGGTCTCGAAATTGAACCCGCAATATGCCTAAGATAGGTCTGTATCACACGGAGAAAAATTTAAAAGGCTGACTATACCAATTATTGGCAAAGCTGTCAAAAATTAGATCTTGCACACACTGCTAGTGGGTTGGAAAATGGTTTGGTAGGTTCTTAAAAAATTAAATACGATCCAGCCATTCTACTATTCCTTATTTATCCAACAGAAACAAAAACATATGTTCATCCGAATATCCAGCTTGTGGGTTTTTCTGTAATAACCAAAAGTGGGGGGAAACCCCCAAGTATCCATCAACAGGTAAATGGATGGATAACTAAACTGTATTCTTTCCATACAGTGGAATACCACTGAGCAGTGAAAAAGGATGAATTTTTGATCTGTGAAACAACCTCGGTGAATCTCAAACTCAAGCTGGGGAAATAAGCCAGGCAAAAAGAATTTGGGTTATATGGAGTGCTAGATGATTCGAACGAACTGATAGTTTCAGAATGTAGATTCCTGGTTGCCTGAGGCCAGGAGTAGGAGGATGGATTACAAAAGGCATGGGGAAATTTTTTTGAAGAGATGGAAATGTTCATTCTGTTGATTGTGGTGATGATTTCATGTGTCTATGTATATTAAAATTGATCTAATTGTACATTTTAAATATGTGCAGCTTATTTATTTCAGTTATATCTTAGGAATATAGAAAAGGAAAACTGAGGGAAGTGGGGAAAAAAACAACTCAATACAAAAAGTAATGGATTTATAAAACCCAACTAATTTAAATTATACCCAAATTTTAACTGAATTCTATTTAGTTACCAAGCATATTTTAATACAACATTCAGATCTCCTGAAACAGTCTTTCATATTTCTGCTGGTAAAGCACCAAGAAGTTATGCTATTTTTTATGAAGTGTCACACCTTTTGCAGGAATAGCATGAAAAACTAATAAATTTAATTCCATCATAAAAGCTAAGAATGAATTCCACAACAAAAACAGACTCTATTAAGCGTATATAACGTAATACGCATCCAAGAGTTTGAAAGATATTAAAATTAGTATGATGGTCCTGCTTTGGAATTTAGGGTTAATATTCATTTATTACTTCTTCAACAGTTTCTTTTTTGGAAGGCAGCTATGCTAACCACTATACCACCAATGCAGCAGTTTCTTTTTTGTTTACTGGTGTTACTTTAGCAAATAGTAAGCTTCATAAAAATGTATTGTTGAAAATCAAAACTGAGAATTTGATGTCCATTAATTGGTCTCTGATGAACTGAGAAAAGGTTACCTTTATTCGACTGTAATGGCAGGACACTCTGAAAATGCAGCCCACACAGTTTTAAGGATCCCTGCCCTGACACACAGACTCCCCTAGGGAGCGTTAAAAGTAGAACTACATCAAATGAAGAAGACATTTATGCCATTGCTAAACACATTAAAAAGTGAACATACCTACAGAGCGTTTGCTTATCACGAGCACCCCAAATTATCCAGACCTGATGTAACTTCACCAGTGAAGAATTTCAGTGTTAACTGCAGTGAGGGACCATAGGAATCTCACAAACTCATTCTCAGTGAGGAATCCTGAATAAGGGATCTGGAAATTCTCAAGAGAAGGGAACTCAAAAGGAAAGATGGACGTATTAACCACAATTCAGGCCACTGTCTCCCTATAGTTCACTGAGTACCCACTATATTTACAGTGTAAGATGAACAGCAAACAAATAATGAGACACACTCCGAACTCCACCCTCTTCCCCTGCTTCTAACAAAATTCCCAAATAACTACCACGGTGAGAGAAGAAAAAAAAAATTTTTTTTAATTGGTGCCTTAGTTTTTATATATATATTTTAGAAATCTCAACTGAGGTTTTCTATGGACAAAGAAATGTTACAGAACACGAGTTCCTTGAAACCTATGAAAACATGTAACTGTGATATACGCCTTCATGAGAAACCACAAGTGATTAACAGGTGTGGTTGGCTATGAGGGCCCAAATTCCAGACCAGAAAGACTTTGGAATCCATCAAGTCTTTGACATCTACTGCAATACTTTATGCTAACTATTTTAATTTGCTGAGACAGCCTTTAGAAAGGCTGGTTATGTTAACAGTCACTTAACTTTTTTGATGATAAACTAGAGCTTTAAAACAGTGTTGATGCTGCTCATCAAGGATGAAATTTGCCACAGAAGTGAACCAGCAGAAAACAGACCTGGGCCACCACCACCTTTAAAAGCAACTTGGAATGTGTAATGCGGCAACACAGATATTTTGTAAAGATCATAAAATTGTTCTGCCATTTTAGCCCCAAAGCAACAGTATTTACCTCATTTAGCATCCCTTTGCGTAATTTTCTTTAAATTGCAATAATTATAGATTCACAGTGAGCTGCAAAAAAACAGCTAGAGAAGAAATATCACTCAGCTTTCTCCAATAAAGGAAGGTGTTCCTCTTCCCTAACTGTAGTGCAGTCAAGCCCAGCAAATCGACATCAGCAAACCACGGCAGACTAAAGTACCAAGTATTCTTTGTAACATTCAAAACCCTGAAGTAAGCTACACAGAAGAGTTCGCATGTAAGCGTGATGAGTTTTCACAGGTCAAACACACTGCGTAAGCAGCCCTCTACCACGACACGGACCATCTCCAGCACTCCAGAACCACCCTTCCAACCCGCCTCCTCACGACTTCTAAGAGCACATGTTAGCACTGCTTTTACTGCATCTGCAAACACGGAGTCGTACTGCCTATTCTCTTGTGTCTGCCTCCCCTCCCGGAACGTGTGTGGGGGATTCGTTCCTATTGCCGCATTGTTAGTAGCAAATTGCGCACTGCAGTCTTCCGTTGTGTATTTACCATCACGAACCTACCCAGTCTACTGCTGCTGGGCATTTGGGTCGTTTCCAGTTTGGGGCTCTTGTGAATAAGGCTTCTAAGACTATCCGAGGGCATGCTGTGTGATTCCCTATTGGCTGCGGAGTAGGAGTGGAATCGCGGGGTCGTGCGGTACATGTTGGCTCAGCCTTAGTGGATACTTAGTAGATGCTTAGTTTTCCAGACTGGGTGAAATTAATTTACACTCCCTCCGGCAGTGTGGGAGAGTTCCACTGCTCCACATTGTTTCCAACTTACCCATTCTGGTGGAGATTTAGTGCATTTGGGGGAAAGATTTACAGTTAAACATCGAGCAGAATACTGGTGGAGGAATCAAAGCAGTAATTTTTCTCTAGATAATCAAGACTCTACCTGGAGTATTTTACAAAGCAAAACAATCTAAAATTCCAACACTGTTCTTAAAATATATTCTTCTGTAATTAATGAAATCATCCTGAGTTGATGCTATGGCTGTTATTTTCCAAAAATGTCTCGGGTTATGAGTCACTGGGGATACATAAAATAGATTTTCAGGCATTCTGTCAGGTTTCCTGAAGGAGGATGTCTTTGGAAAGGCCTTGGAACCTTTTCCTAAGAAGCCCAAGAGATTTTTATCATCAGGCAAGTCTGGAAAACACAGCTCTGTGGGGATCCTCTGACATTAACACCTGTTTAAAAGTGAATCTGAGTGGAAAATTACTCTTTTGGGGATTTCTTTGGAGAGTCCCAGCCCCAGTACCTTTCTGGATTTGTCAATTTCTATAACAACCTCAGAGGCAGATATTATCTGAAGTGTTGGATAGATTGAGGCCCAAGTACGTTGCCCTGGGTCCTTGAATAAGACCAAAACTATCATAAAGGGTTATGTCTGAGAGACAGCCTTATTGATATTTATCATCTTCCAAATAAGTCGATGTTTATTACTGACTGTGCGACAATAAAGAGCATCCGTAGTTGGCAAAGACTGTGTAGTGTTGTCTTGGAGGACGGACATGAAAAGTGGAATCATGGTGGGTGCAGCTCTGACGGGACAGCTCTGAGTAAGGCCCATATCCTTTCTCCCCGCTTCCCTCCTCTATGGCAGGCGGATGTGGCCCCGTAGTTGGGACGATGACATAAATCAAGACAAAGGAGATGAATACACGGCAGGAAATTAATACATGCATTTCTTTCCCTTTGTAATCTATTTTTCCACCCTCCAGGTGCTTTGTAACTGCTCCCCTGTAAGACAGACAATTGTTTTTGTAAAATTCTCGAATTACCCGTATACTGCAAGTTAGTTTTTGCAAGAGAAGTGAATAATTAAAGGAAAAAAAAAAAAGGAAAAAAAAACACTTTAATTCCACATTTCCACATTTTTCCTTTCCTTTCATCTCTGTTGGTGGAAACCAAGGGCCCTGTAACGTATGGCTGAAAATGATTATAAACAATAATTTGGAAAAATGCAGTAACAAGGAGTAACTTGAGGTAATAGAAAACTATAATTTTAAAATAAAGTTGAACTCTTCCAAAACTAGAGAACACTGCTCAGGGCCATATACAAATGGTTGTGTTTTTTGTTTTGTTTTGTTTTTAACAGTACCAAAACCACTTGAAAAAGCCAACATTTCAATTTTAGCCTTTTAGACGGCTTTCTAACATCAACATATTAAGTAGTCAAATGGCATTTATTCTGGAGATCAAAATGCTTCCAGCATCACGTTTCACTTGTAAGAAAGCCTA
Source organism: Potos flavus (assembly GCA_028534135.1). NCBI lineage: Eukaryota > Metazoa > Chordata > Mammalia > Carnivora > Procyonidae > Potos > Potos flavus. The sequence goes on from CM052897.1 coordinate 112,520,800, forward strand.
TGAAAACCTCTTTTATAAAAATAGATCTAATTCTGTATACTGAAAAGAAACCCACCATATTTGGATTATATGGCCATGAAAGGCCCATTTAACACCATCTGCCAATTACTACATATAAAAAGTAATTAAGAAAGGCTTCTATTAGAAGAGGCCTCCTTCGGCTCTCCGTGGTTTGGGCCTTCTGATCTTAAACCTGGTGAAAACCTCTGGAAAACATTAGCACTTATTTTAGGAAGTCGAAGAGTCAGGCTTTTATTTAGGAGAAAATTTGTAAATACTAATTTAGTGTCATATGCATATTAAAATTCACCATAAAAACTGAGAGTAGAGAAGCCGTGATTAACAAACGTCCTGCCAACGGGTCTCTGCAGTCTGGGGCAATCCCTTCACTCCCGTGCCTCAGTTTCCTCCACTCTAAAAGGTGGAGAGTGTCGCTGCCTGCCTGCTAGGGCTGTTGGGAGTGCTGAGGCTGAAGGCCTGGAGCCGTGCGGGGGGTCACCCGCACTCCATCAGTGCCGACCGGTCATTAGGGGGGTGCAGGGGACTTACGGGGCACTGTCACACCGTAGTGCTGGGTGTCGCTGATGAGCAGCTTTCGTTTCAGTTCATTCAGACCTACTCCCACAGGACCTGAAAAACAGGAGAATATCAATGCGTTATGAAACAAAACACCATAAAAACACTAAAAACACGTCTATAATTCACTGGGTCCGTAGACAGACTGAGAACAAGGATCCCACCTGGCATCGCGGGTGAAGAGTATCTCGAGTTGAGCTGTACCTACGGAAAAGCTAGGTCTTTTGCTGCTTTTTTACTATGAAAATTTAAATCCCTGCCTTCCCATTACAAAGGTGAGGACTATTGATGTTTTCAGTGCCGCATCAGCACGAGTATCTGAGTATATCACCCCGTGATGGGAGCCGGGAGAGCCTCAGAAAGTATGTACGCCCAAAAAAGTCCAAGTGCAGAGTCTGGACACCAGTCATTTCCATTTCAAATGTTTTTAGAGCTTAATAAAAGAACATCCTGGAACATTAATTTTATTTTAGAGCCAAATCTAATGATGTGTTTTAAGTTTGCAAAACCATCCGCCATACGGACCTTGGTCAAGGTAACTCTCCTGACGCTATGTTTTCAGCGGGTGAAAACTGGCACAGGCCGCAGGTGTTTAAATCCGTGTCTACAGATTAAACACCCACAACGGACAAGGCATATTGTGGATGCTGCGGCAAACAAAAGTGAACTCTGCCTTCAAAGAAAGTCACTGGGTGGAGAGAGTCACACAAAACGATGATGAGACTGGGGGCAAAACAAAAAGCGACTTCTAGTAGGAGTCCAAAATGAGTTAGAAGGTCACAAACCCCAAATGGTTCGCGTCCTGCAACTCTGCCGTCAGGGTCCATTTATTGGTGGCGTGGGCGTTGGGCAGAAGGCAAGCTGCAGGCCCAGACTGGCCTGGGTTCGAGTCCCCCCTTCACTCCTCCTTCCCCCGGTGATGCCGGATGCCGGGGTCTGCATGTGTGTGCCCCCACCCCCAGCTCACATGGAAGCCAGCGCCCAAGGCGGTAGAAGGCGGGGCTTCTCGCGGGTGCTTAGGTCCCGAGGGGGTCAGTGCTCTTGCGGAAGAGCTTCCACACAGCTCCCTCCAGTTCCAGCACGTGAGGGCACCCCGGATGCGTGCGACCTGGCCGAGGGCCCTCGCCCGGCCGTGCTGGCACCGGGACCCCCAAGTGCCCAGCCTCCAGGACTGTGACAAGTCATTCCTGGTGCGGACAGGCCACCCCAGCTGTGATATGTCATTACAGCGGCCCGGGGGGACTAGTCACGGACGAAGGTAACATCTTTGAGCCTTGATCAGACTTCATGCTAATTCGGAAAGTAATCACGCTCCCTCTCTCAGGAGGAACCCGTGAATCCAGGCCTTCGCGTTCATTCCCTCGCCTACTTCTTCTGGGCTTTGAGAAGAACAAGGTTTTCATGCTGGACAATGAAGAGCAGACAGGTGGGCGGAGCAGAGAATGGTGGGCATCCCCGGTGGAGGGAAAAGCGTGAGTGAAGATCAAGGGGGAACTGGGCTGTGCCTTCCTTGCTTTACTGATACTTTTAGGAACCGCCCCCACCCCCCGTCCCCCTTTCTGGTCACTCACTAACACCTTCCATCTTTCCAGGAACTGCTGTCGAGTACCAATTCCCTGGCGCTTGGCTCTCCCTTTTTACAGTAAATACTCGGTAATATCCCATTTATGCCCAGAAATGGAATTCAGAGCTAATGTAAAGCACGAGCCCTTCAAATTAACAGAATGCCCTCACTGTAATATATGCAGGATAAAAAAGTACTTATAATAAAACAATATGTATTTCAATATGTAAATGCTTGGACACGACTAGAAAACCAAATGACATCAGATGTTTGCGCCCACATATAATAAGGTTGGATGTAAGAGTGTTAAGCTCAGGAACCATTCTGTACGAGAAAGTACCTGAAAATGGAAGCCCAAAGGTGCAGGAAAATAAACACCAGCAACTGGATAGAAAGGACAAGGCAAACTTTTTGGAATATGGTAAGGGCAGGGGAAAATACCTTAGTTGAAATAGAGATAACAGGTCAAGACTATCGAAGTTAAGAAAATGATACTTTTGCAAATGACCCTCACTTTACATATAAGTATAGTATAAAAACATATGGGATGGGCCAGTGCTTCGCTGTCCCAGAAGGCAGACCTTGTCTTGAAACCCCAACCTACATGATCTGTTGGGTCCCTGAATGTCTGCAGCAAACATCTGAGCGAGAGTAAGTGGGATGCAGGTCGGACCTGGGTTCCGCAGAAGTGGCGCGTCTACGTTCCTGGCCCCCTCAGCCATTCGGACTTTAAAAAAGAGTAAATGCCCCTATGCTTCCCAGAGGGCAGTGCTGCCCCTGTCACGAGTCACCGTTCTGAGACATTAGCCCCTGGCTCTTGTCACTCTCTGCACCTCAATTCCGGCCGTCGCCCTGGGTGAGCTCGGCAGCCATGAGAAGGCCTTCCAGGGCGCCGCCATGTCCAGCAGCCTCCTCAGAGCCCGCTCCTGCTCACCAGCCGCTCTAACCCCCGTCGCCAGCAGCCAGAGGTCCTCCTAAGGAGCTCTTCTGATCCTGTCACTCCCTTGCTTAACATTCTTGGAAACTTGTAGTTTCCAGAGGCTCTTCCGAAAAAGATAAAAATCACCACATGGCTTACAAGGCTCCACGTGACCTGGTCCCCGCCTCGTCCTCCTGCCTCGAAGCATCTGCTCAAGTTCCGTTCTTTATCTGGAGCCCGAGCGAGATCTGCTATGTCAGAGCTTGGCCCGAACAGATCTTCCTCAAGCAAATCTGCAAGACTGTCCTGACCCTGTCGATCATGTTTCTCATTTTTAGGTTTTCAGAGCATCCCGTATATATTCCCAATACTTAAAAGTCTCAATTCGACGACTGGGTAATACATTGCTTCATGGCCTGTCTTTCCCACTAGACAGAGGCGCCATGGGGGCAGGAATCCTACTATGTCACTTACCATCCCCATAAAGCAAGCCCTCAATAAAAATCTGTGGAATGAATGCAACTTCTAGTGTCACACCATCACCACCTCGAGCTCAGCAGAACTCATCCACTCCAGAGAACAGAGGCCAACAAGTAGAAAGGTCTTCAAAGTCCTTTCTAGAAACTTCTATATCTAAACCCATCCAGACCATCATCTAAATGCTTCTCTGAAGTCATACTCTCTTACACCTTCTCTTAGAGATCACTCTTCCCGAATCTTCAGACCTTACAGCCAGCTCCTTTCTGTTGGCACTTACAACGAATAAATTCTCTCCTACCTTAAAACAACAACACACTTCCCTTCCCCTTAAGATGTCCCTCAGCCACTGCCACCCCTGGCTCTGGCTCCTGCCACTTGTCACCAGCATCTCACATTTGGTCTCCACTACATACAAAGTCAAATAGAAATTCCCTGACAGGTTTATATAGATTGCATGTGGTGAGCTCCACCTGTGTCTCTAATTTTCATTCTTGCCACTCCTTCCCATGCCTTGCACACTCTGGCTACATGCGGTTCCCCTGCCTGCGGAAATGTGGAAGGTTCTTCTTTATGTTGCTGGGGCCCCATCACATGCTGCCAGCTTTTGCAAGGACTCGCCTGTCTTCTTCATGTGGTTTTGTTTTTTGTTTTTTTGAGAGAGAGAGAGAGAGAGAGAGACAGAGAGAGAGAGAAAGAGCATGTGCGAGCATGGGGTGGGGGTGGGGGTGGGGGCAGGGGCAGAGCGAGAGGGAGAGTCTTCAACCAGACTCTACACTGAGCACAGAGCCCAATACGGGCTTGATCTCGTGACCCTGAGATCATGACCTGAGCTGAAACCAAGAATCAGATGCTTAACCGACTGAGCCCCCAGGTGCCTTTACATGTGCTAATTCTTGTTTGTTGTTTCCGCTTAGATACACTTTAGGGAATCTGCCCTAATACTTTAAATTTGGGTTTGGTACCAGTTCATGCGTTCCCTTTGCTCCCAATTCAAAGGACTAGTCACACTATCCTCTAATTGTCTGTTTACCCGTCTTTGTCCTCTAACAGACTGTGAGCTCAGTGTCATCTGCTTGTTCGCCAGCTGGCGAACTGTAGGCACTCATTAGTTTGTTTTATTCATTTCAATTATGCTCCGTAATTATGCTGTTCTGAAGGTAAAACTATTTGCTGAATGAACCAAAGGAATGGGAGCTAAACGTACCTAACAACATCTGCATCTAGAATGCCCGGATATGACGGTGAGGGAACGTGCTCATGGTCCCTAAGAGGATTTGGTGGAGCTTACATTTGAACTTGGCTCTCTGGATCCTAAGATACAGAGAAGCAGAGGGGAAGGTGGTGATTCGGCTGTGGACCAGCGAGTTTCAGGGAAGGGACTCCATCTCCCACATCTGAGAAGGCCTGCAGTGTAACAGAGGGGACAAGGCGAGGGTGCCTTGAGAGCGCAGACACGGCAAGGTGGCATGCGGGACCGCGAGAAGAAACAAGATCTCGGGGGGAGGGAGTGCGCGGAAGTGATAGAGCCTTGACTGATTGCCAAATGCCAGGCACCACTTGGGGTGCATGTAGCTCATCTACTCTGAAGGTACCTAAAATATGTAAAGTGCTAAAACTTACTCTTTAATAGAAAATGAAAAAGGAAAAACAAGGAGTATCACAAATGGAGCTGTGTTCTCTGTACGGATGATGCAGACTCCGTGACATGCGCTCGAAGAAACAGACAGAAGCAAATAAAACACTAAAACTTCAAGAGCGCGTCCCGGCCTGCCGTGCCCACTCCCAGCCCCAGCACCCAGGACTAAAAGGGTGACATGAATTTACTGGTTTTTCAGCAGGTCTCAGCTCTGGAGTGCTTCCCAGAGTGTGAGATACTTTGCCAAGTGAGAGTCTAGCTTTTTTTTTTGTTTTCTTTTTTTTTCTTCTACTACCCATGCCAAAAAAACACAATGATTTATTTTAACTCTGGAGGAAAAAACTAGGTGTGTTTGAATAAGGGGGAAAAGTATGCTGTCTCTAATAGGATACCCTGACATTTTGACTGTATTCAATTTTACCCCTTTATATAATCTCTCTGCAGTGAGCTTGCTTCATTGCACACTCATGGGGTATGCCAAGAATGTTCAGTCAGTGGCAAATGATTTTATTTGAAAAATTTTTACTAGATTTGAGGTCATCATCTTCAAAGATGGGAGTTTCCTTACAAAAAAGGTTAAAATAGGGATACGGTTTCCATTATTCTTTTTTTTTTTGGTAAGATTTTACTGATTTGTAATAAATAAAATCTTTTTTAAAAAAGGGAGGGCCTCTCCCACTCCTCCTGCTTGTGTTCCCTCTCTCGCTGTCTCTCTGTCAAATAAAATAAAATCTTAAAAAAAGATTTTTTTTTTTTACTTATTTGTCAGAGAGAGTGTGAGACAGAGCACAAGCAGGGGGAAGGGCAGGGGCAGAGGGAGAAGCAGACTCCCCACTGAGCAGGGAGCCTGATGTGGGGCTCGATCCCAGAACCCTGGGATCCTGACCTGAGCTGAAGACAGACGCTTAACCTACTGAGCCATCCAGGTGCCCCACAGTTTCCATGATTCTTAATACAAAATTGTCCTGAGTGCCTCCAAACAGTATTTTCCCTGACAAGCTCTTGAATCAATTCTGTCATCCACATTGGTGAAGTTCCAGAATTGTTCTTTTTAGATCTTTACCTTAAGATCACCACCTAGCTCCACACACTAGGTGTAAGTTCACAGCACTTTCGGGTGGCTGCCTTGTATTTAGGATACAGTATCTATTTACACTACAGGCCGCTTTAGGGATGCAGACTGAATTAGGTTCATTCTGCAGTGGGAGAGACGCATTTCCCCTTCGATACAGCCATTGTTACAGCTGGTGAAATACACACACACATACGTATATAAATTGGTTAACTTATAGTCTGTTTTCAGTTGTGCTTGTTAATGCTTAAAGAGAAAGAAAGAAGATAATCTAAATAGCACGTATTTAAATCACAGACAATAGGCTTCGGAAAAAGAAAAATGACACAAGGTTTCTATGCGACGGGCATGTGTAACAAGGTTAACATACACCATTATTAATTCTCTAAAGATCCCTGCAAGAGAGAGATCACCATCCTCATCTTACAGACGAGAAAACGGACAATGAGAGGTGAAGGAATTTCCCTAAGGTTACACACATCTGAAGTAGGACTCAATGGGTGTTCAGAAGCCTTGTCCGACCCAAAAGGTCTGCATTGTTCCCATCCTGCCTTTCACCTAATCCAAAGAATGTCAATAAAATACAAACTCGGGTAGCCAGTTATCCACTGTCTGATTATGCCTGTGACCTATAGCTTCAGTCCTTCACCCCGTTTCCAAGCCACCCACGCCTTGGACGGTGAGGACTACCTGTGCTCATGGATTACGCAGAGACCCCAGTGACAAAAAGCGGAAGTCAGATCTGGGGATCTCAGAACTCATTCTGTGCAGAACCTCAGAAAAGTCTACATGAAACTGACTGAAGACAATGTTTGCTAGGCCTGGCTGACATACACACGGCGCGTGTGTCAACATTCTAGATTTAGGACGAAGGAAATCAAATACAATGATGATACGTAAGTCAAAGCCAAAAAAAGCACCTTAAAAAATCAGTTTGGAGTTCATTAATTTGGAATTCCGGCAGTGAACTAAAATTGATGTTTTGTTAGCTTGAAAGTAACATAGAAGCACGTTTCCATTCAAACCAAAACATGTAAATAAGTATGTTTCATTTTTTTTAATTCCCTAAGAATATTCAAAATCGACTTTGTGTACAAATGCAAGAAAGAAAGAATAAAGCCATTAATTCCCATTAGTTGATGTTCTTATAAAAACTGTATCAATGAGATAATTAAGATAACTAGGAAGGCATATTTTTAAATTACTTTTGTATATTTAATTAGTAACTCCTTCCTGAAAGTAAGCAAATGTGTTGTGTGTGATTTTATATAAAGGTTCACTCATTTCAGCCAAAGAAGTATAGCCCATTTAGGGAGTCAACAATGATGCTGTTAGTTTCCGTTTAAAACTTTACATTTAAGGAAATATTTACATTAAACTAAATGCAAAAATGCCTTTATTTTTATCTTAAAAAAAGATTTTAAAAAAATCTATATGCAAATCCTCAGCCTTTGTTTATGTACAGAGGAGAATTTACAGATAAATGCCTTTGCCTCAAATGACCTCAACCTCAGTTGACATTATTGACCCATTATCTATGTAATTCTAAGATGCTGAATGTTTTCACTGTTGTATTTTCAGATTTTCTTCTTTTTATTCCATGGATTTGTGTATGAGTTTATGATTTGTAACAATCTTTATGGACGGAAAACAAGAAATGTTTTTATTACTATGCTAGCATAATATAATTAATTCATACAGTTGATGCGCAGAAGTTTTTCATTCTATAGACATACCCCCCAAAAGATCTACTTTCCAAATCTGAAACAGACATACACAATTAAAAATCAAAAAAAGCCAAATGAGCGGAGAAAGCACTGAAGAAAGAAAACCAGTACCCACAGTAGCACTCTGAAACTGTAGGTGCGCTGAAAGAATGCTCGAAAATGTGGGCATGGTGTTCTCATACAAAAAAAAAATATATATATGGACACACTCTGTGGTATTGTACTTGAAGTTTCAATCATCTACTTATTTATATGTTAGTGCAGACCCTGAGTGAATGAATACCTACTAGAACAATAATGTATTGCTACTGTGAAAATTATTTGATTGAAATCAATGAAATGTGATATATTTTATTTATTTATTTTTATTTTTATTTTTTTTTGAAAGAGAGAAAACACCTGAACAGGGAGGAGGGGCAGAGGGAGAAGGAGAGCATTGTAAGCAGGCACAGAGCCTGACACGGCGCTCAATCTCGGAACCCTGAGATATATGACCTGAGCTGAAATCAAGAGTTGAATACTTGACTGAGCCACCCAGGCACTCCTGAAATGTGATATATATATATTTTTTTAAATGACACTCACGTAGTCTACCAAAAAAAAAAAAAACCAAACAGAAAACCCAACTACAATAAAGTTTTATTTGTAAATGTCCACCATAGCGTTTAGTTGTATTTTTTGTTAAAGGCTGATGAGGATCAAAATGAATTTAATAATGTAAATATAGATGAGTGGTACCTTACACAGGAAAGGACAATCGTGCCAAAGATTACCGTGTTACTCATCTGTTAGGAAAGAAACTTCTCAGAAAGAGGTAGATACAGGTAGAGGAGATTGGCCAAATTAGTCTTGACACACGATGTATTCATGTAATAGGACACATTTAATAATATCCATTCTTGTTTGGATTTCTGGGTAGTATTAAATTATATACTGGAGAGAAATCTGTTGCTCTGATCGAGTACTATTCGCTTTTGCTTGTGATCTTTGTACATCTTGACAAAGACATAAAAATGGCGGACTTTGTGAAAGCTCCTTGCATGGATGCGGTTTTTACAGGGCAGGCAGTGGGCCTGCCCTGCTTAACATGAAAATTCTTCCACATTTCCCCCAGACACTTTTATAGTATTGGCCAGACTTGTTCCTCTTACTATCCAGAGAAAAATATCAAAATTGCTGGAGTCTGCACTCAATATTCAAACGGCTTCTGTTACCCGAAAAAAACACACTTACTCACTTGATTTATTACAAGACAAATCAAATGAAATCTCTAGGTATCCTTCAGCTCCGACATGTTATAAAAAGCCTACTTATCCTACCGTAGCACTACTATTTTTGTTGCTCAAGGCATAAAATAAAAACCATCATGCTATTATATTTGACTCGCAATCTTACAATGATCACGACAGTGGGTGGCTGGATTTTGTGCTGGAGAGTGACAAATTTGTTTATAAAACTAAATTTAAAGTTCCCTTGGAATCAAACTGTATAGAAAAGATAGCAACTTAGCAATTCATAACAAGACCTACCAGAGGTTCAGGGCTGTTGCTTTCATAATGGAAGAAAAATCCTATTAATAAAGCATCAACTTGTATGCCAATGTCAAAAACAAACAAACAAACAAACAAAAAAACAAAGGGAAAAGAAAAGTGGGAAGCTTGCTGAAAGAGCATCATTTTTTCCAAAGTAGCTATTGTGACATCAGACTTCCGCAGACTGACTCAAGTTCTCATCTCCCCTCTATCTCAGGGGTCTGACAAGTCAATAAAATTAAAAGGTCAAAATAAAACCATTCCTGAGTCTTCCGAAGCTAAGCAGGAGAGAACACGGGTAGCTTTCTTCAGAGTCTGTTCAAAAATGTGACCTTTTCAACAAGGCTACCACAATCTGATTCAAAATCCTGATTCCTCCGAATCTGCCCTGCTTCTACTGTCTTTCACAGCATTTACCACCCTCTGGAACTGTATGACTGACTTTCTATTACTAATTTACATTAAATCTGTTTTTCTATGTCCTCCCATTAGAAGGTAAACACCTCGAGGGCAGAAACATTCGTGTTGTGTGCGAAGGGACCCATGTGCCTAGGACAGTGCCTGGCATGGCTGGCACTCCATAAAAATCAGCTGAATGAACTTAATTGTGATTTATGCCCAGAAATTAAGCCCAAGTACAAACATTGAAGATATGCCAATGGCATAAAAGAGCCAACTGTGATTCTAATAAAGATCATATTTACCTCCTGTATACGAGGATTATAATTTTAAATCCGGCACACGCTCATAAATTCAATTACGACTTTCGGGTTTACAGTTGTCTATATAAAATCCTCCAGAGCAGACTCTAATTCCTACAAGCCTTCAATCAAAGTTTACCCGAAGTTATGAGAATTTTAATAAACATATTAACATTTATATTCCGTTTTGAGTGCTTGCTTTTCTCTCTGCTTTACGTGCAAGACTTTCTGTTCTGCCATCGTTTTATGGAAAAATGATGACAGTCTTATGAAGGTCTGTTTATTCAAACTGCCTCTACAAAGCGTAGTCTTCAGACAGCATATGAGATTCGGCACAAAGGAGGGCAGAATAGTACTTAATGCTCAAGCTGGAAATGTGAAATATATAGAAAGATTTATTATTAGTTTCCTCTTATGCCTCATAACCAGACAGAACAAGTCACAAATTGTCTGAATATCCCCATGATGAATTTTGCTCTTCTATTGGCTTAAGCTGTGATACTTTAGTAGCTTTTTAAACACCAAAGCTTTCTCTCCACTCCCTCCCCTACAAACACACACATTATTTGGCTTCATCAATTTCCTTTTTAAAAAGTCAAGTCTCACTAAAGATAAAATTTATGCAGAAGAATGTAGTAAGTGCCTGACATTGGTTTTAACATACTTTTGGGAAAATACTTTTAAATGCAGAAAGGAGTGGAACAGAAAATGTCACTACGCTATTTTTTGGATGGTGACAATGTGGCTTTGGAAGAGTCCCTTTACGAAATGAAGAGAAAAAATTAAATACACGTGAGCAAGGCTCAAAGTCCTCAATTGTCAAAGTTTTGCTAAGTTAACAACTTGGGTCTGTTTTAATTACTCGAACATTAAGTCCAGGGATAAAAAGCGTGCAATATTACGATAAGAACGTAGAGCAATACGGTGGACCTCTTTAGCAATATTTACCTTACAGTTTCAGGGCAAATACCATTATTCCCAATGGCTTTGAACACAGTGGGGAAAAACAAATGAGGCTTGAGGAGGACCAGGCTGCTTATACTCTACTCTTTCCATCTTCTTACACCCGCTGTGGGAGCCAAGGCACGGCTTCCTTAGTATAGGATTTCTACCATCAAGAACAGGTAACAGTTAATTCAGGAACAATCCAAAATTTCTAAAAATGTGAATCCACTGCTTGGTTACCTCTTTTAGATGAAAAACTGCTGCATAATCTAAATTAGCTTCTAAGTGTTTCAAACACAGGTTGAAAAAATTAGCAGAAGTCTACTCATATGTGCACATTTCATACTTCTCTTGTATTTTCAGTTAACAATGTAAAAAAAGAGAGACGACAGACCCAAAATAGAGTCACTTATGCTAAGCCCACATCACCAAATCAAGACTTAATACCTAACCTAATTAGTTGCAACCTCTCCCAGGAATGGACTCTTAAACCGGTCAATCTAGAATTACCTGCTCAGCATCAGTGAAGTAATCTGCCTGAGAGACCCCTGCCGTCCCCCAAAGGAAGGTGACCGTGCCTGAAACAATCCATGCTTTTCTAGCAACTTGTCTTGTTCCTTCTGCCTAAGAAGTCTTCCATCTTGTACAGCTCTCTGGAGTTCTACCAGCTAGATGGAACGCGGCCCAATTCATGGAATCATTGAATAAAGTCAGTAAGATCTTAAAGATTTACTCGTTGAATTTTGTTTTTTTAACAGATTTTGTGGCAGTGGTAGGATCTGAAGGAAACTTCTGACACCTCTGGGGATGATGAGAAACACAGATACCTGGGGATATCTGTGAACCCTTCAAGTTCTCGGTTTCTCTTGTCGTTTCTGAGGGCCACGGGGAAGCTCCCCCCGGTTCTGGGCTCTGCTCTCTTTGCATCGAACTCCTGATCCAATTGGCTTTCCAATCCAGAACTTAGCGGGTTAACTAGATCTGGCAGATGGTTCTACCCCGAACTCTAGTCCTAGCCCTTATTCAGTCCAGTCTCCTGCTGTTGGCGTCTGCTGGTTCCGCCCACAGTTCCACCTCGGGAATGGCTGGTGGGTACACTTAATGCCTCTTCATTTTTTGGCCGGTCTGCCATCACATCTCTGTGCTTACGCTGGTGCATTAACAGGTACATGCTTGTCTGGCTGGTTTCTCAGAAGCCAGAAAACCACAAACTTGGTGGACATGGATCGGTCCCTAACAGCCGTTAGCGTACTCAACACCTAACTCTAAGACTCTCGTGTTAGAAGAGGTTGGTCATGGAATGGGTTAGACTGACCCCAGGTCACCTGTAAGCCTCAAGAAAATTTCTTGCACAGGGAGGTACCCTGTGAAACACCACACAGTCCTCAACCCAGTGGCATATCCCCCTGAGGTATGAGACTGGCTCAAGGAGACCCAATGGCTCAGCTAAAGAAACGAGGTTCTGCAATCACAAAGAGCTGAGTGTGCCACGCCCCAGCGCACCTGCTTATTCATTGTCTAAAGAACTACGGTCCTGGAAGCAATGGACAGCTCCAAAAATGGCAACTCTTACTAAAGACAACCCAGAATTACAATGGCCATTATGGGGGCGCATGCCAGTTGGACGAGACCGTTCATTTAGGAAGTGCGCTTGAAAGCAAAGGTCCCCAAATCAAACAGAATGGGTATACCGATTTTAATTGGTACGGAGAAGCTTCCAAAAGGCTTCAAGATTCCAAAATAGATTCACTGAAAAATTCATAGCAAAAGGCTAATGAAGAATTAAAGACACGGAGGTCCCTACAACAAAAGACAGACTGACATAAGGCCTATACTGCCCCCCTCTACCCTCCTTTACCTCAGCACTCATGTTCTACTAACTCTCTATCTGAATTGCCCTTCCACCCTGAAGAGATTATTACATTATATTAATATATTATTATATTATTATTTATATATTATTAATTATATTTTTAATATATATATAATATATATATTAATTATATTTTTAAATAAAACCCAAGGCTGCAGGAGATCCTCCTCAGGCATCTTTCACTCCTTGGTCAAAAACCAAACCAAAGTAAGGCCCATGGTTAAAGAATTTCCTACATGCAAGGAGAAACCCCAAAAATTTTCTGAAGAATTGAGTCCTCACCACAGTCTATGACCCCAGGCTGCCAGATCTTTGGGCACACTCTGGTGGGACCAGATGAAGCCCCAAAAATGGACATGAGAAGCAGAATGGCACAACCCCAAGGCTGATATTTGAGATCTTCATCACGGTCCCATGATGGACCAGAAAAAAATTGCAAAATAGCAACGAATGTTTTAAAAGCCATTCCTAGAGTCTTTGCTGCCCACATTGACTGGTCTATGATCCCAACACACCAACAAGATGAATCTGACAGGCTCTAAAGCCCGTGGGCAAGCTCTCTTCCTATGGCTCCTAGGTTGCACACAATAAATGAGGCCTCCCAACCTGCTCTAGTTGCCCTATTCGTAAATGGATTATCTTGTGTGATTAGGGGATTGATTGATAAATAGACATAAACAGGATGGGAGGCCACTGATGTGACTGAACTTGTGACCCTAACTCATGATGACTTTGAAACAAGACCAAAATCAAAAGTCCACCGAAGTTATTAGCCTTACAGCCACAAAAGCTATGAGCTAGGCACCCGAAATAATACTTGGACACCCCCCCCCACCCTGCCCCTTACACCCTCTTAGGAGTCTGTCATCAAAACACTGGACCAGAGCCGTTGGGTGGCTCAGTTGGTTCAAGTGTCTGCCCTCAGCTTAGGTCATGATCCCGGGGTCCTGGGATCGAGTCCCACAAACACTGGGCTCCCTGCTCAGTGGGGAGTCTGCTTCTCCCTCTCCCTCTGCCCCTTCCCCCACCTGTGCGGTCGTGCTTTCTCTCAAATAAACAAAAATCTTAAAAGAAAAACAAACAAACAAAAAAACACTGGTCCAGGGGTCAATGTCTCATTTTTATCCAGGGCACTGGGGAAAACACCGTCGTCGAAGGCCTCATGCAAATCCTTCATCATCAACTCAAACGCCTCCCTATCTGCCCCCAAATGGCCCCTCTCAGAGTTGATTCTGAGGGATCCTCTGGTAAACTACCAGTAATTCCTCCTAAACAGCCAACGGGAAGACTAAAAGTAAAATTGATAGAAACCCTTGCCAGATTCTGGTAGATACGGGAGCAACATTCTCTACTTTAAACCCAGCTCTCATAGGACAACAAATCCCTTGGAGTGGAAAAGAAGTTTCTATAGTGGGGGTATCTTAAAAAATGGAGAATTTCTAGCTCAACTTGTAGTGCAGATGACTCTGGGGCCTTTTGCTGAAAAAGTTTGTGTGTGAAGGTTTTTTTGTTTGTTTTGTTTTGTTTTGCTATGTAATATAGTACCAGTTACCTTGTTAGGTAGAGATCTTCTTTCTAAAATTGAAAGGGCTACTGTTTTGCCTCCAATGGACTTAGAACCTTCCTGACCTCCTTAGAACTTCCTGACCAGCCTGAACCTGATCTTTTATGTCTCTTTTTCTTTTTTTTAAAGATTTTTTATTTATTTATTTGACACAGAGAGAGAGATGACAAGTAGGCAGAGAGGCAGGCAGAGAGAGGAAGAAGCAGGCTCCCTGCTGAGCAGAGAGCCTGATGCGGGGCTCGATCCCAGGACCCCGAGATCATGACCTGAGCCGAAGGCAGAGGCTTAACCCACTGAGCCACCCAGGCGCCCCTTTTATGTCTCTTAAAACTTGTCCCTGATACAGAAGAGAAACCATTCCAGCAAAAGATCCCTGATTTATCTGAGGTGCCTGAAAATCTGTGGGCTACTTCTACTACTGACACTGAGAAAATAGAGTGCAGGGCCTATAAAAATTCAGACAGACATAACTAAACCTTTTCCTAAATTGCCTCCATATCCACTAAAGCCTGAGGCCATGCAGGACCTCACACCAACAGACCTTAATCACTCAGGGGCTAATCATTCCCTGGGCCAGCCCCTGTAACTGCCAGACTGGAAACCTGATGGGCGGGGCTGGCAATTTCTCCAGGACTTGAGAGCTATTAATAAGATAGTTATTCCCCATTTCCCAGTTGCTCTAAACCCGACAACTTTTTGTCACAAGTTTTGCCAGAGTCAAGATGGTTCGCTGCTATGTTCGGCCTTCTTCAGCGTCCCTGGAGACCCCAAGAGCCAACATCTATTTGCCTTGATTTGGAACAATCGACACTATACCTGGACAGTCATCTCTCACAGGCTCAAGGGGGCCCCATCTTATTTTCCCCAAGCGCTCCACCAAGTTTTAAATCCCCTATAGTTCCCTGGGAAATTGAGCCTTCTAGAGTATGTAGATGACCTCTTGCTCTGCCCAATGACCAAACAGGTATCCATCAAAGATTCCATTTATTTGCTGCAACAGCTGAAAAAGGCTATAAAAATCTCTAAGGAACAATTATAATCACCTCTAGATACTATTCATTACCTAGGCCATAATCTAGGTGTTAATGGAATCCACTATCTCCAAAAAAGAAGTAAACTAATCCAACAATGTCCTAGGCCCACAACTAAGCAACAACTTCATGCATTCCCAGGCCTTGCTGGCTACTGCAGACTCTGGGCTCCTAATTTTCCTCAACTGACTTCCCCAATCTATGAACTTACTAAAATTTCAGTCCCTGAACCCTTCCTTGGGCAGATAAACACAAGCAGACCTTTATAAGACTAAAACAAACCCAGCAAGAACTGCCTGCATGAAAGAGATAACCAAGCCCTGGGAATCATCACTCAAGAACAGGGCCGTGAACGCAGACCTACCGCCTCTTAGAGCATCCAACTTGATTCAGTTATCTGGGGCCATGCCGACTGTCTTAAGGCGACAGCCGCACAGTTAGCAGAAGCTTCCACAGATTCAACCCTAGGAAATGACATTTATTTACAAACTCCGTAAGTTGTCCAAAGTCTTAATTCTGTATTGACTCAGTTTTTCTGTGCAAGCAGACTCACTTCCTGTAAGATCCTTCTGCTTTTGCCACCCCATCTGCATCTTCGATGTTGCAATGTTCTTAACCCTGCCACGTTACTACCCCTGCCTGACAAGGGGAGCCCCATGACTACAAGGCACCCCATTTTATGAGACGTCCTGATTTAGGAGCTACCTCCTTTGACTAATCCTGATCTCATTTTGTCCGTTGATGGGACATCTTGTAAAAATGAGAAAGGGAACTTCCAGGCTGACAATACTGTTACTGCCCAAAATGAAGTACTTGGGAGAGGAAAGTCCCACAAGCTACATCGGCCCAAGAGCAGAGCCCCGGGCCCTCACCCGAGTACGCCGCTTACTGAAAGGACACACTGTTCATAGTCACACAGGTAGCCGGTATGCCTTTGGGATCATCCATGATTTGAGGATGTTATGGAACCAAAGCAGTTTTCTTATGTCCACCGGGACCCCAATCAAAAGTGGACAAGTACAAGACCTTCTTACTGCTATGCTCCTACCTTCCGAAATTGCTGTCATCAAAATTGAGGCCCACGCTAAAAACGGAACCTGGTATCAGAGAAATGCCCTAGCTGCCTTTCATGGAATGGCAGCACGACTGCATCTATCAACGTTGTGCCACATGTGGATAAAGTCCACTTTGTTTCTGCAAAAAAATGACCTTTTGTTGCCAGACGTTTGCTTTTGCGATGTCCTATAACATGGTAACAGTGTGCTTCTGAATCAGAGAAATTAAGATGAGCAAACAATGGTTATAAATTCAAAGAATGGTTGGGGTGATGGGAAAACCAAGTTGGCTACCGGGTCCTTCCTTGCTCCCTGGCATAACCCATTTTTTAATTTTTGCATTCCTTCACTGACCATGGTGCAATGAAGATGACTCGAATTATGAACTGACTTTGGTGGGGAGCCTGGTGACTGGGTGTTCCGGAAGTGTCATCAGAGGAAGACAACTCCCCAACCCCGTTGGAAGGGACCTCACCAAAGGCTCCTGACTATTGACACTGCTGTGAAGCTAGAAAGCACTGAATATTGGTCACACATCTCACAGCTAGAGAAGCCTCCCCCTGACATCTGGTCCTGCACAGGTGCAGGAGACTTCCGAATCAAAAAGATGAGGAAAAGGAGCCGACATCATTGTAGACTGTTTCCACCCAAGATGCCAGATCAAGACTTCATACTTTGACTAAACATGAAACCCTCTCTTCTCCTCTTTCTTTCCTTTACTCTGTCACTGGCCTGGAAAAGTAGCACCATCGGCTGTATCTCCCAGGCCACTGCTAAGGAGGGTGACCCTTTGTTTCAATGGATCTTGTCATCGAAAGCTCCGATCTGCCCATGATGCTAGAGATGCTCTGGTCATTTCTGAGACCAATTTCTCTTCTATTCCCGATATCACCATGAGCTACAACCAGGCCCCCTTAGAAGGCACAGGCTCCGGCCTTTATAGCCAGAACATCCGGTGCCTTGTTTTTCCCACCTTTCTACAATTATAGCCATACTTTCCAATTAGACACAAATACCTACGCAAATCATGGTACATCTGCACCTCCATGTTCTTATGATTATCTCAGTCAGGTCTGCCCCTGATCACGGAAAGATCCCAACAGCAGCGGCCATCTTTGCAGGGATTTTGGAACAACTTTTTGTTTCAGGCTAAGAGATTTACTTCCCCAGTGCCCTGAAAACCTAACTGGCCCCTGGCTTCGAAGGACAAATGCAGCAATCGCTGCACGTGAATCCATTCACAGCGTCTCCTTAGCAGAAGCGGCGTGTGCCCCAGAGGGGTTTATCCTCATCTGTGGTTATCATCCTCCCTGGGCCTGCGAATCCTCAGATGGTTGGCACAGAACCGGGCAATGCCTCTCAGGCTACCTGTGGCCCTGACTGCTCACAAACAATCAGAGATGCCTCACTGGTCAAGACCCCTGAATGCACATGGTCAAGTTAGGGAGGACCTACCAGGAGGCTTTCATGACTTAGGATTCTCGTCTTCTGGAAGGCCCCTACTTCCCCGGTCAGGAGAGTGTGCCAATGAGGCCACGATCAGGAATCTTGCTTTAACTCCTCGAAGTACTGCAGAATCTGCAGCAGAAGGGATAGGTGCCCAACAGGAATCCTCAGACTCTGCGGCCAAGCTTGCTTTTGATAAAAGGACAGCCCCGAGCGCCTTCCAGCTGAACAAGGAGGGGTCTGTGCGGGGGCCAACAGTGCTTGCTGCCCTCGGATGACACTTCTGGGGAAGCTGAAACCAGCCACGCGGGATCAGCGGAGAAGCCACTCGGCTCAAGGAAGTGACCCCTTCAACGGGGTCATTCCGGCTTATTTGATTTTGATGGATTTGTGTCTTAGGGAGCGTGGCTCCGAAGTGCACTCCAGACACGGGGAGGTATCCTGCTTCTGCTGATCACAGTTATCTCCCTGATGCGCCGTATGCTCTCGAAGGCTTTAAATGCATGCTTGCAGCCGCTAACCAACAAGGAAATGATCTCCCTCAGACCGGAACGTCAGAAAAGAAAAAGACAATAACCAACTTAAAAAAAAAAAATGTAAACCTGAAGTCAGACCTGTCAATACCACAGAGATTCAGCAAAAAACGTCACGACCTGTCGTTACCACACAGAGGATCGAGCGAAATCTGAGAACATGAGAGCGTCAGCTCGGAGTGGGGCTAGTGCCTTAAATTTTGATCTGATCCCTTGGTTAAGCTGAGAGTCTGATCAAAAGGGGGTAAATGTTAAAAAAGAGACAATCGGCCCCAGATGGAGTCACTTGTGCTAAGCCCATGTCACCAAACGGGTCATAATACCTGACTTCCTTTCTACTACTTCCAGGAGCGAACTTTTTTTTTTTTTTTTAAAAGATTTTTCTTCTTTCTTTCTTTGCAAGAGAGAGAAAGAGAGAGAGGGCGCATGTGCACGAATGGGAGGAGGGCAGAGGGGGAGGGAGGAGAGGGAAAGAATCTCAAGCAGACTCCATGTTGAGCATGGAGGCCAACACAGGGCTTGATCCCATGACCTCCAAAATCATGAGCTGAGCTGAAACCAAGAGTCAGATGCTTAACCTACTGAGCCACCTAGGCGCCCCCCTCCAGGAGTGGACTCTTAACCTAGTCGATCTGGAATTACCTGGTCAGCACCATCTGCCTGATAGATCCCCGGGGTCCCCTAAAGGGAGGTGACCTTGCCACAAACGACCCAGTCTTTACCAGTAACTTCCTGTTCCCATCCCCTCTGACTATAAAAGTCTTACATTTTGTACAGCTCTTTGGAATTCCTTTCTATCTGCTAGATGGGATGCTGCCCAATCCATGAATCACTGAATAAAGCCAGTAAAATATTTAAAACTTAGTTCAATTTTGTTTTTTAGGGCGCCTGGGGGGCTCAGTGGGTTAAAGCCTCTGCCTTCGGCTCAGGTCATGATCTCAGGGTCCTGGGATCGAGCCCCGCATCGGGCTCTCTGCTCAGCGGGGAGCCTGCTTCCTCCTCTCTCTCTCTGCCTGCCTCTCTGCCTACTTGTGATCTCTCTCTCTGTCAAATAAATAAATAAAATCTTTAAAAAAAAAAAAGAAACCATTAAAAAAATTTTTTTGTTTTTTAACAAGATGGAAGAGTGACTTTTTATTAAAACCTTGCTAGGTGCCAGGAATTGGTCTAAGTATTTGCAAATATCATTTCATTTAGCCCTCAAACCAACCCAGAAAGCAGGTGGTCTTATTATCTTCATTTTTCGGAAGAAGAAACTGAAGGCCAGAGAAAATCTGAAATGTGTAGGTATCACATGGCTACCAGAGAGCAGAACAGAAGCAGATCGTAGCCTGTCCTTCCCCAAAGGCCGCTTATTGCCATTTACACTATCCCACTTCACAGGATTAATAGATGGGGATTTTTCCATACAACTAAACTCCTAATACTTCAGCCATGCCATATACAAGGAGAAGGATTTTCTGAGCAATGGCCACACAGAAAAAGGTGAATAATAGGAAACAGTTTTGAAGAAGGACCGTTACATACAAGGACCTTGGCTGTCCCCGGATCGCGCTATGGAATGCCACACTCCACGAAAGTCCACAGCAAGGGTAAGGGTAGGAGGAAACAATTAAAATTACATTATACCAGCAATTGCTCCAAAATGAGGAAATAAAGTGTAAGGAGCTAAAGAATTTCAAATAGAATTCTTTTTTTCCTATGGGAATTTTAGAATAGTCTAGAAATAATAATAAATTAGTTGATCACAACAGACAAACCAAGCCTAAAATATCGCTGTACCAATCCTGAACAGATTAAGACAAAAAACAAAAATTTTAAAACCATCCTTATAGCACATGCATGACAAAGCACTGAACTGATATAAGTAGAAAATCAAAATAAATTGCACCCAGTTCACAACCACTAACAAAGTAAGGTGATGGCAGTGGAACCCGTTCAGACACAGCAACAAGCCCCCCACCCCCCACCCCCCCCGTGTGCAGACAGGCGCACCCCACGACACCCGCACAGAACCAGCGGAAACAGGTGAAAAGCAAAATGCACTCTCTGATCAAGCTGGGCCTGCGGCAGCAGCAACATCTGCGAACTTGCTAGAAATGCAGAATCTGTGGCCCTGCTTCAGGCTACCGCTGCGCATGGACAAAATCCCCAGATGACTGGAATGGTGTTAAAGTTTGAGAAGCCTCTGGAGAAAGGTCTGGAAGCCAAGGGGAGAAGAAGGGCTCCTCCGTCTGAATATTCTGAGACTGCCTCTGTCTATACCATCAAGAAACTCCTGAGAAGCTGGGGCGCCTGGTTGGTTAAGCATCCGACTCTTTTGATTTCGGCTCAGGTCATGATCTTGGGGTCGCGGGATCGAGCCCCGAGTCGAGCTTCGTGCTCAAGGAGGAGTCTGCTTGAGATTCTCTCTCTCCCTCTCCACCCCAGCACTTTCTCTCTCTCTCTCTCTCTAAAATAAATAAATATTTTAAAAACCACCTCAAAGCCTTAAAAAAAAAAACAAAAAAAAAAAACCAAAAAACCTCCTGAGAGGCCATCTCTGAAATGTGGAGAGAGAGCAGACAGGCAGATCAAGCCCAGAGCCCTTCCCTGGTGGCTGGGGGAGTTACCCCAGGTGGGCCACCCAACATGTGAATGGGTAAGGGGGGCAAAGCCAGGAAAAGCAACCCAGGATACTTTAGGAAGAGTTGGCAAATTTTCAGGAGAGGGAAGGTGAACCGGGAACGCCATGTGCTGCGAGGGGCTCTGCCCGCACAGCCGGCGGACCCGACCCAGGGAGGCCACAGACAAAGATCCAGCTCGAGGCCCCGAAGGTGGGCGGGATTTATGTGAACAGGGGATGCTTCGGGTAGGCTCGTATCTCAACTTTCACAAAATATGGAGGTATTTGGTAGGACACTGAATGGATGGGCCCTAAATCAAAAAGAAAAAACAAGAAGTAGGATATTTAGATCCAGCCGATGGTGCTGGCACAGCCGTGATTTTATAGACTGGAAGCAGTATTCCCCAGTGAGATAAGAACGAAGTAAAGGAGGATTTTAATTACCTCCGCTTTGACCTCAGTCTTTCTAAGTTCTTCTTTCCAGCTTCTCTCTTAACTCAGGCAAAGGACCCTGTGGGCAAAGCATCCCATGATGGGAACCCAAACTCCCCCTCAAGCAATAAGGGTGCCCTGAGCCAGCAAGACCCTGCGTGAGTGGCCCTAAGACAATGATGACCTGACCTTTACTGTCCACGCGCCCGTGTCCACCGACCCGCGTCCCACATTTTCCTTACGTAAACCTAGAAGTATTTTCAGTGCTTGAGATGCGAGTCCACTCACTTCAGGCGCTGGCCTCACTCAAATCTAATTCCTTTGTTTCCCCTTCCTCCCTCCCTCCCTTCCTTCCTCCCTTCCTCTCCTTCTTTCCCTGAACTGGCATCAGCAGCCTAAGCGCACTTGGTGAAACAGAAAAACGACTAAGAAGCAGTAGCAGACCCCAGAGATTTGGCTCCTGGTGAATCTTCCTGATAAATGCACACCACGTCCCACCCTTGCCCTTCTCTGGCTCCCTGATGTTGGGTACTTCACTTTGGAACTTCATGACCCATTTGCTCAGGCTTGTGTAGCATGAGTTGTGACATGGGTCACTGTAATTAGTGAAGGGACCACTGGAAAAAGGGGCAGATGAGAGGTAAACAGGAAGCCAGGGTCCGCATCTGGGGAGATTGCTATTGAGTTTGTGTGTACAAGACGGAGTGCCAACTCTTATCCCCTCCCAGAGGCCCCTAGAGCAAATACTGGCTGACTGGTCTCCTTTTAGTTACAAGCCTATGACCAAGACGAAAATGAGTTTTCATTGTAACACCGCCTGACATAGAAGCATGTTACGCTCCGAGGAAAGATGCCCGCTGAATGGCTCTCGGATTCCTTCCTCCCATTTCGTTGCCTCCAAACAGGGGGTTTTGGCTTGGCTCTCTCAGCTTGTCTAGGAAGCCGTGTGGTTTAGTCGGTGAACACCCCCCACTTTGGGGGAAGAACACATGCTAACAGGTACTCTGGGCTTCATGCAGTCACGGTTGTGCTGCTTCTGCGTTCTTTCTGAGCCTTTGCCTAGGAAGATGGCGAATATTCCTTCTGTTCCCAAAGGAAGCCCATGAGGACATATTGTGAATTTATGGTGCACAGTGCTAAAAAGCAACCCGAGAAAAAGGCTCTTTTGTAGGAGGGAGAGACAGGACATGGAGATAAAGGAATGTTAGTTCAAACTTTAAATTCACCGTCAGCCTTGCTGGTGGTACCCTTACACCTCCCCCCTGCCTTCCCCCCCTCCTGTCTCTGTAGCACCTGCTGGGTGGTTCGCGTGGATGGCTCCTATCCCGTCCTTGGTGTCTCCAAAGCCACCGGCTCCTTCTCCTCCTACCCTCACTATCGAGGGGCAAAGAGCAGCTGTTGGAGCTACCTCCTTAGGAGGTTCAGAGGGAAGCATCTCCCAAATCAACACAAAGGGGTCCTGAGGCTCCCCCGGACTTAAACTGCCCACTTCAGATCCTTCCAAAGGAGCCCCAAGTAACACTGACCGCAGGGAACAAACTGATAAACTTTTTAGTGGACTTAGATGCCACGAATTGGGGAGTAAAGCTAATTCAAGATGGTCAGCTTAATTAAAACAGACATGTCTTTAGAGTTATCAGCATTAAATATACAACTTTTATTCTACTAAGGTTTACTAAAGGTCACATTCTGTACCAAGGTTTACTGAAAGTTATCTCTACTGCAATCTGTCAGCAAAAAGAGGACTTAAAATGACGGTTAATTTGATCTGTCTCATGCAGTTTTCATGGGTAATTGTTAAGAGCAGGTAGGCTGAATTAAAAAAAAAAAAAGGCATACAGCTTTCAGAATCCTTGTTAAGCTAAAACTTTGAAATTTTGCTTGGTTAAATGGTATGTTGGTTTGAACTCATTGGATATCTACATCTTTTCCAAATAAGATAAAGTACTGAAACCTTCGTTATTAAACATAGGTTTATCTGCTTTGGGCTTCTTATGATAGAGAAACTAAAGATAAATTTGGGTCTGCCAGCAAACACATTTTATGTTTAGTTAAGACTGTATTATGGAAAAACACGTTTCCAGAAATTATGAAATATATTCATTAATTTCCAATCTAAAGAATTCTGATGTAACAGTTCATAATTGCTTACTACCTAATTTCTACTAGAAATCAAGGTTTCTAACCATAAGAATTCTGGTAAATGTAATCGAGACTGTTAGAAAAAAGGGAAGCTACTCTGTATGCAAGGAAAATAAAATATATTTTTGATAAGAAAGGTACAAGGAATGGGAATACATTTTTGTTGAGGAAAAGAGAAAGTAATTTTGTCCTAAAATGGGACTGGTTAGATGGAAGGCTTTGGACAACACCTGAATGAAAAAGGAAGTTGTAGGTTTGTGAAGGGGAATCTTTGGAAAAGAAGTTTATGCATGGTCAGGACTAACTCTGGAATGAATGAGTTTTAAAATTACACCTGTATAAGACTGAAATTTAGATTTTCTATCTGTTAAAAAGATAAAGTTTTCTTGGATTGTTGGTCTGCTCTGTAAGAAACTGTAAACAAAATTCTTGTTTTTTTTATCTGCTCGGAAAACCAAAGATTCTATGTCTTGTCTTTTAGGTCTTTGATTACTTAAGAAAGTTAAAGCTTCTCAATATTAAAGGAGCTAAGTTTTGCTCACAACTATATAAGCTTCTCATTACCACCTTGATTAAATAAATAATGAAATACTGTTTTATAATGATCTGTAATCCTATTTAGATATGTGCTTCAAAACCTTCTGATATTTCACAAACTTACCAAGATTCATATTCTAAACAAAGTCTTCTTGACTAATTAGGCTTATTCGTTAAGTTACATGGTAGTTAAGTTAAATGGGAAGCACTGTCAAACAAATGATGATAAACTTTCTTAGGTTATATTGTATGGGTAAATGCTATAACTGTTCTAGAAATTATAGGATAGATATTATACATATCCATCATATATATCATACATATATCATATATAATATACAATTATATGTCCCTAAAGTTTTACTATGTCTCGGTATGTGGCTGGAATGGCAAACCCACTCCTCTAAAGCCGGAGCTTACCTTACTCCATGAGGTTAGCTAAGGACTTGTGGAAATAAGGCCCTCCCTTCCTTATGATGGGATTGGACAATGCACTTACGGATGCCTGTATCTCCTGGGAAGTCTACCACTTGCCAGTGATTCCTCATAATTGGGATATTGTGAAAGCTAGACATTGGGCAGTGAGGGTTTCCTGATAATTTTATCCCTTGCCATGTACATGTCCCAGAAGCCAGCTCTGTTGATGCGGAATTACAAGTACAGGCTTTAGTCAACCATGCAGTGGCCATCTTTAATCAAACCCTGGTACACGGTCACTCTCCTAAATGATGAAACCACACGAATTCAGAAAGTAGTCCTTCAAAACCAGATGGCCCTTGATATTTTGACTGCAGCCCAAGGAGGAACCTGTGCTCTCACTAAAACAGAACGTTGTAATATATATTCCAAATTACTCAAACAATGTGTCTGAAGCCATGAAAGAGTCAAGTAAACACATCATTGCTATAGCTGCCCTGGTTCTAGATCCTTTAAGCAGTTGACTAAATTGAATTCGTTCTAAATGGAAATATACTCTGCTAAAGCATTGCTATGCTTCTTGTCCTTTTTTCTTCGATTGTGATTTGACTTTTTCTATTTGTGAAGCAGGAGCCCGTGCCATTCATACCAGCATGGAGATACCTTACTGTGTATCTCAGGAGAGACTCAAGCAATCAAATTCTCCCACCTTGTCAAAATCCTCCATTCCAAAATCTCTTTGTCATCCCTGGTCAGTAGGAAGTAGCTATAGAGGAAATGACCATTGTCCCTTTTCCCTCCATAGAAATGGAATGGTGTTTTGACAGTGGGGATCTGAAAGAGGACTTTACTTTCATTTAAAAAAAAAAAAAATGCTTGGCATGGAGCCCAAAGTGGGGCTTGAACTCATGACCCTGAGATCAAGACCTGAGTTGAGATCAAGAGTTGGTCACTTAACCAACTGAGCCACCCAGGTGCCCCAACTTTACCTCCATTTTGACCTGTCTTTTAAACTCATCCTTTAAAACAAAAATTATTTATTTGAGAGAGTGTGTGTTATGTGTACACACAAGTAGGATAAGGGGCAGAGGGAGAGAGAGAAAATCTCAAGCAGATTCCCTGCTGAGCCTGGAGCCAGATGTGGGGCTCAATTCCCTTACCCTGAGATTATGACCTGAGACAAATCAAGAGTCAGACACTCGACCAAGTGAGCCACCCAGACGCCCCTAAACTCATCTTTTAACTCAGACAAAGCATCCCATGATGGGAACCCAAACTACCCCTCAAGCAATAAGGATGCCTTGATATCAGCAAGGCCCCGTGTGACTGACCCAAAGACAGTGACTGACCTCATCTTTATGGCCCATTGACCTGTGTCCCACTACACTTTCCTTATATAAACCTAGAAGTATTTTCAGCTTTGGAGATAGTCTTTGAGACGTCGGTTCACTGTCTTCCCAGTGTTGGCCTCACTGAAATTCCTTTCTTGTTTCACCACCACTCTCTCTCTGCCTCTGGATTTTGTCAGTGTTAAGTGGCCAAATCTGGTCTGTTTGGGACTCATGGAGCCAGGTGCTCTTGCACCGTGGGCTCCAGTTATAGAAGGTTCTGGTCTTGGAGTATTTAGGTATAAATCAGCTCTACAACTTCATAGCTGCACAAGCTTAGGCAAAATCACTCACTTTTCCTTTTAGTTCTTCAGTTTCTTCTTCTGGAGGATAATACAAGTATTTAGCTCATACTCATGGTAAGGACTGGATGAAATACTACATGCATAGCCCTTAACTTCATGCGTGGCACTCAATACACATTGGCTGCTATTATTACACAGGAGAGAGGAAGGATAGGATCCACTTGAGAGTAAGATAAAATTTAAAAACTCAGTTGGGACTGTTTGAAAGCAGTTAGGAACAGCAGAAGGTAATGACACATTATATTTAGATTTTACTGGTAGAGAAATCTAAGTAGTAAAAAGGGGTATATGATTGTCATTGAAGTAATGCAATTAATTATTTACTTCAGGTTGGAAAACTCCAAAGAGTAAGAAACATGAGTGGGGGAGAAGCACATAGCAAAAGAACTGGGAATCTTCACTGGCCATACTGGAAGGGTCAACACTTAGCATCTCCAGTTTAGGAATATCTTGAGGGCAACCCTCCTTTTGGGAGATAAAGGGGAAATCTCCGCTGAGAACCAGGCCTCAGAAACTTAAGGAATTTCAAGCAGAACAGTCACTGCAGTATGAGTGACATCACAGGGCTAAAAAAAAAAAAAAAAAAAGGCTATAGGATCCTGCCGGGAATGTAAAAATATAATGAGAAGAGCAAGCAGCATTTTGTCAGAAAGTAAGGCAGGAGGCCCACGGGGCAGAGTCCATATTCAATTCTTAATCAGGTGCCAGGAACCCAAAGATCAATGGCAAAGGGGATTTAGGGCAACTTAAATGCATACGATTAAGTTAACGTCTCCACTGAAGATTTCAGCCAGGTAAACTTTAGTTCAGTGACTGTGGACCCAAACAACTAGCATTATGGAAAGCAGCAGCCAAAATATGAGATCACCTGTGACCTGCGGCTGACAATAGAATGTTGCGATACATATTTCCAGGAGCGTGATTTTACTAAAAGATAGTCTAGATGGTGCTGTGGTATTCTGCCCTGATAACCCTTTAAAACTCTGAGTAGGAGACACAAGAGTTAGGGTAATAGCACTCAATTTTGAGAAGGCGGATTAAGATACGCCAGTGATGAATGGCAAATTGTATCTGTGACAGGAGTTTAAAGCTTTGAGGAGGTCTAGCTCCACTCTGGTGGGATAAGCACTACAGCCTGTCTCCCAAACTGATCCCAATTAAAACCTCCAGACCAAACACAAAAATCAATGACCTGAAGACTCTGAGAAGCAAACAAAAGCAGGCAGAGTAGAGAAGAATGTCAGATGTGCAGAGGTGACCCCCAAAGCGATCAAGTTTCCCTGTTTATTTTTCTTTGTTCTTAGGCTTTGCCAGAAGACGAATCTCCATTCAGAGACGGCAGTGGGCTGTGCTAAGACCCCACAAACGTGGTGGGATCGCCCCGAAGCTGTACATAAGTGAGATGAACCCAAAGCAGCATAACTAAGATTTAAACCACCGTGTAAGTGTCTGGCTAACACAAGTGTCACATGCAAGAAATACACCCAAAGCAGCATAGCAAAGACTTGAAAATTGAACTGAGGCAAACAGAATAAGCCGAATCAGGCTGACAGCCTGCTAAAAAATGTAACATTTTCCAGAGGAATATAATAAGATCCAAAATCTATACAAAGTAATGTTCAAAATGTCTAGGACACAGAACAAAGTTATTCAACACACAAAGATGATGGATTCTCAAAAAAAAAAAAAAAAAAAAATACAATCGACAGATGCGCCAACCACAAGATGAGCCTAGCATTGGAATTATCCAAAACAATAAAGTTATCTTTACTAAGCTTCATGAGGCAAAACTCACACTTGAAATGAATGTAAAAATCAAGTTTACTTGAACTTGATAAACAAGTTTACTTGAACTTGATAAACAAAACAATGAAAAAAATTGGTAATTTCACAATTGAAAAAAAAACAATATCTGAAAGACAATTATTTGGTCAGCAGGAAATATAGCAACACAGTGATGATGAAGGAAAGAGTCAGAGATTTTGAAGATAGACCAAAAGAAATTGTCAAATTTGAAAAACATAAACACTAGAAAAAAAAAATAATCAGAGCCTCAGGATCCTGTGAGGCAACACTAAAGGGTGTAACACATGTGCTATTACAGTTCCAAAAGTGGAGGGGAAAGAGGTTAGGGCAAAAAAAACTTTGAAAAAATAATGGCCAAAAATTTCCAAAATTTGGTGCAAGTCATAAATTTATAGATTTCAGATGTTCAGGAAACCCAGGCACATTAAATTCAAAGCACAAATTGATACATCATAATCCAACTTCTGAAAATCAAAAATTAAAAAAACTCTCAAAATCAATTAGAGAATAATTACATATAGAGGTAAAGCAAAAAAGTCATCAGATATATTAAAATCAAATAAGAAAATAGATACCAAAAGAAGGCAGGAAAGAACAGAGAAACAAACAAAATACAAAGGGACAAACACAAAACAAATAGTAGACCTAAAATAAAAATAATACACCTAGATTCAACCATATCAGTTTCTAATAAATATAAATGGTCCAAACATACCAATTAAAGATGTAGATTATCAGACTGGATAACTACAAGACCCAAGACTATGCTATCTGCAAAAAACAAACAAACCCACTTTAATAATAAACACATAGATGGGTTAAAATAAAAGGACAGGAAAAGATATACCATGCAAACAATAAGCAAAGGAAAACTTAAGTGGCTATGTTATATATCACAAAAAGCAGACTTCAGAACAATGAATATTTACCAGGGATAAAAGAGGACATTGCATAATAAGAAGGTCGATTCATTAAGAAAACATAATACTCCCAAATGTATATATACTTAACAACGGAGCTTCTAAATGTCTTAAAAGCTGACTGATGTGAAGAGAGAAACAGACAAATCTACAACTACAGAGAATTTAACACTCCTCTCCCAATAATTAACAGAATAAGTAGGCAAAAAATTAGTAAGAATATGGAAGACCTAAATAACATTATCAACCAACTTGACTTAAATAACATACACCAAACACTCCATTCAACAACAGCAGACTACACGTTCTTTTTAAGTGCACATAGAACACCCGATGACATGGACCATATCCTGGGCAAAAAACAAACAAAAATCTGATTAATTTAAAAGAATTGAAATCATACAAAGCATATTGTCTGACCATAATGAAATTAAACAAGAAGTCAATAATGGAAAGATATCTGGATAATCCTCAAGTATTTGGAAATTAAATAACACATTCTAAACAACTTGAGGATCAAAGAAATGACAAAGGGAATTAGAAAATATTCTGATTTGAGTGATATGTTATAAAGATACGACAGATCAAAATTTGTAGGTTGCAGTGCTTACAGGGAAATTTAAATTTATGCCTAATAATACTTAAGATTTTTAAAAAAGTGTTTCTAGTCAATAGTCTAAGATTTTTTATAAAACTAGAAAAAAAGAAAAATAAGTCCAAAGTAAGCAGAAGAAGGAAATAATAAAGAACACAAATCAATAAAATTGAGAAAAGAAAAACAATTTCAATAAACAAGTGGTATTATAAAAGATCACTAAATTAGAGAAAAGCAGGTAGACTCTATGAAGGCCAGCAACGATCCCCACCCTCCTGCCTTTCACACCTTTGTGCAATTCCCTCTGTGATTTGCTTCTAACCAACAGAATATGGGTTGTTCTGTTCTTTTGCCTTCTCAGTTTATACACTCTGATGAAGCCAGCTGCCACACTGCAGAAGCCCACATCACAAGGGACTGAGGGTGGATTATTGGCGGTAGATCCTTTATCAGTCTAACATTCAAACTGAGACTCCTACCTCTGGCCAAGACTTGAGTGCAGCCTTAGGAGAGATCCTGAAGCAGAGGACCCAGCTAAGTCATGCCCGAACTCTCCAAATTCTGACCTGCAGAAACTTTAAAATAATAAGCATGTGCTATTTTAAAGTCACTAAGTTTGTAGTAAACCGAAGCCATGAATATACAGATTATGAAGACTTAAACTTTGACTCTTACATAATTCCACACAAGAACTAACTCTAAGAACTTATTATGGAGCAATACGTACCTGATCTAAGAGTGAAGACACAAATTACCAACAATGAGCATGAAAGTGGAGACATTACTACAGACCTTACATAGAGTTAAAGGATAATAAGGGAATATTATGAACAACTTTATGCTTACACAATTGGCAACTTAGGTGAAACAGACAAATTCTTTCAAAGACACAAACTGCCAAAGCTCATTCACGAAGACAGGCTGAATAGTCGTGTGTGTGTGTGTGTGTATGTGTGTGTGTGTGTAAAGGTATAAAGATGCATGCACTCTCTCACATGTTCTCTCCCTCTCCCCCTTCCTCCTCTTCTTCTTCTTCATTTTTTTAAAGAAATTAAGTTTGTAGTTAAAAACCTCCCCAAAAAGATGCCACAGCATGGTTTTGCTGTGTAATTCTACCAAACATTTTAAAGGAAATAATACTAATTCTACACAAGCTCTCCAAGAAAAGTGAAGAGGAGAAAACACTCCCCAACACATTTATGAATATGGCATTACCTTGATACAAAAAGCAGACAAAAACATTGTAAGAAAACTACAGACCAGCAAATTGAATCTGATACTATGCAAAAGGCTAATACCTTATGTAAAGCTCATTTAACACACAAAAATCAATCGATGGAGGGGTGCCTGACATAGATGGCTTTGTCAGTTAAGCATCTGCCTTCAGTTTAGGTCATGATTCTGGGGTCCAGGCTAGAGCCCAGCATCAGGCTCCCTGCTCAGTGGGGAGCCTGCTTCTCCCTCTCCCTCTGCCTCCCCAGCTTGTGCTCTCCCTCTCTTGCTCTATCTCAAATAAATAAATAAATACAATCCTTAAAAAAAAAAAAAATCAATCAATGCAATTCACCATTTATTTTTTTTAAGATTTTATTTATTTGACAGAGACACAGAGAAACAGGGAACAAGCAGGGGGAGTGGGAGAGGGAGAAGCA
Source organism: Potos flavus (assembly GCA_028534135.1). Taxonomy (NCBI): domain Eukaryota; kingdom Metazoa; phylum Chordata; class Mammalia; order Carnivora; family Procyonidae; genus Potos; species Potos flavus. The sequence goes on from CM052897.1 coordinate 112,552,253, forward strand.
GGCTTCCCGCTGAGCAGGGAGCATGAAGGCAGACGCTTAACGACTGAGCCACCCAGGTGCCCCCAAATCACCATTTCAAGAGATCAAATAAGAAAAACCATATAACCATCTCAAAAAATGCAGAAAAAAATCCATTTGACAAAAGTCAACATTATTTCATGATAAATACTCTCAGCGAACTAATAATAGAAGAGTATTTTCTTAATCTGGTAAAGGGTACCTGCAAAAAAACCTACAGCTAATATCGTACTCCATGGTGAAAGACTGAGTACTTTCTCCCTAAGACTGAGAACAAAACAAAGATGTCCTCACCACTCCCGTTCATCATCATACTGGAGAGCCTACAGTTAGGAGAGAACACAGTATGAATATAAAATAAAATGCCTACAAAAAAGAAATAAAATTGTCTCTGGTCACAGATAGTAAGATTATCTACATAAAAAAATTCAAGGCATCCACAAAAAAGATACTACGAATTTCCTTAAAGACCTGTAAGGAGGGATGATGACATCTGTATGCAGTACCATTTAACAGAACTGCATGGCTATTTCTAACCTTTGGAAGATTCGAGAAGTGAGTAGTTCTTTGGAAGATTCAAGAAGTGAGTAGTTCTTTTTCATAACTGTGACTATGATTTACTTTTATTTTTCCCTGCATTCCTACTCAGTTTTTCTTCATCTATCTTCCCTTCCTCACCCCCAAGGTTAGCATCTATAGGAAAGAAAACGAACAAAGTTTATTCTACTTTCCTCTTTCAATCAGATCCCCACAGGGAAACCAAAAGTAGCACAGTCATAACGGTAACTCCGTGGCTACAGAGTCATCTAGATTTAAGGGGAAACAGGAAATCACGCTATCTTTGTCTTTTTACCACAAGGTGGGTCTCTCTCTTTAGGTGAGAAGCAGACCTTGGCTGAAGAGCAGAAGATGCAACGGGATGGAAGAGATGCCGCTAAGATGGGTGCTGGGAGGGACAATAGGGTAGAAAAGGAGCGGAAGGTCTAAATAGCCCCCGTGAGGCACAGAAGGATTTAGAAAGGGGAATCCTTATGCTCTCATTAGCCTACTTCTACAGGGACTGGAAGCTGGGGCACTGAAGGCTCTACAGTAAACATGGAAATCGACGGAGAATCTTCCTCCAGGTGGGGTTTGGGAGGGCTTTCATACACAGAGAAGAAGGGGACACTGTTAATAAGGGAAACTCTGAAGTAAATGTTTTTCTAAATAATGCCAATTATGTGAATATCTGATGATGCTAGGGGCCATTTCCAGTGTCGTCAGGTATGGGAAACTGCATCATTTCCCACGCTTCACCACCATCCATGTGCCGTAACCTTTCAAAGGACGCCATGTCAATAGTCAGGGTGATTCGTTAGCTTTTCCACTTATTCTCATCCCTATAATGGTCATCTTCAGTTTATAAAGGAATAATCAACGAGACGCACCAAGCTCCTTTATTCCTCTTTTTCCCTCCCAAATCATTGGTTTTGATCCTTGGAGCTTAATTACCTGTCACCAAATTTTTAAAGAAATGCCAACGAGGGTGCCTGGGTGGCTCAGTGGGTTAAGTGTCTGCCTTCCCCTCAAGTAATGTTCCCTGGGTCCTGGGATCGAGCCCTGCATCGGGCTCCCTGCTCAGCGGGGAGTCTGCTTCTTCCTCTCCCTCTGGCCCCCCTCTCTCACATAAATAAAATCTTTAAAAAAAAAAAATGTGAACGAGGATGAGGTGGATGGAGTAACACAGAGGTCCTGACTGCACATGTCTGTGAAGGCTGGACAAGACAAACGCTAGAACATGAACATGAGTCAAACCAGCCAACGTCTGTGGAAATCACCACATCTATTAACTACTTTAAGCAGTTTCATTAACTGATTCTGCAGCTGTAAATATCCTAGACTTAGTTTATCCTAGAAATATCCTAGAAATACTTTATTTCACTGAAGGCCTAAATGCCCTAAGAAGCTTCTGCCATAGCTACTGCCTCAAAATGATTTAAAAGAAACCTGTGTTATATAAAATATGTTTCTATTATTTAGTTACCCTGATTTACTTAATGTATTGCGATGTATTTGTTATCCCCTCTCTCTCCGAGGTCCCACTCAAATGTCAACACCATTCTCCACGTATCTCTTAAGTCTCATGAACGTCACATGAATACAAAAGACTGAAAATGTCACTGTAGAGACCACACAAATGGTATTCAAAAGTGACATTTTCTTTGGTTTGAAATCTTCAAGCACCGTGCCCTTTGAAGTTAAATTCTTCCTACCTCGCCTGTTTCGTCAGAATTAACCCAAAAGGCACACTTACCAACCAGGACTACAAGCCTGTATTTTTCATTCGTTTGCCGCCGATACGGTGTCACTTCCTCATATGTGGGCACGTCAGCTGTGTCGTACTGGTCACTCTTCTTGCATTCATACATGGACTTATTTGTTTTCTTATCTTTCCTACTAAGACGGAAACTTCTCCTAAAACCAGCTGCAAAAAATACATATATGTATTTTTAGTAATAAGAACTAAAGAAAGAAACCCCCCAAAACACAAAAATGAAAAAATCCGGGATGCCTGGGTGGCTCAGTCATGGAGCGTCTGCCTTCGGTTCAGGTCATGATCCCAGAGTCCTGGGATCGAGCCCCGCATCGGGCTCCCTGCTCAGCGGGAAGCCTGCTTCTCCCTCTCCCACTCCCCCTGCTTGTGTTCCCTCTCTCGCTGTCTCTCACTCTGTCAAAAAAATAAATAAAATCTTTAAAAAAAAAAAAAAAAAGAAAAAATCCTCGAAGCTGGAGTTTTTGAACCAGAATATTGTCACAAGTACATTTAGTAAGAGGAAACACATAGATACTACACAATTTCACTAAAGCAACCATTTATAAGAGAATCCTCAAACATTTATTTTTATAGTTGTAATAATATTTTATTTGGTTCTAAACCATAAAGAGTTTTCAGAAATCGATGAATAAAATAACTGTGTAATAAAGCAAAATAAGTTGGAAATCATAATTTATCATGGACTGAACACAGTTGGTAAAAAAAAAAAAGTTAAAAGCACTGTAGAAACATTGGAAATATAAATGCTGAATTCTCTCATTCAAAAACACTAGAATATATTGTATTGTAAGCACACCTAACAACATACCTGCGGCATAGACAAGCATCTATTGTTAAATAAAAAGGAAATAAATTAGGGAAAGCTCAATGTCAAACACACCAAACATGGATCAGGCCAGCAGAAGAGCAAGTTCTTTGACTTTTATGAGATTCCAGCATTGGGGGGTTGGGCGAGTAAATGATCACGTTCAGGTTCTTCTTCTCCTATGGAAAAGTCCATGGTTTTATAATTTGAAGCCTACTGAATTTTGGAAATAAGATTCATAGTCTCAAATGTGTACTCTTATCAACAGATCATATGATCTTTTCCTAAAATAATTGTACCAGTACTTCAATAAATTTAAATGCTTAAAGCTCGTGGCTGTCATTTAACACATGGGCTTAAAAAGCTAAGGCAAAGGAGCTTGCTCCCAGTCAACCCCCATTTTATTCTGCTTGCTCTTCATGCTGTTGCATCGTTTGGGATTTATTTCCTTTCTAGAATAGTGATGTTCATCATACACAGCATGATTTCATCCATACACACAGTATGAATTTGGTAGGATGTGCAATCAGTTTTCGACCTAACCAACCCTCAAAATCCAGATTTTAAGGAAAACTGTTCTACTTATTGAAACACTGTATATATTCATATCAGCTCCATGGTACAAAGCAAAATGCAAGTACATTTTTAAGTATGTAAAAATATATCCTCTTGGAAAAGAGTTTTTTTTTTTTCCTTTTGGAAGAGAACGTTGATCAAATTTCATAAGTAGTAAAAAAAATTTTTTTTTAAATAGAGGTATTTTATATAAAATGCAAGAATATTAAAGCTGATCTGTGTGACTTTTAGGGGCCATAATGAAAAAGAAGACTACTATTGCATTTAAGAAAATAATAGGATTATAAAAGAAATTAATAGGATTCAAAATAAAGGCCAATATTAAAAGCAACGATCAGTAACCATGGAGTTATAGCACTCATCTTATGGATTCACGGTTTAATAAAAATCAGCCAAGATATTAGGAAAGGGGGGATAAAATGTTCATCTGATAACAGAGTTCTATGGCCCACCACGAGTCATTCTGATTTTGAGCAGGTACTCAGATTATTTGAGGGAAAAGATTCACAAAGGATTTGAGACAAGAGTTCATCACTCCAAAGCTCTCATAACGAAGGCAGAAGGCAAAGAGGAAATGGCAAACAGGACAAGGGACAAAACACTGCTATCTCTCCTAGGATGAGATTCAGAGGAAGCCAATGGGCAATGTGCCAGCCTGCCCTAGGATGAAGAAGTGCCAATTCTAAAACCACTCAGGCAGGCAGAGTTCAAACTTCTCTATAAAGGGTCACAGGGAAGCTGTTTATTATTTCTCTTGTATTTTTTAGGATATCGCGAAAGACTCATGAGAACGTAGGAAAAGGGTTCCCTTACATGGGAGTCCTCGCAACACCACACCAGAAGTGGGGGGAACCTTACAACCACTCCCCGTGCTTGAGCGCCGTGCTTCTCAGACAGCTCTCTATTTGCAGAAATTAGTGATGCCATCCCGCCCCCGCCCCAGCTCTGTCACCTGTGACTGGCCCGCCCCGGAATCCAGCAATAGATGGCTTCCGGTCTAGCACAAATTACACTGTAGCTATTCTAACTCTTCGATGCTGGTATTTCAGAGTGTTCTCATTTCAGGTTCCCACAGTTCTTGTCTCAGGGAAGGCCGTCATAGGATAAGCAGGTAGAACTGGAAATTTCTCCATAGTTATTCTTTGCACAGAGGGAGGGTTTTCCTCAAGTCACTACAATCTTAGGGCCCAGGAATGAATCTAACCAAGACAGAAATGTTTCATCCACAGCAAATGAAGTCCAAAAGTAAAAACCTGAAAAATTTCTGAGCCACGAATCCCAGCTAAATCCTGAATCTCCGTGAAAGTGTTTACCTGACTGAGTTTTCACAATTAACTGAAGTTTCTGCTTTCATTATAAACAATAAAGAGTTAGTAGGAAAAAGAGTGAAGATAATCGGATTTCTGACGTGAGGTTCTCTGGACATCAAAGACAGGGACCATGGTCTCACAGGACGGTTTCGTGATATTTGCTGTCCAGTGCTTGGTACAGAATAGTGTTAAAAATTCAAAAACTGTTACAAATTCAAGATAAAAGTGTTATAAATTCAAGTAATATAAAAAGGCAGTAACAAAACCCTACTTCACCCCTGTCGCATCTTCTTACTGTAAATTTCAACGAAGAAAGCAGGGACATTTGCTATTTTCACAATAGAAAATTCTAAGAGGCAGGCCTAACGACGAAACACAGCACACGCAAAGGCACAGAGCTGGAAGGAACTCTGGAGACCATCCTGTCCCGCGATGTCCTTGCTCCCTGGCCACACTGACGGCACAGATGTCACCTGCCCACGCACCATGACACGGTCCTGATCTCCCTCCTGTCGGTTTTCTAGGTGGCAATGACCGAGCAGCTGGAATTCCCACAGGTTGAGAAGCTTCCCTGTCCTGACCAAGATGCTCACTCACAAAAATCAGGAAAAACGGCAGGTCACCACACCACGTCTATTAGAGCAGCAGTACTGAGAGTTCAAAATCGAGGGCCAGGCGCGTCTGGGTGGCTCAGCAGGCGAAGCAACGGACTCTAGGTTTTGGCTCAGGTCTGATCTCAGAGTCACGGGATCCAGCCCTGCGTCGGGATCTGCGCTCAGCACGGAGTCTGCTTGAGATTCTCCCCCACACCCCCACCCCCTGCTGCCCGCTCCTGCTCCCACTCACGCACTCTCTAAAAGAAATAAAATCTTAAAAAAATTTTTTTTTGAGGACCAGAGGTGGAGAGTTCTGGGTCAGCATCTAGATTCTGACACAAGCTGTATGATTTGCCAACTTTTTAAAAACTCCTCTATGGCTCATTTATCAACTTTAAAATGAGGGTAAGAGTATCGACCTTATGGGGTTGTTATGGATTAAACAAAGAATTCACATAAAGCATTTGGCCCAGTACCTGGCACGCGGTAAATACCCACATATATTAGCTATAGATTAGTACTTGGTTATGTCTCCAACTAACTGACAGTACCGGGAAGGCAGGAACATGTATGTCCCTGTACTCCCACAGCACACGGTCTAGCAAGAAAGGGAAAAAATACGGGGCTTATTAATAAGCGTTTAAATGGTTGTTAGAGAAGAACAATATTTAAATATAAAGAATAAAATTAAAATTACAGCCAGATTTAAATACGTTAAATATTAAAAGTACCTATTATAGTAGTAAAGCATTTTAACGAAACACGACAGAAAAATTAAGTATGCACTATCCTTTCACTTCATCCCCCCCAGATACTCTAAGGTTATATATATTATTTCTAGTACAATATTTACATTTAAAGGGCCTCCTTCCCTTTTGTGTTCTTACTTCTCATGACATGTACTCTGCTGATCCACAGACACCTGTCTACTTTCCATATTTATAGCGCTCCATACACATAAATACACAGGATAAAACAAATTTTCCAACCCAGAGGAACCAATAAAACAGCCAGAACAGACAATAAGACAAAAGGCACAAAATTCAGAGTACTTGCTTGTGATGGTTTCTCAATCCAAAAAAACGAAACAGGCTGTTTTCCTAGAATCTATCCTCTGCAGGAAGTCAGGGGTGATGGCTTGTTTGGCAGGCTGTTCAAGGCTCTGATTTTCAGACCTGGGTCCCATAATGAGCTAAGTGCCAGCACACACCTTAGTAACTCTAAGCTTAAAGGAAATTTAATTCTGTGTCTGGAAGAGGCAATTTTTTCCCTTCAGCTTTTATGTGGTTCTCTTACTAAAAGGAAGATTTAAAAATACATACTTACAAGGAGAGTTTGCAAAGGGTTCGTTCAGGTAAATGTGAATAAACAACCTAGGACCTACTGAATCCGCATTCATTTTCAATGGACAAGTCTTAGCGAGAGCTGTCTTTAAAAAAAAGAAGGTAAAAGGAACAGTAACGAGGAACTTGGAGTAAGGGAACAGTTTTACACAAAATATATTTTTCCTTATATTTCACATTTTTATAATTTATAATTGGCTCAACATTTTTATGGACAGGTTTTTTTCCAGCGAGCTTACCCACAGCTGTTAGAGATTTGCGTGTTTTAAAGAAGCGACACATTTACTTTCCTACAATAGGAAAGTGACTCTACTGACTGCAGCTGCAGGTCAGGCCCCTGATCACGAGGAGACACTTCTTATCTCACATTTTCCGGGAGAAGTCATTTAGGATCACTTATTAGCTTCGCAAATAATTGCAACGCTTTGTTTAAAGTATTTTTTACTATAAAAGGAAACACGTAAGTTGCCTGGTTTTTGCTCCTTATTTCAAGAAAATTGTAGTAAATATCCCTGAACATTCCCTTTATTCCATCTCATGGACTATTTCATTAGGATAAATTGCCAGAAGCTACAGAGATCTTGTCCAAATGCTTCTCAGATCAGTGAATACCAGTGTACATTTCCACCAGCAGAAAGTACAATTTCCCATACATTAGACCAGTCTCTGATACAGAGATTTCTAATTGCATTAAAATCTTCAGTGACTTAAAAGTGAAAAAACTGTTATGTCATTTCATCCTCACTGTTACAGGAGTTGACCTTTTTTTCAAGTCTATCACCCATTTGCATTTCTTATTTCCTTTGTAAATTGCTGGTTAATACATTTTGATCACTTTCTGAGTAGGGTCTTCATAAACATATACACATACGTGTATCTTTTAAGGTCACAGCCCATGGCCCTAAGTTATTGCAAACACTTTTTAAATTTTCAATTTTCCATTTTGAAGAAATTTAAAATGTTTATGTAATTGAGTCTGAGTTTCTTTCTTTTGTGATTTCTTTCACTGTTTTTAGGACTTTCCTATCCTTGGGTCTGATAAATAGTCACCTCTATTTTCTTAAGTTAGAAAAAAAAAATGGGTTGCATGGCTTTACTTAGTTTTTTTTTTTATCCCATCTGGAATTACTCAGCTCTAATCAGGAGATCAAGCTTGTGAGGTGAGGCTGTAACTTTATATTTTTCTAAGTAATTAACCAATGGTCCCAAAAACACTTACTGAACAATCCTCTCACTCCTTTATGTTGATACATACTTTGTACTAACATACCAGATGGCTTATTATTATGACCAAAAAAAAAAAAACAAAGAAAAACCCATAAAGGTGATTCTTGGTCTGAGTTTAGAGAATTCTCTTATTGATGATATCAATACCAAAACAACAGAAGTCGTGATGGTGGTGGTTGATATGTATTGAGAACTTACTAGAGAACAGACACCCCTTGAAGCCTTTGTGTGGATTAATTCATTTACTTCGCACAGCAACCCAATGAGGTAGGCAGAATACTCCATGGGTTTAAGTGGCTCTTCTTTTAGTGAAGTCAGTCAGAGAAAGACAAATACCTTATGCTTTCACTCATATGTGGAATTTAAGAAACAAAACAGATGAACATGGGCGGCGGGGAAAGAGAGGCAAACCATAAAACAGACTCTTGAGGATAGAGAGCATACTTGGGGTTGACGGAGGGGTGATGGGTGGGGACGAGCAAGATGGGGGATGGGTGTTAAGGAGTGCACTTGTGATGAGCGCCAGGTGTTATATGTAAGTGATGAATCACTCAATTCTACTCCTGAAACTAATATTATACTACATGTTAACTGGAATCTAAATAAAAATCTGAAACAAAACAAAAAAGATTACCACGGCTGTGGCTGAAACATTACATGATAAAGGAAAGAAGTAAGTTTGAAATGTTACTCCAAATACACAGATGTAGAATAGAAGTGATGAGCCTTCTATTACTATATGTAATAAGCAAATGGGAAAAAATGAAGAACCAGCAATTTATTTGGGGTTTAAAAATTATAAGCTCTTGGGGCACCTGGGTGGCTCAGTGGGTTAAAGCCTCTGTCTTCAGCTCAGGTCATGATCTCAGGGTCCTGGGATTGAGCCCCGCATTGGGCTCTCTGCTCAGCGGGGAGCCTGCTTCCCCCTCTCTCTCTGCCTGCCTCTCTGCCTACTTGTGATCTCTCTCCTCTCTGTCAAAGAAATAAAATCTTTATAAAAAAAAATTATAAGCTCTTTTCAGTTGGAGACATTTTTTTCCAGATATAATTAAATACATTTTTGATACTCCTCTGTATTCAAGATGTGTAAAATATAAAAAATATATACAATGGTGTCTCTGCCCTCCAAAAGCTCCCAATCTACTAGGGGAGACAGAAATATTCCCAAGTACTTACAATTCAAGGAGTTTCACAACACAGGTGCATGACTAGTAACTAAGATTTTTAGCAAGTTCTCGAATTTGACATTTGTATTAAGTAAAAAAAAAAATTAAACTCAGGAAGTTGTGACTTGGTCATTTACAAAGCTACTTGACTTCATCTAAAGAGTATAAAACTTAATGTTTACACACGTAAATTAAGAGTCATTTGTTATTAAAATAAGCTTCATACTGTAGATAAGTATTATACATATCAATCCTATAATTTCAAGTGTTAGTGATATTTTTAACAGCAAAAGAAAAAAAAACTTCAAGTATCCAACATATACATTAAGCATGGGAATGATTAAATTATGCAACACTGTTTCAAAGAAATGAGGTTAAGCCATTAAAATAATTCTAAAACTACACAGCACCATAAAATATATTTGATATAATAATAAATGGGAAAAAACTGGACAGAATAGTCATACTTATGGGTTTTACTTTTTTACTAATATAAAAGTTGGTATGGATACAAAATTGTGGAAGAAAATGCACGAAAACAGACAATGGTTGTGTTAGGGAGAGAGGGATGTGGACAACTGTTTTCATTCTATTTTTCAAACTTTCCGTAATGTTATATAATTTTAAAATTTGAAAAAAAGTCCACGAAACACAGAGTTCATAATATATGAACAATCAAACAAAGGAAATCCACTACTGACAGATGTATTTGTGTGTCACAACAACACATAATACAAAATACACTTGACTATGTCTTAGAGGCAGGGTCTAGTCTTCTATATTTTGAAATAATTACGGTAACAGACCACATTTTTATATTCACAAGAGTTAGAAATAGCCAATAAATTAAAATATTAAAATCTTTTTTGAAAATCATAAATTATTATATTCATTGGCTCCCATAAGTAACTGTAGTGTGAATTTACAATGTAAATATCATTTTAATAGTCTTACTTTTTCATAAAACTTTAACACATTTAAGATGGCATTTTATAAAAAAACACATGATCGTTTTATGTCCAAACATGTCCATTAACATGAAAGGCCCTCCAATAGAGTGAAGACTACTCATCACCAATACTAACACAGCCCCAGAAATCACACATGTGAACAAGTGAAGTGACATCTGCCTTTCTGTTAATTCATAGAAAATAAATACGACTATGTTACCACCCACAATTTTCAAGTGGGACAGTTCCAGTCTTTGGTTACATTTCTTTTATATAACCAATTTGATCTAAAAACATCAGATATTATATATTCTCAAGTTTTTAATAATAATGAGCTTTTAATGTTTAAATTTTATAGATATTTGTAGAATGAGAAAAGAAGCATTTCAGTGAAATTGTTTGAATCATAGAATAGCAATATTGATCACAGGCACCTCAAAACTTAGAAATTTATGCAAGAATCCACTCTAAAGTTCCTAATTTTTAAAGAAATATTTATGTGATACCAAAACAATGAAGAAAACTGCTTACTTTCTTAAAAGGAGATAAAAATAAACATTTCAATTCTCTTTTCTCTCAAATACATGAAAATGTGGATTTTTTTTCTTTCTTTTTAACTTGGGAAAACTACCAAACATTGTGTGAAAATCATTTTTTGCATCTTAAAACACTGGATTAATTTGATGAAGGGAATATTTAATAGTTCAATAGGTACCTTAGTTACAAGGAAGAAAATATTTTAATGTAAATGAACTTTTTAAGAAGATTAAAAAACTCATTAGACATTAACAAAAACTAAGCAGTTGGAAATCATTATACAGTGTTAGGCTCCTGCAAACAAAACATTAAAAATTTCCATTAAAATAAACATTTTTAATATAATACCAATGTTGCTGTAATAAGTCATAACTGACATATAAAAACTATGTAAACATGGTCCTAAGATAAAGTTATTATTGAAATGATGCTTCCATAGTACTCCAATCATAAAATTGTCTCAAAGACAACTGAGGATAATTAAGACCAACCAAATAATCAGATAAAAATCTTGGGAGGAGGTTTAAATTGAAAAGAAATGCCAATACAAAACTATGAAAGTGACGGAAACCTGAAGAAACTGGGTTAGTCAGCTTCTTGTATTCATCCTATAAAACACTGTCAGAGGAAAAAAAAAAATCATCACAGACACAGAAACATTACCGTGAATTACATTAACCAACTTTACATATGCTAATTTTCTGTATAAAGTGGAACAAGGCTTTGAACAAAGACAAAATTCATCTCTGAAATGTTATAGGTTTCAGGATGCCCTCAAAAAAACTGAAATGTTCAAACGCCATAAATATCCTTTAATCATTCAGCTCATCTCAAGCTAAAAATAAAAACAGAAATTCAAAGTGCCTAGTGAAATCATGGAAGCTAATATAAGATATCAATTTGCAATTTCCAAGAAAAAAAAATACTTAGGTCTTAAAAAATTTTCCTGATACCACTGACAATTTCTTTTTAAAGCACAGCACAGGATTACCATAAAAAAGGAGAAACCATATGAGAATTTAATTTTCTGCCAGCCAGCTAATAAAGAAATGAGTTTTTACTTACACTTTCAAAATTATGAGAAAATACAGTATGCACACATAGAATTACATATAAAAATACAGTTCTAAAAAGAGGGGAAAATTGGATTTTAAAATTTTAATATATTTTTTTTAAGTTGAGTCTGTGTAACCAAAAATTCTCCAAGCAGGAATGGTTTCTTTCTGTCAGAGAGAATATTTCCAAGTAGTATTCCAGACATGTTGAGATTATGCAGAGTTCTTGTTCAAGAAAGAACCTGTACCATTTTTAAAAGAATGCTTCTAAATGTTCTCTTTGTATAAATTTTATTTTTTGGAAGACTATTAAAGCAGTTTATTTTGACATAGCCGTACTTACCTACAAAACATTCTTTAATAAAATGACTCAATAATAGAGCAAATGGGAATTTTTACTAGATTTATAAAATAGGCAGTGTAACTTGCTGAGAATCAATGGTGCTTACACACAGAAGAAAAAGGATTAGGGAAAAAAACATACAGAAGTAGAGATAGGTAAATAACAACATTTGAAAGAACAGCAAATGGGCAGTTTTGTTTATATTGAACTTTATGGTAAACACTTCAGTTAAATAGAAAGAACAATCTAAACTTACATAAGTCCCAAAACTGATCTTGTTTTTAAAAGAATGCAAGAAGTACTCCAGCAAGGGCAGAAGCGAAGAAATTGATGAGTTTTCAGGAAACCATTTACAAGACGTTATGAAGACAGATGCCTGATAAGCAGTGCTTTGTTAACTGATTAAAGCAAGATTTCGATAATGAAATAACCAGAGGAAAAACATTCTGTAATTCTTACCAATGTAAAAAGAAAACTAATTCTTCACATAAACTATTTTGCACTGCAAGAGGAAAAAGAAGAGAATCTTCAAAGCTGGCTATTGTACTAAACCACTGCTGTATGAAAGCCAGCACGCACGCACACGCATGCGCATATACGCATGCACGCACAAGACACGAACTCCCACACCAGCTACCAAAGCTAAATGAAATTTTCAAGAGCTCATAGGAGGATATGAATTATTCCTGCTAATTTACATACTTATATAAATATAAGTGGTTTGACAATCTATATATATAAGTAGCCCTTGACTTGCAGGGATTCAGCACTCATAGGAGGAAATTAATTACTCCTGCTAATTTACATACTTATATAAGTATAAATGCTTTGATAATCTTTATATATATATAGGCAGCCCTTGACTTAAAGGGATTCAACTTTAAAAGGTCCAGTTTTTGCACTTCATAGTTACAGGATACCATCAACCTATCTTCATATTATTGTAAAATTGTATGTAATTAACACGACTTACACTTTTTCCTTCGTTCCAATAATAAGAGCCCAATCTCTTTTACTGATAACAGAACCCTGAGAAATACAGCATGCTACACATCAGTAAGAATCCTACCACAGAGTGAACATTCATATCAGTGATTAAATATGGTTTTACAATATAATTCTTACACAAATAGACATTCAATTCTTGGAGTATTAGGGGCACCTGGGTGGCTCTGTGGGTTAACCACCTGCCTTCAGTTCAGGTCATGATCCAAGGGTCCTGGCATCGAGCCCCATGTCAGACTCCCTGCTCATCAGGGAGCCTGCTTCTCCCTCTCCTCTGCGTTCCTGCTCTCTCTTGCTATCTCTTTCTCTCTCTCAAATAAATAAAATCTTTAAAAAAAAAAAAAAGTTTTTTTTATAAAAAAAGGATTCTTGGAATATTATAATGTTACTTCTTTTGAAAGAGTCAAATTAGATCATTTTGACATGAGTTGTCAAAAATCTAACAGTCACGAGGTTAAGGGCTACTTTCATGATTGATTTTATGCACATCAAAGAATGAAAATCATCAAATGTGTTGTCTGAGCTACTGGTCTGATTTAGATCAATAGCAGTCCTGAATCTACTAGTAGACCCTGGGCAGCCCCATTTTTGGGTTCAAGGGTACTGTGTGTGCAGGGTAGATCACTTCCCGTTTTTCTCTCCTTCTGTGGGCTCACAAGACACAGAATGTGAAGGTGGATGAGGCGCAAGAGGTTCTAAAATAAGCCAGAGTCTCAGAAATTCTTCATAACAATCCTTGGAAAAGCCCTCATGAGAAAGCTAAATTTCTGGAAACTCCCTTGGCTATTTTCCAGAGCTTTCCTAGAACTGGATAAAGGTGCCATGTGCCGAGGATGGATATAGACCCATTCTGTGTATGTGGATATTTAAAATCAGTGGCACCACAATGTATGTGTGAAAATAGTTGTATCTATTGGGATTTGATGTGTACCAGGACACTATGGTCATTTGTATGATAAGCAGTTAAGTGACTAAAATGTTACAAAACCATTTTGTTGACTTGTACTGTTTAAATGACTCCTTTTAGTAAGAGAAGCAATCGATGTGAAAGACATTATCAAATCTCCCAAGAGTAAATATGTCTTCAGTGCAATAACTACCACAGACATACTTAGAGTAGGAGAATGTGACTGTTAATTTTATGTGTCAGCTGGACTGGGCCAGAGTGCTCAGATATTTGGTCAAACATTATTCGAGATGTTTCTGTGAAGGTGTTTTTTTGGAGGAGATTAACATTTATATCAGTGAACTCTGAGTAAAGCAGATTACCCTCTAGAATGTGGGTGGGCCTCATCTAATCCATTGGGAAAAAAAATTAAATTCCCCTAAAAAAAGGATTCTGCCGGCAGATGGCCTTTGAACTGAAACTATAACTTGTCCCTGGGTCTCCAGCCTGCTGGCCTCTCCTGCTGATTTTGACTTATCAACACTCCACAATCAAGTGAACTAACTCCCTAGACTCTGTGTGTGTGTGTGTGTGTGTGTGTGTGTGTGTGTGTGTGTGTGTGCGCGCGTGTGTGTGTACATAGCTGCGTGAGTAATACAGAGGGAAATATTAAATTTGAGAATAAACTAGCATTCCCTAGTTAGTATAGAAATAAACGGTAACATTTTAATATCTCTTAGAATAGAAAAAATCAATAAAATCCAATTTTTTATTCTTTAAAGGATCAACAAAACTGACAAACTTTTAACATACACAGACCAATAAAAAAAAAAAAAAAAAGAGAGAAGACCCAAATTATTAAATTTAGGAATGAAAGAGGGCACACTGTTACCAAGAAGAAATGAAAAGATTATAAGAGACTACTATGAACAGTTGGATGCCAGCAAATTGGATAATCTAAATGAAACAAATTACTAGAGATTTACTACTAAAACTGAAAATCTGAACAAACCTTTAATAAGTAAGGAGACTGAGTCAGTAGTCAAAAAACTTCCCACAAAGAAAAGCTGAGGATGAGATAGCTTCACTGGTGAATTCCAGCAAAAGTTCAGAGAACAATTAACACAATCAAAGTTTACAAATCCTTCCAGAAAAGAGCAGGAACACTTCCCACCCCACCATGAGGCCAATATTACTTTGATACCAAAATCAGGCAAAGGTATCACTACTAAAAGAAAATCTAAAGACCAATATCCCTATTCCTCAAAATACTAGCAACCCAAATTCAGCAAAATATATAAAGGATTATACACCATGAGCAAGTGGCATTTATCTTAGGAATACAAGGTTGGGTCAACATAGAAAAGTCAATTGATGTTATATGCCACATTATTAGTAGAATGAGGAAAAAAGCCACACGATCATCGCGACTGATGCAGAAAAAGGATCTTCTATACACAAGATAAAGTAATCTTCAAATAGAGATGGTTTCAGCACTTCCTTTCCAATCTGGAAACTTCTATTTCTTTCCCTCGCCCAACTGCTCTGGCTTGCACCTCCAGGACTATGTAATAAAGTAATTAAGTAATTAAGTAATAAGTAATAAGAATGCACATCCTTGTTGGTTTCTGATCTTCAGGAGAAAGTTCTGTCTCTCACTATTAAATACACTATTAGCTGTCGGGTTTCAGTACATGACCTTTATCAGGTTGAGGAAATTCCCTTCTATTCTTAGGTTAAGTTTTTATCACCAAAGAATGTTGCATTTTGTCAAATGCTTTTCAACCCAACCAAGCTACCAACTGTTTATCAAGGTTGCTGGTAACTTCCACGTTGCTAAATCAAAGGTCGGTTCTCTTTCCTCATCTTATTTGATCACTCTTTCCCTTCCTAAAACTTTACTTTTATTGGCTCCTAGAAGAATCACACCTCTGCATTTTCTTCTACTTCACTTTGGGTTCTTTTCTTGCCCAAATCTACACCCACCCCCTGGTGATCTCACCCAGCTTCCTAACTTCAAATTTGATCCAACTCTGAATCAATAGCCCGAACTCAAAGCTGCCTACCCAGTTGCCTATTTAACACCTCGATATGCGTATCATAAACTCAGTATATCCCAACCAGGGTCCCTGATCTTCCCCCGCCTCAAACTTCTACTTCCATCGCGGGAAATGGTCACCCCACTCTTGCAGTTACTAAGTCCACAAGTGGTGTCTCATCCTTGCTTCTCCAACTTGTCTCCACATCTTGTCAGTCGTACCTGTAAAATGTATTCAGAATCTCACCTACTATCACTACCTCCACTGAGAATATTTTGTTTCAAGCCACAGTCATTTCTTGCCTGGATTCCCACATGGCTCCATGTTTCTGCCTTTGCTCCCTTACAGTCCCTTCTCAACAGACCAGCTGAGTGCTCCTTAAAAATATGTCAGGTCATGTTGTCGCTCTGCTCAGATCCCTTCGACGATTTCAAATCTCACACATAATAAGAGCTGAAGAACCCCCTCCATCCCCTTCCTCTCCACAACCATTCTGTTACGTTGCCAACCTCAAGTCCTATCAATGTCTCCCTTGTTCACACAGGTCTCCTTACTGATCCTCAGAGGCATCAGGGTCCTGTCTCAGGGCCTTTGCACATGCTTGTCCCATTCCTTGGAATTCTCATTCCCCACGAGGCTCCTTTTCAGGTTTTTACTCAAATACAACCATTTCGAAGAGGCCTTCTTTAACCACCTTAGAGAGATCTGATGTCCCGTTTCCCCAGCTCCACTATCACCCCATTCCTGTTTTACTTTACTTCTTAGCACTTATTACCACCCAAGATCTTATATAATTTATTTAATTGTTGGTCCAAACCTACCCCCAATATGGAAGCTCTATGAAAGGGTATTTGTTTTGATCTTTGTTGAAACTCCAGTGTCTAGAGCAGTCTAGAACATAATAGTCATTCAGTAAATATTAGGAAAAAATCCAGAAATATCATTATAAGACAGTTATATTCTGTACATACCAGAAGAAACAGCTAACCAGAGCTAACATGGTTGTCTCTTGAGGGAAAAGGTCGGACTGGTAAGGAAAAGGGAAAGGGAAGGGTACACTTGTTTGGGGCTGCAAGACTTGCAAATACTCTTTGACTTTTCAAACAATTTATTAAATAAAGCCATATGAACCTGCTGACATTCTGTTGTTTTCTGACCTACAGAACAGGACTATGAAGCAATTTCATAGGCTTAACCTAATGCATATGTTATTTTAATAAAAAAAAAAAATTAGGGCGCCTGGTTGGCTCAGTCGGTTAAGCACCTGCCTTCGGCTCAGCTCATGATCCCACATTGGGCTCTCCACTAAGCAGTGAGTCTGCTTCTCCTTCTCCCTCTGTGATCTCACTTTCACTCTCTCTCAAATAAATAAATATCATTAAAAAATTTAAAAATTAGAATTATTTTTTAAAAATTTTAGTACAGGGAATACAAAAGAAAACTCAGAAGACAAAGGAAACAATTCACAGATCTGGCAATGTAAATACTGAAATATCTGTATGCTGTGAATCTTGGAATAGATAAAGGTAAAACCCAACCAAAAGAACAGAAAAAATGTGCCCAACAGAGAGAGAGCTAAAATTCATGGCACAGAAAGAGCTCATCATACTAACAAGAGACAGATAAAGAACTTGATAGAAAAAAAGGCAAAGATATAATTAGTTGAGGGGGGAAAAGGAGAAAAACCAAGAAAAAGTCACAGCATTATACTTACAGTATATTTTAAGATGTCTACCAAATAATACTCCCACCATAAAACAGTTTGGCATTTATGTTGACATATGAGACCTCTTTTAAAAATCCACTCAACTATAGAGAACACACTGATGGTTATCAGAGGGGAGGCGGTGGGGGCATGGGTGAAACAGGTGATGGGGATTAAGGAGGGCACTTGCTGTGACGGGCACAGGATAATGTATGGACGTGTCAAATCACTATATTGTACACCTGAAACTATTATTACATTGTGTTAACCAGCTGGAATGTAAATAAAAACTTTAAAAAGAAAGAAAAAATAAAAAATAAAAATCCACTGGGTGTTATACGCAACTAATGAATCGTCGAACACTACATCAAAAACTAATGATGTACTATATGTTGGCTAACTGAAAATAATAATAATAATAAAAAAATCCACAAGATCTAGAAGCACTTTGAGGATTCGGCTTTTGAAGAAAAACAGAATTCCACACAACATTCAATTTGTTCAATGTATTTGTAACAAAGTAAACATGTAATAGTATAATCATATAATTTAAATTACATATAAAACAACCAGAGAGTATGATCAAACTTGGTTATCCCGTAAAAGACAGTTTCAAATCTGTGGTCATTAGTTTGAAGTGTTTCTTGAAAAGAAGAAACTTACGAGAAACATACTTAGTTTATGCAACCTATTCCTTCATGTTCTTTTTTTTTTAAAAAAGTCTTTTTATTATATCTTTCTTTTCTCAGGCACCTTGCTAGACTCCCTTAACTCTCAACGCCTAGCTAAATGAACTTCATGAACCTATGGCAGTCTCCTGTACACGTGTCACAATAAACATTTAGGCCAGAATGAAATAGTGTCAGCCCATCCATTAAAACACACTGACCAGGTTTTTCCCCTTTGCCACAAGAAAGGACAATTTTCTCTCAGAGCGGGAGTTGAATAGAATGGATGGCTATAATCTGTACTCAGGGCTTGCAAATTCAAAGGCCTATGGAAGCCAGACGGGTGGAAAAAATCTTATCTATTGCCTTACACAAATATATTTTGCACAAAAGTCAGTCCTCAGAGAAATAGGTTGTAACATTTGTCTGAAATACTCTTTGGCCACTTTTACTTCCCCTCCCAACTGGAGAACATGGAGACCAAGAAATACCTCCCTGTTATAAAACAAACACCAACACAGCCGTTAGGAGAATGTCTACCAACATCCCCCCTCAGCGCCGGCAAGACAATGAAGGGTGGAGACTGTGAGGAACCAGAGACCTTGGGTTCCACTGACAGAGTCGGCTGTAACTCACCTCCAGCTAGTTATTAACATTGGTTAACGAAGGCTTCATTTAGTCAAGTCTTTTGTTTTGTCAAAGGAGTCAGAAATTTTTACATAAAATTTCCCAAATTCGTGGGACTAACAAAAATATGTATCTTTTGTCCAAACATGGCCTGAAGCTTGTCCGTGTGCGACCAGGCTGGATATGAATCATTGGATGATTCATGATATTCTCATTTTACCTAGAAGTTGCCCTATTTTCCCCTGTAATTGGGTGTTGCAGTATGGTCTCCTGGGAGCACAAAGCCCTCTCTACCTTTTCCAAAAAATTATTATGGGTCACGGGATATCTGCATGTTTAATCTCCCCTGTTGATGCCAAGTTCTTTAATCTAAAGCACTCCTGTCGTCTCAATTCCATCCAATCTAGTCTGCTGTGGGGCTTTATTCAACCAATTACTTCTGATTTCATGACTTTCAATCCTTGGGGCACCTGGATGGCTCAGTCGGTTCAGTGTCTGGTTCTTGACTTCACTCAGGTCATGATCTCAGGGTCGTGAGCCCTGTGTCAGGCTCTGAGGTTAGGCATGGAGCTTGCTTAAGATTCTCTCTCTCCTTCTCTCCCTCTGCCCCTCTCCCCAACCCCCTGCTCTCTCTCTCTAAAAAAAAAAAAAAAAAAAAAATCATGAAGACATTCAGTCCTTTACCATCAGTTCCACCATCTCTGTCTACAGAATAGATCTCCTTTTCCTCTCCCACTAAAATATTTCTACTCTCAAAATTTCTACTTTCAAAAATGGCCTTGAACCCAACCGCTATCTTCCTTTCCCTGTCCACTCTTACTCTTTAACACCTTGCCAAATGGCTTCCAGTGAAGTTGTTTCTCAGTTATCAGTGACTCCAGATAACAATGGAGTTCTTGCCAGATCCAATGGCATTTCACCCAGAACTCATTTTCCTATAGTTTTTCACCCTCCAGGAAGCCAGCCCACATGGTGGTCTCAGGGTTCCAGAGCGCAACAGAGAAAGTAACAAAGAACATACGCGTCACCTCACCCAAACTCAAATATGACTTGTGCTCTGCAATCGTCACCTCTCTCCATGTTACTGCTTCTACCTTCATCTTCTGCTGCTAAACTATAATCCTACCTAACCCTTGGTGCCCAGTTCTCATGTCATTCCTTGTGAGACTGGGTCATTCATTGCATCAGGCTGAGGCTATCCCCTCAATCCCTGAATTATAGTATTTTATGTCATCAGATACTGCTTTAAGCCACAGTTACTCACTCGGATATACACTTGCCATCTAACTGACCCAGTATACACCCTGAAAGTCGGGGAGAGTAGGTACCTCTCTATTTTAGAGAGAGATAGAAGGTTGTAATAAAGTCTGTCCATCTCTTCACATCTCCCTGATTCCAAACTCCTGGCCAGTTGCCTTGCACACAGATGCTGGCTTGGCCTTGAGACTGGTTTTGGCCAACGGGACATTGGCAGATGTGATGAGAGCAGAGGCTTCACCAGCACTAACATACTGGAGATTGTTTTCTTCTGTTGCTCTCTGGAACTCTGAGATGCATTATAAGCAAGCATACCGGAGGATGAAAAACTATAGGAAACAGAAACAATTTTACTCAGGTGAGCATCCCACCCCTCAGGCCAACCACAGCCCAGCCCAACCACCAGAGTGCAAGGGTTCACCAAGCTGACGCAGACCAGAGGAACCACTCAGCTGACCACAGACTCAGGAAAAGAAACACTTGCTCCTGGAACCCATTAAAGTTTCTGAGGGTGTACCAAAACTGCTAGAACTCATCCAGGAACTCAGCAAAGTGTCAGGATATAAAATCAATGCACAGAAATCAGTTGCATTTCTATACACCAATAGCAAGACAGAAGAAAGAGAAATTAAGGAGTCGATCCCATTTACAACTGCACCTAAAACCATAAGGTACCTAGGAATAAACCTAACCAAAGAGGCAAAGAATCTGTCCTCAGAAAACTACAAAGTGCTCATGAAAGAAATTGAGGAAGACACAAAGAAATGGAAAAAACGTTCCATGCTCATGGATTGGAAGAACAAATATTGTGAAAATGTCTATGCTACCTACAGCAATCTACACATTTAATGCAATCCCCATCAAAATACCATCGATTTATTTCAAAGAAATGGAACGAATAATCCTAAAATTTATATGGAACCAGAAAAGACCCCAAATAGTCAGAAGAATGTTGAAAAAGAAAATCAAGGCTGGTGGCATCACAATTCCAGACTTCAAGCTCTATTATAAAGCTGTAATCATCAAGACAGTATGGTACTGGCACAAAGACAGACACAGATCAGTGGAACAGAATAGAGAGCCCAGAAATGGACCCTCAACTCTATGGTCAACTAATCTTCGACAAAGCAGGAAAGAATGTCCAATGGAAAAAAGACAGTCTCTTCAACAAATGGTGTTGGGAAAATTGGACAGCCACATGCAGAAGAATGAAACTGGACCATTTCCTTACACCGCACACAAAAATAGACTCAAAATGGATGATGGACCTAAATGTGAGACAGGAATTTGTCAAAATCCTTGAGGAGAACACAGGCAGCAACCTCTTTGACCTCAGCCATAGCAACTTCTTCCTAGAAACATCACCAAAGGCAAGGGAAGCAAGGGCAAAAATAAACTATTGGGACTTCATCCAGATCAAAAGCTTTTGCACAGCAAAGGAAACAGTCAACGAAACCAAAAGACAACCGACAGAATGGGAGAAGATATTCGCAAATGACTTATCAGATAAAGGGCTAGTATCCAACATCTATAAAGAACTTATCAAACTCAACAAATGATCCAATCAAAAAATGGGCAGAAGATATGAACAGACATTTCTGCAAAGAAGTCATCCAAATGGCCAACAGACACATGAAAAAGTGCTCAACATCACTCGGCATCAGGGAAATACAAATCAAAACCACAGTGAGATACCACCTCACCAGCCAGTCACAATGGCTAAAGTTAACAGGAAAGAGCAGGTGTCGGCAAGGATGCAGAGAAAGGGGAACCCTCCTAAACTGTTGGTGGGAATGCAAGCTAGTGCAGCCACTTTGGAAAACAGCATGGACGTTCCTCAAAAAGTTGAAAATAGAGCTACCCTACGACCCAGCAATTGCACTACTAGGTATTTGCCCCAAAGGTATAAATGTAGTGATCCGAAGGGGCACGTACACCCAAATGTTTATAGCAGCAATGTCCACAATAGCCAAATATATATATATATATATATATATATATATATATATATATATATATATCCACAATAGCCATACACACACACACACACACACACACACACACACACACTCAAAATGGAATATTATGCAGCCACCAAAAAACCATGAAATCTTGCCATTCAGATGGATGGAACTAGAGGGTATCGTGCTAAGCAAAATAAGTCAATCAGAGAAAGACATGTCATATGATCTCACTGGTATGAGGAATTTGAGAGACGAGACAGAAGATCATAGGGGAAAGGAGGAAAAATGAAACAAGACGAAACCAGAGAGGGAGACAAACTATAAGAGACTCTTAATGTCAGGAAACAAACTGAGAGTTGCTGGAGCGGAGGGGGGTAGGAGGGATGCGGTGGCTGGGTGATGGACACTGGGGAAGGTATGGGCTATGGTGAGCGCTGTGAATTGTGTAAGACTGATGAATCACAGACATGTACCCCTGAAACAAATAACACATTGTATGTTAATTTAAAATAAATAAATAAAACGCAAACAGATTAAAAAAATAAAAAAAGCTTCTGAGGTTGTAAGGAGAGGTGCTAATTGATACAGAGTATTTGGCACACTGCACTGTTCTGAAATGAGTAAAGAATTAATGAAAGTTTAACCTCTCCTTGACCATCCAATTATAGTTTTTCTAGCCTAAAAAACTAGAATACTCGAGATTTCTGCATGGAGTTTCTTTTGTAGAATGCAAAGTGAAAGGGCAACATACGTCAAAGATAAAGTATAGGTATTATATGTGCACAGATGTGAATGTGAAACCAGGAGGCTGCATTAGCTACCTGTAGGTTCGGAGATAATTCCTGTCAATTTTCTGAAGCTCAGTTTCCCTCCTGTAAAGTGGGAAAAAAAAATCCCCACCAATCTTACAGGAGTAGAGATAGTATATATTAAATACCAAATATCACAACTGGCCAATGTCTTCAATAACCAAGAGGTATTACCATATATGTAAATATCAATCTAAAAATAAGATGGTTGAACCAGTTCTGTCTCAAACTGTGTTTCTACACTACGACCCGTCACTCGTACCGGTGGGGACCCGGTCACGGCAAGGGTGGGAAAGGTCTGAAGTGGGAGGCGGCTGAAGAGAATTCTGATGCCTTTAACAACTTCTAGGCATCTTGGCTTTTGTTTATAATATCCCTCGGCCGCTCTGGGTTTCCTGACGAAACAGACGAGCACGTCAATCATAGGCTTCATTATATTTGGGGGACGTTCGGTCAACGGTTATGTAGAGGGGTGCAACGTGAACAACCAATCGTCGGAAAACAAAACCAAAATGTTATGTTGGAAGAAGTTATTTAGAAGCTTCGGCTAATTAACAGCTAACCAGATAATTGAGAAAAGTGCAGACATGGTTAACCAAGTCAAATGACTTCGCCACAAGCGCTTTTCCTCTTCTACCCAAAAATAGATAATGATTTACAAAAACAGAGCATCCGGAAAGCTTCTGGAACAACAACGTGAAAGCACACTATGAATTCCTTTATGTTCAACCCATCGAGCCTGTTTGACATAAAGGTTCATGCTCCCCCCCCCACCGAACATCAGAGCATGCTAATGCAAATACGCTCATTTAAGGTAAAACAACATCATGGTTTTGGAGAAAGCAACACAAAGAAAGAAAGCCTCTTCTGTGACCAATTGCTCACCTATATACGTTCCACTGTGGTTACCAGCATACTCAGCATCTTCTGGATGGAGTATAAAAGCGTACAGAACAAAAGCCAAGAAATAAAGCAGAACAGTTAGAAGCCCAGCTACAGATGCAAAAAATAAATTACTTAAAACAATTATGTCAAGCACAGCATAGAACAGCCCTCACAATGCCACTCTTAAACATAAAACGTTTTGTTTTACATTTAAGCTCCAAGTGATGTTTTAAAACATCATGCAATGTGGTGTTTCAGCCTCCTTCAGGGGTTCCTTGATGCAGGTCCAAGAAAATAACAAAAGATCTGCCTGCACTGTTTATACTTTCTGCAGCTAAGAAAATAACAACACTTGATCCCCCGAAGTCCATTTATTTTTGTAAATCAGGCTCTTTGATAATATGCAAAATACAGCACTGACTTTGGCTCACCAGATTAGACAAAAAGGTTAAGATTAAGATACATCCTTTCTTTGGAGAGGAAGAAATTCTGTGTTGGGAAGGAATAAAGGCGTACTATTTCTCTTTTTATTTGGTTTTTGAAAAAATGAACAGATGAAAACATTTTAAAATAAACGATGTATTACTAATTATTCCTTGGAGTTAAGCGAAAACTGGGTTATGCATATCTTAAAAATTTAATTGAAATAGTGGGTACTTATTACTTTAGGCCTCTTATCTTCACATAAATATGCTTCTGGAACTAACAGCACAGCGTGTGCCGAAATCAAATAGTTGAGAAGATTCCCCTGACATCCTTAGGTTAAAATAAGGATGTCAATATATCTGAATAACATTGAAACTACTAACAGAGACAAAAAACAATGTACTATTTCAGATTACTTTCTTCATTTCTGCTATATGAAGCAAAAACAGTATAGTTCTCAAAGAGTCCAACCATGATTTTTGGCACTCTAACATCAAGAGAATAATCTATAAACTACTTGTTATATTCAATTTAACCCACACATAGGTGTACTAAATAAAATTAGTAGACTGGGGCAGGGAAGCTTTTATACATGTACCTTTAATTTCCTCTGAGAAGCACAAAGAAAATAAGAAAGGAAATGATTAAATGTGCAGAAAATACAATTAAAAGTAGGAAGAAGATGCATCGGAGGGAGAAAAAAATAATCTACCTACCACACTCAACTGTTTCCTCATCTTAGAAAAGCCAAAGGGGGGAAAAAAGTGTATTTTAAATATTTCAAAATTATTAGTCAACAAACAGAATTCATGAAAAACTACATTTTTAGACTGCACTATAGTCTTGGTCTGAAAAGAATATGTACACTAAAGCAGTAAAAGCACAAAGCTTTCATTCGGCTTATTAAATGCCCAAATGGGAAAAATAAGGGAAAAAAAACAATTTTCCAAAATAATACCTTCAATGGGGGATTATTTTCATAGGACATTTCTGTTTATAAATTAATCTGTTTAACACTTAGGATACACACTTAGAAACGACCCTTAAAATACCCTTAAAATGTCTCAATACCCTGTAAATTTAACAGTATTATCAACTTATTACACGTATGAAATGAGTCAGGAAGAACCCTTTACTTCATTCTGGCTACATTATTTGATAAAAGGTATTTTAAAAAATAATTCTAAAAATCACAAATTGTTACTAATAGGAAAGAAATTAAAGAGTTCCGTGTGACATAGGACACTCACCTTCAGTTAAAGGTGAAAAAAAAGAACTAGTAATTTAATAGAAGCAAAGTCGAACCATAAGTCAAGGTAGAACATACTGCGCTACGAGACTCTGGAGAACGAATAGGATTGATCGGGACAGTTTTTGGCTCACTTCTCTCTCCAAACTACGGAGTGGCGGTCAAAGAAAACACTTAGGAGAGAGTGTGTACCACCACTGTATTTTTATTTTTCAAACACCTATGGGTCTGCCAACTGGATTGGATCTATTTGAACACAATTGGCAAAAATGGCAAACAGATCGTTATTATTTGGGCTCGTACTGCGAGTCACCCAAGTTGTGAATTTATTTACACTCACTCCTTCGTAGCTCTGAAATGCCATGTACGTCTAAAACAAATTATCAGAAAACAAACAATACACTCTGTGATAGGGATTAGCCAAGCCAAGCAATCAGGCTTAGGGGAAATAACACAAGCAGTTTCAGCTGATTCAGTCTGCAATCTCAGTCCACCGCGAAGTGGGTTATTCAACAGAAGGTATATTTTCTGAAGGAACAATAGGATTGACTGAGTGCTGCGCCCTGATTAAAGAACCAGTGTCACGTACATCAGATTTTATCATCTGATAAAAAAGCCATGTCTTTCTCTCTCACACGAGCGTGCACGCGCACACCCACGCACGTGCAGAAGAACAAAAATTAAAACACCAAAGTCAACCCACAATAAAAATAAACATCTCCATGTCACATATAGTATGGGATGTTTCCTATTCTAATAAAAGGTTGTGAATATGCTGTGTACATTCTCAGAAGAGTGTTTCCTCCATGCTTTAGGTAGGAAGAGAATGGTATTTTTTGCGTGATAACCCACATGCATATCTGTCTCCAAGCCAGCAACATGCTTCATGGACAGCCGCAAGGAAAAGCAAAGAACACTTTTCCTTACACTTAGCAAGTCTGAACAAAGAGGAAAACATATAAGAGGTTGATTTCAGAAGACATTTGGGACAACTGCACGATTCTTAACTATATTCTTAACGAAGGCACTGTTCTGTGTACGTTAAATGCATAAACTTACTGAATTCTCCCAGCACCCCACGAAGCCAGTACTGGTCTCCCCATGTTACAGATGGGGATCAGAGGGACAGAGAAATGAAGCGCTCTGGAACAGGGACCCACACCATCTGGCTTCAGAGTTTGCGTTTTTAACTACTATGCTGTACTGTCACACCAAAATCACTTTTTAATTACTCTAACTGCATGCTAGGAAATACGAGTCAGTGGAGAGGTCAAATGAAGTCAGTTTCTTTCAAGTTTCCTGTCTACTCTCCACCGCCTTCCAGCACACCAGCCTCCAGCCCCTCCCCTAAAGCTTGACCCTCCCCGGCCTAAGAGGAGTCCACTCTCCACATCTTCGAGCACTGAAGAGCAGGATGGGAAAACTACCAAATCACAGGAGAGAGGCCAATAAGGTCACAAAGAGTATTTTTGGCTATCTTCAGAGAATGGAGTGGAAAAGCTCTCGTGAAGAGCATTTGATGAGCTCCGCATCACAGGGCAGGGGGACCTTTTCCACGCCGCTGGATGCTAGCCACTCTGAGCGGTGCGATGTCAGATACTATTGACAATTGGAAAAATTGTGTCTATATAGGTGTGTGATCATATTTATGGGGTCAAAGTTATGCTTTCTTCTGCCTCCCCGTGTCCACATGCGATCTTCCCTAAAAGTCTGCAATAACCCGTGACCACAGACCACACCCTTAATTGTTACTCACCCCTTTCTTACCTGCATGGATGGCACTGGGTTCCCAAGACAAAAGGCAAGAGACAGTATGGCTGGGAACCCTTCATATGGGAAAGCTAAAAGCCATACCCTGAGAGTGTTCTAGAAAGAATATCTTCAATTTATATAAGAAGAACACAGTCGTTTGAGATGAAAAGTGAGCCATAACGATTAGGCCATCACCTCAACCATCTCCTGACATAAACAGTCAGACATACAATTTACAGCCTAGTTCATCTGCACCTCTGTCCACATAAACTCTGAACTTTGGCATTTCCCAAAGAATATCAGTAAATATTGGGGGGGGCCCACTTTCAGTAGTTTTTAAAACCCCTTATGTTTCTGTTAACACAAAATCCCACCAATATTAAGAAATATTTGACAGTTTTAGGCATACAAATTTAATATAAGAACATAAGCAACCTACTTGTTAATTTCTGAATTAACTTTATATATGAGCACACTGAATAAACACTGTTTAAGATGCCAGGAGAAAAGAGCTTACTCAGTTTGAAAAGTTGTATTGTAACAACCTGGAATGTTATATATATTTTATTCTCAAATGCTTGGCCTTCCAAAATATTGGTACCATGCAGAGTGAAGTCATTTGTTTACTCAGTGTTTAAACGGTACTGTTGGTAGATTGTGATCTTCAATCCACAAAATGCTTGTCTTTGAATGAACTCGGGTATATGCTGTTTGAATGGACACCTCTGTCTCCAGCTAAATATTTTCTTTTGTACACACACGACAGCAGCCACAATTGGTTAAAACAGATTCTAAGATATAGTATTTTGAGTTTTTACCTTCTAATCTTTAAAAATAAAAATAAATCATACCTTCTGGATTTTTTTATTACAAAAATTCTATAAGAAATGTTTTGTAAAAGAAAAATTTTAAATGGATATTATTCAATCAGCAATGTGAGATCTTTTAAGGTATTTATACCTTGATAACTAAAAAAACTAAGCACCATAAATAAGAATCATACTGGAATATTCTCCTGTAAGAGACACTACTTGAGTAAGAGGCTTTTCTGAATACTCTGTAAACTAGATTTAAAATGTTATGTACTATGGAAGTCAAAGTTATTAATGTTTGTATTATTAGGAAGACAAAAACTTATAAGGTTTAATTTCAATAGAAAGGGAACAAACAGTATTTTAATTAATCAAAGAAAGTCGTATTTCTTTTTGAAGGTTAGGTGAGATCATATTGCTTTATATATGCAACTGAACTATAAAAAATAAGCTTTTGGCAGAAAAATCATAGAGTACTTTAAATAATATCGACACAAAAATTGCAAGCTGCCAAGAGGCTGTCATGAAAACTTTCTCCTATATGTTACTTGAGACAGAAGATACGCTTTTAACTCATTGCCAAAACACTTAACCTGTGCCTTTCATGTAATAATCTAAAAGTGGTCATGTCAAAGAGAACCTATCAGACTTCTAGGCTGCCCTTCTGTCTCTAGTACTAATGTAAATCCGTTATGTAAGAGCCTCCCATCAGATGAAGGAGAAAGGGAGGGAACACAGAATTCTATTACCAATTTCTTTGTTGGGTAAGCTACTCTGAAACAACAGGAGGAAGTGGGGATGAGTCCCTCTACTAAGCCTCTAAGATTCGCTTATGCTTTAGTTTTAAGAGTTCCTATTTTTTAGGAATGTTAAATTTCAAGAGGCAGATTATTTTGTTTGAGAAGCCTATTTTCTCAATCTGTATCAGATATGCCAAGATTCCTGAGGGGAGGAAATAACCAAGCATCCAAGATGAATACCACAGTTTTGCATAAAGATGCCAGTTTTAAAGCCTGAAGATGTCAGTATCATGGCTCCTGACTTTATCTACCACGGGAGTCAGGATCTACAGCTCGAGCACAAACATAAATGCCTTCTCCAATCCTTTTTGACTTTGATCTTGACATTGACTAAACCCTTTAATTTCCAGAGCTTTTCCTCCATGCAAACTTGAGTTATGATGATATACTGTGAGTCAACTAAAGAGTAAGCCCACAGTAATGCAAGCAATTATTCTGTGAAAAAGGTTAACTGGCTAACATGATACATATTATTATTATCTGATTGAAGCCATTATTCTAAATTCACTGTTTAACACAATCCCCTAGGTTTTAAGCACATTTGTAAAATTTAGTGCCAAAAAGTATCAACATGACTGTTTTATAATAAATTTATAAAACACCAGCATGACAGAATTATTCCCCTTTTAAAATGTTTACATTAAATTAGAAACGTTTCTTAAAACCTTGTCTATGAGTTATTATTCAAAGTCATAAATAAAAGATTTTATGTTAACTTTCTGTTTTTCTTCATAATGTTATTCTGTAATTTAGCAAAGAGCAAGATGGATGTCCTATCCTAAAAACCTAGGTCCCAAATGTTGAAGTCCAGGAAGTGTTGGGTTAGATGGCCTTTACAATTCACAAGGGCAGTTATGTAAAGAATCACTATCAGACACACAGATTACAGAACAAAGTGCTTTTAAATGACTTTAAGAATGTTCAGAACCAGTATAATAATTTTTGCAAAACTTTGGAGTTCAGGGGTTTAGGAGAAAACATTAAAAAAAAAAAAAAAAAACACCTTCAAATGGAATTTTAATTCTTTGACAATAAAAGTACTAGCTTTCTATTTAAGTTTCATAGACATAGACTGTATCTCTGAATAAGGTCATATTTACTATACACTAGTGATCTGGATAATATTGACCTGATTTGTTTTTATTTAAAAATAGGAGAACATCCATATATGAGAATCACCAATATGTGAATCTCCGTGAATCAAGTCTAGTTCAAAAAAAAAAAAAGAATTGAAAAGAAGAAAAGGAAGGAAGTATGGATGGGACTCAATAAACATTCCTAAACGGTCTTCAAGAGGCAGCAAAAGCAAAAACAAACAAACAAACAAACAAAAAAACCCCTAAAGCATCCAGATAATGACATGTCAGTAATTTTGGAATAAATATTTCTCAGACTCAAATATTAAAGATTATCATATAAAAACTCTGCATATTAACAGATAAAAATCGACCATTACAATTAAGAGCTCTACGCACATGCGTGCACGTGCCCACACGCACTCCCTCTGACATTCATACACATCTCTACTGAAACCAGTTTGAGGAGAGCTGTTAGAAAGACAATATACCCATTTTGTGTAGTTCTTTAAAGAAACGCATTTATAAAAACAAAGAAATGAAAATTCACAATTCTATCAACTGGACATTTCTAAGTTGCCTCAGACTCAAACAACTTGGGAGTATGGATTCAGATTCGAGTAGAATCACACTGATTTCCTTTTCAAGTTACACACATTCTATCCCACGTGCACCGAATGTCTAAGAAGTCTGCAGGACCCCAAGTTTGGAAATCCCTCCAAGAGCAAGTCAGGTGGCCGCCACGGAGGCTCTGCCAGCGAAAATTCATCACACTTAAAAACGATGCAACCTTCTGTTAAACTGTACGCTTTCTGATGTCACAATCCATGTGGCATTCTGTGACAAGTGTGTTTTCCTTCTGCCCAGACCTAACAGAGCAAGAACAAGCAGGCTTTTGAATTAGTGCTCCACTTGAAGTATTCGCTTGCTTGTGAGATTTATACTCGACTGTAGTTTGGCTCCCTTATAATGTAATTCCTGGGCTATACGCGTCTACAAACTGACAGAAATAACAGGAGATGTGAAAAATGCAACAATACCAAAACCAGATGTTGGTGTAAAATTCCACGACCATTTATTTGTGCATTTCGCCTTTTAATGTACAATCTCTATGTTGAAAACAAAAGGCTTTTTTTTTACTCTTAAAAATACCTAGAACCGTGAAATGTTTAGAGGAGATGAAGTAGGAAATTTATAGGATGGGGACTTGACAGGGGGGAGGGGGTGGGGAGTAAAAGAGAAGCTGAGAGAAGGGGAGCATGAAGGGAGAAAAAAGAATGCAGCCAAATCCACGCTATCTTTTTTTCAGTAATCCTACCTCATCCTTTTCCTGCTCTTGTTTTTTTTTTTGTTTTTTTGTTTTTTTTCTTATTTTGTTTTAATCTCGTCTTGTAACAACTCCCAACAGGCAAGTTAAAGGTCAGAGTTACTATGATTTCTGGATAAGCAAGAAGCCAAGGAAGAACAAGAACAATTTTTCTTAGGCTCAATTGCCTTTGTGCCCAAGAAAGTGGTAGATTTTCTTCCCCTAATTTTACCAAGAAGTGTCTTGCCCAAACCTTCTAGCTTTGGAGAAATAAAAGAGTTGCATTTGAGGTAACATTCATAAAAACACCTATGTTCAGAAGTCAAGGAGGGTAGTGTTGCCAGTTAGTTTCTTAAAGTGTGAGTCATGGGTTTATTATAAACTGCAAACACCCCTTTCTTCAAAAGATTCACTTTAATATTCTACTGTGAGTTTCTTACTTGTTTGGTTGCCATGAAATGATGATACAAAAGCTATCACAAGGCACTACAAGCTCTCATTCTCCCACAAACACCTGCTTTAATAGTCAAAAATAAACAGCAAGATTCGGTTACTCTGCATTTTTATTAACAAACTTACATGATTTCCTGTTGGAAATTTTCAAGGGCTGAACTAGTATTTCTGGTCGTCTCAGAGCCAATCTCCTGGGGGAAAAAGAATTGAATGCCTATCAATTTTCAGTAGCGATCCAAGATTAATATAACACCAAAATATTAAAAGTCCCAAAGGGGAAAAAAAAACAAAAACCGGGAAGCCAGGGGGAAAAAATGAACACAATGCAATCTATTCAAATTAAAAAATAAATCTTCTCCTTTTCAAATTTTTATAAATCATCCCCACTCCAAAATCACTCTTTTTATTTTCCCCCATCTTTCACATCAATACAGTTTCAGATATCAATGTGCTATTTTTCCATTTGCTTCATAACAAAAACCGAATATGACCTGGGGCTGTCCTATTATTTTTGGTCATTATTCATCCTTAGTTAGACAAAACAGAAACCCAAACCTGGGGGATAAAGGATTCTAAAGCAAGGTTTTAGTGCTCATTTTATCACAACTCTTCTCGAGTGCTATTTTGCAGAGAACAAAAGGTCATTTGAAGAGAGACCATTATCGCGTGCCAGTAGCTCACCTTTCCTGGAAATGCTTGGAGGGGATCAAGCCTGCCCTGGGATTGGCATCACCTGCGTGCTTTGCTTGCCACCACGTTGCATCATCTTGGCTCATAATCTGAAGAACATCTCCCTTCTTGAAAGAAAGCCCAGCTTCCTTACATGGAATTGCTTTATCCTCATTAGGGTCATAGTCAAAGAGGGCTTTGATAAACATCTGGAAGAGAGTTTCATTTAAAAGAAATACATATAAAAAAATAAATGTGAAAGGGCCAACATTCTTCTCTGATTTAAGGATACTTTTTTTTTTTAAAGAATATTTTTTTTTAAAGATTTTATTTATTTATTTATTTGTGAGAGAGAGAGAGAGAGAGAGAGAGAGAGAGCATAAGCAGGGGGAGGGGCCGAGGCAGAGGGAGAAGCAGGCTCCCTGCTGAGTGGGGAACCTGATGCGGGGCTCAATCCCAGGACCCTGGGATCAAGACCCGAGCTGAAGGCAGAGGCTTAACTGACTGAGCCACCCAGCCATCCCCCCAGAAAAGAATGATTTTTCTCAAACAAAGAATATGAAAATGAACTCCCTGTTACGGAGAGGATGGGGAAACATTAGCACCCCCCACCGCCAAAAAAAAAAGTTTTTTAAGGAATGATTACCTTGCCTTCTTTAGATGGAGTCTCCTCTTTGATGCTGGGTATAATCTTAAATGTAATTGCTCCCTGAGACTGAGCCTGATAACAGAGGAAAGACTTATCAGACAACTTCCGGAGCCCAGAAGAAGGAAGGCAAAATAGAAAAGGGAATGACGCTGAAAATTTATAAGCTTGGGGTTTCTACTCTTAGATAAACCAAACTGAGAAAACTATTTTTGTAGAAATTCCTGCAGTATGAGAGAGCACTCCAGCTTGTCGAGTGAGGTAAAAAACACTAAACACTAAATCCACTTGTCCCTCCAGTGCACTTCCAAAATGCCGATGAATGTATTACCATCCATGTCGAGCTACTTCAAAACAGAAACACAGAATCGGCAGAGTGCCTCATACAGACAATATTACGGATCATGTGCAATGTTCAGACGATATATTCAAGTATCGGCATCCATGTTTTTAGGAACAAAATACCTGTACTGTCAGCAATGCAGTTATATGATTCACTATATATAATACACACACACACACACACACACACACACATTAGCTGCAATGCTCAGCAGAAAAAAAATAATGAACATTCACTGCTATTATATTCTGGTTAGTGAGTAAAATACCAAATGTAATAGATTCATGAAAAGACAAAAAGATTAAGTACCTATAAATTTAATTAAGCAAGCAACAACAATAAGGGCCATTCTTTTCCGACCATCTCAGACCAGAGCAGATGTCCCTTTCATATCCTTTCATGTCTTTCTCTGTTTCTCTCTAGCATTTCTCATAACCGTACAAAGTAATCATTTATACAATTATTTCTTAGTATCTGTTATCCCTGCTAAATTCTAAGCTCCATGAAAGCACGAAGTATCTGGCACATATTGGAGAGGAAGGAGGAAAAAAAGAGGAAGATGCGATCAGGCAGAGGAGAGGAAGGAGAAACGAAGGAGAAAGAGAGAGAGAGAGAGAGAGAGAGAGAAGGGAGAATGGGTAGCTATCTCTGAGGCACACTATCGTAAACCAAGGCTGTTCTGGGGGAGGTGGGAGGAGGCCCTGATCCGTATTGTTTGCCAATGTCCATGGGCCACAGCCAACTTCCGTTTACCAGCGGAAGTCCCTGAAAGCCCAGCTGGGAAAAGCCTCATGGAAATCAGCTCTTGCAAATGTAAGGAAGCAGCTCCAGGGCACAGAGACACCAGTCAAATGGGCCTTTACCAGTATAAATATCAGAATTTTAGAGCAGGAGTGATTTCAAACAGGTAATGTCATTGTTATTACTTATCATAAGACAACTGACAAATCTTATTAAGAATTCATGTAATACTGAACTGCATGGGGGAGAAAAAGCAAGTCTACTCTATGATCTCTTCCCATTCTGTGTGTGTGTGTGTGTGTGTGTGTGTGTGTGTGTGTTAATGTGTTCGAAGCCCTTAGAACAGTATCATTAAGGGCTCAACCGCTGTAAGAATTACTAGTATTACTAAGTCATATAGGTCTACCAGCCATTGTGATCGCCATCATGTGGATGAGTAATTAATCAATGCAACTCTCTTGCTATTTCTAAATATTTTTTTTACAATCTTGCTCATGTAATACACTTGCCAAATTATTTCCGACGGGTTAATTCCCAACAACTGAATTTCTTGATTAAAGGGTATGCAAATTTAAAATTTTGATGGCTTCAAGTAGCCATCTCAAAAGGATCTACTAAATTCATCCCACCACTGGAAATAAATAAGTAGAACTACGTGCCTAGACTCTGCTGACTCTAGCCATTATCAAGCTTTCAAATCCCTC
Organism: Potos flavus; assembly: GCA_028534135.1. Lineage (NCBI taxonomy): Eukaryota > Metazoa > Chordata > Mammalia > Carnivora > Procyonidae > Potos > Potos flavus. Next base: position 112,587,315 of record CM052897.1, read on the forward strand.
CAACCCAGTATTTTTCAGACATCGTTTTCTTCTGTAAATTTTTCTTAAAATAATTTTTCTCTTACTGATTTTTGTGAACTCTCTACACATTAAAATACCTTCTCTCATATATATGGACAATACTTTTCCTAAGTGTCACATGTCGTTCAAGTAACATATGGCGTCTTTTTCTATACATAAAGTTTTCAATTCCTGCAATCATCTCAGTTATGTTTCTATTTGAATTTCACATCAAGTTTAAAAAGTCTTCCTTTACTTTTTGATTTTTTTAAATATTTAAGTCATTGGGATTTGTTTTGGGTGTAGCATAAAACAGGGACTTTCTTTTTTATAACTGAATCATCAGTGTATCCGGTACCATTTATGAAATGACTTTACGGTTTTCCCATGGATTTAAAATGCCATCTTAATCATATACTAAATTTTCATATATACAGGGATCTGTTTGAAGATACTAAACTCTATTTCTGTATGTTTATGTTTTCATACGTTAAAAGAGATAGTCTCCCTCATTTTTAGCCTTACAAATGAACTGGAGAATTAATACTGTCAAGGCCTAAAATAATTTTGTTCTGTTTTAGATTTCACAAGGCATCGAAATCAGTTTCGCTGTTTTAGATACCTAGAAAGCACAGCCAATGTCTGCGCATGTCAATGGGAGAAGGGAAAAGAAAATGCATCACGAATAAGGGTAGATGCCATCTCTTAAGTACCTATTCGGGACAGGCCCTGAAATAAGCTCTTTATATACATTAGCTCATTTAATCCTCAAAACACTGCCGTGAGGTATTTACCTCTTCTTGGTTTCATTTGTAAATGAAACCGCTGACACAATGCAAAGATTCAGGTATTTTCCAAGGACATACAGGGATGAAATAATGAAGCTGGGATTACAGTTCTGGACAGCTAAATCCAAATTCCGTATTTGTAACCAAGTCTGAAACATACTAATTCAATTTCATTTTTTATTGCGACTTTAAAATACATTTTCGGCTTACCAAAATCTGAATTATTTCCTCGGGCCTTTTATCCTCGACTGGGATCCCATTCACTTCCCTAAGTTCATCACCAACATGAATAAGACCTGAGAAATAGCAAATTTGGTAAATTAGCAGAGTTACCTGCGAAAGAACCACAATTTGCAATTGTGTCCATACTCAGAGCATTGTCTGGTGCCCTGAATACATTCAAGGAGGGCTTGAGGCTTCTCAGGTTTCAGATTCTGTGCCTCTAAACAGCAATGAATCAAAGACTACCACATTATAATGCTGCCAAAATAATGGCATCAGCATCCCGGTCTTTGTCTAGAAATGTTTATTATTTTCAGCTAATAAAAGAATTTTTATTTTGTTTCAAAGGCTGCACACAAGCCGTCGTACTTTCCGAATCGGAAACACTTGAAACAGACCCAATGTAATTCAGGAAGCCCCTGTAAACTGAGATTGTAAAGTAGAGTGAGATGTCTCACTTACTTCAACAGGTTTCCACAGTTCAACACAAAGTACAGTATCTTACTATGTTGATGTATTACATCAAAAGGTCGTTATCCACTTCATTACATGTTGGAAATGTTACCCGTGAAATGCAACATGACTTGTCCACGGGGCTGGTGTTGAAACCCTTACCACGTCTCCTTTTTTTTCTTAATCCTTACCACTTCTATCGGCAGCGCCTCCTCTCATGATTCTAGCCACAACGATGGCTCCAGTCTGCTCGTCTTTCTTAATGGTAGCTCCCTTTGAAGGAAAACGGAAAAAGTACTTTCAGGTAAAGGTGTACACTGGGTGGTAGGAAAGGGAGCAGAAATGAGGACATTTATCTGGAAAAGGTGAAAACAATTACAAAAAAATTAAAGGTACGAGGCAGGAGGAACAGACATCGTGCCCCTCGTCTTACAAACACTCCTGACTTGGGACAGATTTTCCATCGGACACATCACCTACAGTTTTCAGCACCATTTAAGGATTTTTCAAGTCTTTAACCTCTTCAACATGATGAAAAATACAAATATCTTCTTTCCATTGTAACGCCCTGTATTTGAATATGATTTGTTTTTGCCCCTTGACAGCATTTGCCCATCTCACTTTGTCTTTCTAATACCCCATGAAGAAGGTGGGCTATACTGAGATTAAGTGAATACAAAAATCTCATATGAATTAGAAAACTGAAACCCAGGTCATCTGGCTTTTAGTTTAGTGATCCTTTATTACACTATCATGATAAAGGAACTCAGCCATAATGACAAAAAAAAAGAGGAAAAAAAAAAAAGACAAACTCCGAAATTAGTCATATTCCTTACCCAATGCTAAGATAAGCTAATGGAAGAAAGATCTATTATTCCAAGGTCTTTATGTACTAGGACTGTACTCAGTACAAAGAGAACTAACATTTTGGCATAAGACTAGGAAACAATTTCAAAAAGGGTCCAGAAATTCTTCCTTTATGGATGTTCAGAAGCAAATTAACTGAATGCTGCTTTATAAGAACTTCAGGCACAAATGGTTACTTTGAACACCTTTTTATAACTTTCCTTCTAAGAAACTGGCATTGGCACAGGAAAGCATTCTACAATGGCATCGCACAGCTAAGAAGATGCATGTTAGATGGTGGCAGAATTCACCCTGAAAAAGAAAGTCTCATTTTTCTCACACGTCAATACACATGTGTGTATCATTAAAAAGAAAATGTAAACAAAATCAGGAATACATTTGTAATATTTTCTATAACAGCTATCTGATACATACCTAATAATGGTTAATTATTCATGGATAGAAATGCCATATTTCTGTTATGTTACTTTTGTATCCCCCTACTTTACTAAATCCATTTATTAGTTCTAACGGTCTTGGTGCAGTCTTTTAGATTTTCTACATATAGTGTCAACTGCAGATAGTGATAGTTTTAGTTCTTCCTCCCTTGGATGGCTTCTACTTCTTTTTCATGTTTAATTGCCGTGCCTAGGACTTCCAGTACTGTGTTAAATAAAAGTGGCAATAGTGTGAAATCCTCTTATTTCTGATCTTAGAGGAAAAACTGCCAGCTTTTTACCATTATGATGTTAGCTGTAGGTCTGTCATATATGGCCTTCATTATCTCTCCTCACTTTGTTGAGTTTGGATCATATAAATGGATGTTGAATTTTGCCGAATGATTTTTCGACATCTACTAAGATCATATGATTTTTATCCTTCATTTTGTTAATGTGGTAGGTCATGTTGACTGTTCTGTGGGCACTGAACCATTCTTGATTCCCTGGACTAAATCCCACTTGATCATGGTTTATGATCCATTTAATGTATTACTGAACTCGGTTTGCTAATATTTTGTTGAGAATTTTTCATCAGTGTCATCGATGATATTGGCCTGTTTAACTTTGCATAAATGTGGTATTCTTGTCTAGTTTTGGTGTCAGGGTAATGCTTCAAAACTAATGCAGTGCTCCCTCCTGTTCAATTTTTTGTAAGAGTTTTAAAAGGATATATATTGAATCTTTGAATGTTTGATAAAATTCATCTGTGAAACCATCTGGTCCTGGACTTTTATTGGGAAATTCTGATTACTAATTCAATATCCTTGCTAGTAATTGGTGTATTCAGATTTTCTATTTCTTTATGACTTGGTCTTGGAAAATTTTATATTTCTAGGAATTTATCCATTTCTTCTAGGTTGTCCAACTTGTTGGCATATAATTGTTCATAGGCTCATGATTCTTCGTATTTCTGTGGTGTCAGTTGTAACTTCTCTTTCATTTCTGGTTTTCTTGAATCCTCTCTCTTGATGAGTCTGGCCAAAGGTTCGCCAACTTCCTTATCTTTTCAAAGAACCAGCTCTTAGTTTCATTGACCTTTTCTATTGTTTTGTTTCTTTCATTTATTGCTGCTCTGATCTTTATTATTTCTTTCCTTCTACTAACTTTGAGCTTCCTTTTTGTGTAAAATTAGATTATTTGAGATTTACTTGAGGTAGGCCTATATTACTACGAATCTCCCTTTTAGAATTACTTTTGCTGATTTCAAAAATTGGGGTTTGTGATGTTCCTATTTTCATTTCTACCCCTGGATACTTTCTCATTTCTTCTTTGATTTCTTCAATGACCCACTGATTGGTGAACAGCATGTTCTCTGATCTCCATATTGGGAGTTTTCCCAATTTTCTTCTTGTAATTGATTTCTAGTTTTATACCATTGTGGGTAAAGATGCTTGATATTTCATCTTCTTGAATTTGAGACCAGTTTTGTGGCCTAACATGATCTACCCTGGAGAACGTTCCACATGCAGTTCAGAAGAATGTGTGTTCTGTTCTTTTTGGATGAAATGTTCTGTACATATCTATTAAGTCTATCAGGTCTAATGTATTATTCAAAGCCACTATTTCCTTATAGACTCCGTTTGGATGATGTATCCTCTGATGTAAATGGGGTGTTAAAAGTTCTCTACTATTACTGTATTACTGTCAATTTCTCCCTATAGGTCTGTAATATTTGCTTTATCTATCTCCGTGCCTCTATATTTGGTGCATATATATTTATAAATGTTATGTCTTCTTGTTGGATTGAACTTTTACATTATGTAATGCCCTTTTTTGTTTACTACTATAGTCTTTGTTTTAATTCTACTCTGTCTGCTCTAAGTTTAGCTACACCAGCTTGTTTCCATTTGCATGGAATATCTTTCTCCATTCTTTCAGTTTATGTATGTCCTTACTTCTGAAGTGAGCCTCTTATAGGGAGCATATGGATGCTCTTTTTTTTTATCCACTCAACCACACTGTGTCTTTTGACTGGAATATTAAGTTCACTTAAAGTAATTAGGTACATACTTACTGCCATTTTGTTAGTTGTTTTCTGGCTGTTTTCATGGTTCCCATGTGTTCTTCTTTTCTCTCTCTTCCCTTGTGGTTCAATGGTTTCCTTTTATATTGTTTAGATTCCTTTCTCATTTTCTTTTGTGTATTCAGGATAAATTTTGCTTTGTGGTTACTGTGAAGTTCACCTATAACTTCCCGTGCATACAATGGTCTGTTTTGAGTTGACAGCAACTTAAGTTGAACATATTCTAAAACTTTACATTTTTTTCTTCCTGCCCCCCTTGTTTTAGATTTCTTATGTCACACTTTACACCTTTTTATTTTGCACCTCCCCTTAACTAATTACTGGAGTTTTAGTCAATTTTACTATTTTTGTAAGTAAACTTGCCTTATTAGTGGTTGATCCACTATCTATTTACCTCTTCCAGTGGTATTTTTACTTTCCATTGCTTTCTTATTAATTAGTGCCCGGCCTGGCTGTAGTGCATGGCCACACTGAGGGGCACGAGGCTGCACTGTGGCAACGGGGTGGGCAGGGCTGTTGCCTGGCCCATCTGGGATGCACGATTGCAGTGTGGGGGTTGGCAGGATTCTCAGCTGGACACATCCCGCATCTCTAGCAGATTAAAGGACTAGTTCCCAAATGACTCCTACCCTCACCTACTTCAACAAGGTAGCTGAGATCACAAGTATGGCATCTGCCAGTGTCTCCATCCCTGGGAAAAGCCCCAAAAGTTGCCTGCCTCTCTGGCAAGCACTTTAAGATTAGTAAGTGGCTCTCCACATATGGTCTAGGTGCTTTCCAAACTGGAGTTTTCTCACTGGGTCGCTGGGTGAGTGAGTCTGCACATGAACCCGAGTGGGCCAGTTCTCCATTCCCTACAGCTCCGTGGTTTTCCTGAACATAACCTCTGCTGGTTTTCAGAGTCTGGCATTTAGGGGCCTCATCCCTTTCATGCAGGATCTAAGGGTTTTGGGTGCCTGATGTGGAACACAAACCCTTCACTCAGGGAAAACTTCTATATTTTTGAGATCCTCCTTGACTGTGGATCACAGAAGTACAGTGGGTTATTTTTGGTACGATGCGTCTCTGCCTCTCCGATCCATCTCAGTGCTGTCCTTTTTGCCCTTTATTGTAGAGGCTCCGTTCGTCCAGTTTTCTGGTCTTTTTCAAATTATTCTATATGCAGTAGTACATCTGTTGTATACATGGAAGGGAGGGAGGGAGGGATGGAGGGAGGGAGGGACGGAGGGAGGGATGGATCTTCCTACACTGCCATCTTGAACCCAAGTCCCTATTTATCCATATTTTATAGATGAGAAAGTAATCACGAATGGCTCTAATTTGTCTAAGATCAGAAAATTTGTGTGTAGTAAAGTCAGAACTTATCTCATCAGAATGGCTTATTTTTAATCTTAACTATTATTCAATACTGCTTACCCTGTATCTTTCTATAACCTTTTACTCATAAATTTGTAAGTTCATTGCCCTTGCAGTAGTGTGTCTATGACAGAGATCAACAATTCCTTCCTTTTTTGTATGTGCATGCCAGATTCCCGTATCAAGTGGTAAAAATGGTTTTAAAGCTTTTGCACAGCAAAGGAAACAGTCAACACAACCAAAAGACAACTGACAGAATGGGAGAAGATATTCGCAAATGACATATCAGATAAAGGGCTAGTATCCAAAATCTATAAAGAACTTACCAAACTCAACACCCAAAGAACAAATAATCCAATCAAGAAATGGGCAGAAGATATGAACAGACATTTCTGCAAAGAGGACATTCAAATGGCCAACAGACACATGAAAAAGTGCTCAACATCACTCGGCATCAGAGAAATACAAATCAAAACCACAGTGAGATACCACCTCACACCAGTCAGAATGGCTAAAACTAACAAGTCAGGAAACGACAGATGTTGGCAAGGATGCGGAGAAAGGGGAGCCCTCCTACACTGCTGGTAGGAATGCAAGCTAGTACAGCCACTCTGGAAAACAGTATGGAGGTTCCTCAAAAAGTTGAAAATAGAGCTACCCTACGACCCAGTAATCACACTACTGGATATTTACCCTAAAGATACAAATGTAGTGATCCGAAAGGGCACGTGTACCCGAATGTTTATAGAAGCAATGTCCACAATAGCCAAACTATGGAAAGAACCTAGATGTCCATCAACAGATGAAT
>CM052897.1:112594810-112632690 GCA_028534135.1 Potos flavus
TAAAAAAAAAAAGATTTAAGATGAAATAATGAGATATATAGTGTGTTAGAAAGTGGTCAACACTATGGGTATGAGAGAGGCAGGGTGCGAAAGATTGGGAGTGCCACGGCAAGGAGAAGACAATGTAAAGACAGCATAAAGACAGCGTAAAGACGTGCCTCAATGAGAAGATGACATTGAGTAAAGAAAGATAAAAAGAAGATGAAGGAGAGGGTGTCTAGGTCCATCGCTCAGGTCACGATCTCAGTATTGTGAGATGGAGCCCTGCAAGAGGCTTTGTGCTGATCATGAAGCCTGCTTAAGAGTCTCTCTCTTTCTCTCTCTCTGCCCCTCCCCTCTGCATTCCTTAAAAAAAAAAAAAGAAAAAAAAAAAAAGAGAGCGAGATGGAGGAGTTAGCCAAAGGGAAAGAATAGATGAAAATAGCATACGAGTGCTGAGATGGGGCTATGAATAGAATGATCAAGGAAGAGCAAAAAAGGCAGTGTGGCTGGAATAAAGTAAAAAGGGAGAAGCAGTAGCAGCTGAGGTCAGATGGCTAACCCAGAGCCAGATCATGTAGATCCTTGTGAGGGCTCTGGGTTTAATCTGAAAGAAACAGGGAGAACCTGAACAGCAGAAGTGCTATAATCCAACAGGATCACTCCACCTGCTGCCTAAGGATGAAGGACTGTAAGAGCTAAAGCAAGGACACAAACTGGAGGTTGTTAAAATACTCCAGGGTAAAAATGAAGGAGGCTTGGATCTAACTGGCAGGAGGAGAAGTGATGAATGGTCTGGATGTATTATTGGGAGAGCCAAAAGAATTCCCAACGGACCAGAAATGGGACATGAAAGAAGAGAGGTATCAAAGATTGACTCTGGGTTTTGGCTGAGCAGTTAGGAAGATGGGATTGTAATCAACTAAGAGGAGGAATCCTAGAAGGGGAATGGATTTAGGGGCAAGATCGGTTTACTTTTGGACATGTCAAGACAGAGATGTCCATTAGACATTCCAATGGAGATATCGAGTATGCAGAAGGACATACAAATTTAAAACTCAGAAAAAAGATCTGGAAGAAAAATAGACCTGGGAGTCACTAACACACAGATTATTTTTAAAGCCATGGGCTGGATGAAATCATTTCTAGACTATGTAGATAATGACGAGCACTCCAACACTGAAGGCTTACTCTGCTGTAGATAGGAATCTTGTAGATAGGAAACAGAACTGCTTGCTATCTGCTGATTTTACCTATCCCTGGAGGGTGAACTATGGACTCGGAGAAATAATCTCTCACTTTCTACATGACACCAGCACTTGACTCAATCTTCATTTTGATCCCTTCATTCTAGAATAGAAGATTTCTACTTCTATTTCGCTTTCCAAACCTCTATTATCACAATTCTTTGACGTATTCCCAGTGGAATGTACTTGCATGAAGATCAAAATCCAATAAAATAGAGCACATTACATGTCATATTATGCAAAAGTCTACAGTCCTATGGCACAGATGGCAAAGGCAAAAATGAATTAAAATTGTATCTAATGTTTTAGTTCTTACATATTTTCTTATATAGGTATTTCTAATTTATTCCATGTGATTTTTGAGAGAGAGAGAGAGAGAGAGAGCGCGTGCGCACGCACACAAGCAGGGGAGGGGCAGAGGGAGAGGGCGCGAGAGAATCTCAAGCAGGCTCCACACTCAGCACAGAGCCCTACACGGGGCTCGATCTCACGACCCTGAGATCATGACCTGAGGCAAAATCAAGAGCTGGACGCTGAACCAACTGAGCCACCCAGGCATCCCATTAGTCTATGTGATTTTGACAAAATGTAGAATACAGAGAACTTCAGGTTAGATTGAGAAGTTAAAATTCTGCTTAAATGTGTCTTGTTACTGCTGTAAATTGGTTTACAGAAGAGGATTGCTGAGGCCGGGCTATCATGATGGCCTACATAAAAACTGCATCTCCTACAACATCTCCTAAAAACTGCATCTCCTACAACACTGCCAATATTCTAAGACCTCCTCCTTCAGCTGGCAGCACAGGTGATTTCAAGTTGAACCTGTGACATCAGTGTGGTTTTAAGTACCATCTACCAAACATTTGCATCAAGAATATTGGAGACATTAAAAAAAAAATCTAGATTCCCAGGCCCCACACGAGACCGACTGATGCAGACTCTCTAGGGGATAGAGGCTGGGAAGTCTGCATTCTAGGTAAGCACCTCAGGTAATTTTTGGATTCTAAAGTTCGAGCACCACAGTTCTAAAGGAAGCAAAGACAACCCCTGCCAGAAACTGAAAATCGGCATGATAAGGCACTCACTCACTAATAGGATGTCATTTTCTTAAGCCTGCCTAAAAATTAATATTTATTATTAATTATTTCTGGATAACACTGATACAAATTATTCCAAAATCACAGGGAGGGAGGATAGCTCTGCTCCCTTCATCCTGACCAGTGTCTTTCCTCTCCTTTTCTCCACTCATCCAACCATCGCTTCCCTCAAACTATCTCCCTCTCACCTCTCCATAGCAAATACCTACATGATCTGTGTTCACCGCCTCTTTTCCCTGGAAATGCTCCTCCATTTCAACGACTGTCATCTGGAGCTCCTACCTGATCATCATTCTGTGAAACAGTCACATAATGTGCCCATAATGCATAAAAACTTACAAAGCATTTCAAATACGTTATGCTGAGGGATGTTCAAAGCACTCTTGAAGAGACGTATCTCCTGCTTATCTATCTCCTGATTATCTATCTCCTGATTATCTGATAAGGAACCTCAGGCTGAGGGGCTAAGTGACTCGTTCCTATAAGGACAGAGAGCAAATAAGTGACACCATAATGCTTCCCACTTACATCATCTAATGCAAGCTCCGTATTTATTTCACTGCATATAACTTCAGTCTAACAAACAAAATTACTTTTTTAAGAAGGTTTATTTATTTATTTGAGAGAGAGAGAATGTGTGGCAGGAGTGAGTGAGTGGGGGAAGGGCAGAGGGAGGAGAGAATCCTCAAGTAGACTCCCTCCCGAGCACAGAGCCCTATGCGGGACACGATTCCAGAACCCTGAGACCATGACCTGAGCTGAAATCAAGAGTCAGATGCTTAACCAACTGAGCCACCAGGTGCCCCCAAAATTACATTCTTAAATAACACTGATAAACTAACCCTTTGATTGCTAAATCTTATGGCCTTTCCTCCTGAATCATTTGCCAAAAATTCACTGACCATCCAATCACTAGAATTTTATTTCAGCTTGGCTTCCCTCATTTTAACTATTTGATTCTTAACTGCTTGGATTCATTCTCCTAAGGATGCCTCGGACTCACTCTTCTCCCAGTTTCTTCTTCTCCCCCCACCCCCTGTCCCTTTGGTGGTTGAGGCTTTTCCAATAACCTCTCCAAAATGACAAATGACACTTGACAAATACAAAATGACAAGCTGTTGAAAATGACTATTTTCTACTTTTCTGACTAGTTCACTTTTTAAACTTTAAGTTTATTCATCCAAAACTATTACTTTACAATAACTGTCAAACTAAAAATAACACAGTAATTATAGATTTGGATGAAAAAAATTTCAAGACAAGTAATTCACCTTCTTTGATTTCATATTCCAAGGTTGAAAAGACATCTGAAATCTTTATAATTTTCTCAGGAATCCTAACAAATAATTTGGGGGATTTCTTCATCCCATGTAGATGTTGTTTTGTATTTGAACTTTTTTGTTTTTGTTTTTTAAATACAGCTCCTTGAACAAAAAACATGCAAATTGTGGCTCACTAGGAAGACAAAGGACCAGTGACTAAAATAATTTTTTAAAGTAAAATAACTTAAAAGCACTTGAAATTGCTTGAAATTGCCTTATATATGGAATATTAGCTTAAAAAAATAAACCTAGCATTTAAAGAAGTTAACTGCAGGGCACCTGGGTGGCTCAGTGGGTTAAAGCCTCTGCTCAGGTCATGATCTTAAGGTCCTGGAATCGAGCCCCGCATCGGGCTCTCTGCTCAGCAGGGAGCCTGCTTCCCCCTCTGTCTCTGCCTGCCTCTGCCTACTTGTGATCTCTCTCTCTCTCTCTGTGTCAAATAAATAAATAAAATCTTAAAAAAAAAAGTTAACTGCGTAAGTTTGGGGGAAAAAACTTTTATTATTAATTTACTTCAAAATAATGGAAAGACAAAACATTTTTTTTTAATTTATGTAAAAAGAGGCAAAATGCAGAATAAAAATAATGGACAAAAATGCAATGGAATCAGAATTTTTAAATACCCCACATTTAAGAGGAAGTAGAGAGGAAAACGCTCCTAAGTATATGAAACTGCCAAATTATACCATGGTACAGGAATAAGAAAGTGAACAATTCCAAGAAATATTTAAGATATCTCCAGAATATACAAATGTTACAAATCCAGAAAACATTCTCCTGCTTAAGAGAAATCATTTTTAAATTTTATTTATCTATCTGCCTATTTATTTATGGGGGGAGGAGGGGGCAGAAGAAGAGAGTGAGAGAGACAGAGAATCCTAAGCAGGCTCCATGACTCTGAAATTATGACCTGAGCCAAAATCAAGAGTCAGATACTCAACTGACTGAGTCACCCAGGCTCCCGAAGAAATAATTTTTAAACACCTTAACAATTCCAACCATTTCTAGCCTCTTCTAAGCACCTGCATAGCCCCAGAGGTTCTGTATAACCGTAGAGAAACATGAAATTTTTATTCCCATGCATTTCCTTCTATCCTTGCTAACCAAACGCAGAGTACTTCTACCCGCCTGAATAACATCCTGGGATATTTTTTAACTTGCACTGTATATCTAAAGATCCGCCTGGTCTGATTAAACCTAACATATATAGCTCCCGCCATTATCCTAGTTCAGATTCTCATTTTAAACATACTATAGGATATAAACTTTAAGAGAGCTAACAGACAAAGAGGATGATAATGTTAAAGTTAGGGCTAATTATTTCAGTGGGTAGATGCTTACTAGCTAAAGCACGTGATATATTCAGGAACAAAGTACGGTAACACAACCTCAGGTTATTCTGTATACTTTATTCAGTTGCTTTTTAAATTGAAACTGATTTGCAGCAGGCCCAGTGAAAACTTTTGAAACATCTCAATGCAGTGCACACCTCATTTCTCTGACAAACATTTGGAAGGTCTGATTCGATCAGGAGAGGCTAGGGACTTACATGTCACTGCTGGCGGTTTAAATGTTAGCTCACCACACCAACACACCCAAAACCTTGCTGCCCTTGGCAAAACTATGACTGATCAAAGAAATGACTCCTAAGGAATTACTGAACTCCTCAAGATGGTCAGCTTGTCGATTATCTAAGAACCTGAATTTGTCAAAACAAAAAATATACTTCTTACTGAGGGATACAGAGAAGCCACCAAGAATTAGTTACTTTAGGGGCGCCTGGGTGGCTCAGTGGGTTAAAGTCTCTGCCTTAGGCTCGGGTCATGATCTCAGGGTCCTGGGATGGATCCCCACATTGGGCTCTCTGCTCAGCAGGGAGCCTGCTTCCCCCTCTCTCTCTGCCTGCCTCTCTGCCTACTTGTGAGCTCTCTCTCTCTCTCTGTCAAATAAATAAATAAAATCTTAAAAAAAAAAAAAAAAAGAATTAGTCACTTTATGGCGATAGGCCCTGAGGTAGATCTTTCTACACCCAAAGTGCGTACCGTTCAGCCTTACTAAGTATGTCACCTTCATAATAAATACCAAGAGATATTTAGGTTACCAGTCCAGAGTTTATAACCACAGATGAAAAACATAAATTTAGTATCGACATTAAACAATCTTAGCCAGGAATACAGAGTCTCAGGATGTCCACGGATAAGCTTCAGGAGCTCAAAAATTCCCTTACATTACATGCAAATTTATCTGTGTATTTTTCTGAGTAAGAGTGTCCAGTGCATTTATCAAAGTGCCAAAGTTGCCCTTAAATAAAGCAAAATATAAAAACCACCTAAAAGACAAAAGTATAAAAGACACAATACGGTATAGAAGAAAAAAATTAGAATTTGAAGGTAAAAAGCCAAGTTTGGACATTAGTTCTACCACTCATTAGCTGTGACACTTAGGTTAAGTTGCTTTGCTTCTCTGCATATCCATTTCCTAGTCTATAAAAATTGGAAAAAAAAACCTGTACGATGAGGATTAAATATAGTGTATGTAAAGTGCCTCACATAATGGCCGCAAAGTATTGCATTATCCACTGCTATTTGCTTTAAGAACACAAAAATGTCCTAAGTAGCAGACAAAATGAGTCATTTTATCTACTACATTTAAAATCAACTGCTAGATGATAAAATTTATTTTTCTTCTAAAATTTATTTTTCTTCTGAACGTAGTTTCATCAAAATATGGATTCATATCCTATTGCTGTATTCATATCCTAGTGCTGTGACACACAAAGGTAGTGTGTGCCACACAAAGGTAGTGACTTAAAACGACCCAAATTTATTATCTTACAGTTCTGGAAGTCGAAAGGTCAAAATGAGTGTTCTGGGGCTAAAAATCAAGGTGTCAGCAGGGCTGCGTTCCTTCTGGAGGATCTAGGAGAGAATCTGATCCTTCAGCTTTTTCCGGTTTCTAGAAACTCCTGACATTGCTTGGCTCACAGCAACATCAACCTTTGCTTTAAATCATCATATCTCCTTTTTCGACTCTGACTCCCTGCCTCCCCTTTCCACTTCCATAAAAACCCTTGTGATGACACCAGGCCCGCCATCGAACCCAGGATAATCTTCCTGTCTCAAGATTCTTACCAAATCATGACAAGTCCCTTTATTATTTAAAGTAATATTTCACAGGTTCCGAAGACTAGGACATGACATCACTGGGCATCACCCTGCCCACCATAACCCCCTGGATGTAATCTGACATTGTATAAATTCTGGTGCTAAAATAAATGGGTACATTTACATTTTGAAGTAACAGACATTTGATAAATTTCTCCTCTTTAAAATAAATCAGCTTTCTAGAAGAGCCATAAGCAATTACTTTTGGTTGCACCATTTAATCTTAAATCAGCTGTGACTGGCACATTATGCTTTCTTTTATAAATGTCAACATCACATCTTATAAATTATTGTCATTTATAACCAAGAGAAGGCCTGCCATTTTATTTGGCTTTTTTTTCCCCCCGTTTTTCTAAATAATGTTTTTTAGACATGAATACTCTATCTTAAAGTCTGACAACACAGGAAAATTATGTTTCAAAAAGAAGAATGAATGGTATGTCCCCATATCAGATTTGGTTTTATCATATCTACTCATATCTGAGCACAAAATGTTGACCGCAACTCACCAGAGGTTCTCTATTTTTGACGAGACGAATGATTTTTACTGAATCTTCTTCATCGTCAATATCATCAGGCATCGGAGGTAATACAGGATCGTAATTCTTCTGAGCCACAGTATCATGTACAGAGAGCAAAGCCTAGCAAAGTCAACATTTGGGAAAAAATTAATCAAATATAAAATCTCAAGCACATCCAACTATAAAGAAAATCAAACTGGTGTTATAATTCTGATGTAACAGTGGTAATAGGCAACTGTTTGAAAAGGAAGATTTTAGAAATGGGGGTTTGTAGGACAGGAGAAGGCAGCTCTATTTAGCTGCCATCCCCATCCTCAGTGCCACAAATGTATGACAAGAATCAGCATAAAAGTCCTCTCACCTCTATATTCTCTGGTTCATCCTTATAAGGGTGGCAGCTGGGGACGTGGAGTGGGGGGTGGTTATTACTTTTGGTAGAAAATGAGGCTATAGGTACATTGTTGATGAGCCAGTAGGAGTCTGAGAGAACTGTATTTTCCCCTTCCCACTGTTAGCAGAAAACACACAAAAACCTGACCAATATGACTAACTTTCAAGGATTCATTAGTTGCGTAAAATACACAGTGCTCATCACAACATGTGCCCTTCTCATACACAAATTTCTAACCATGCAGGGAGTCGGTGACCCTAATCCCTGCATTGTTCAAAGGTCAAGTATATTTAAGAGAAAAAAGTCTGGGTCGTGGGTCTCTAAGTATATTCAACATTACTAGACACGAGACTATTTTTCAAAGTGGTTGTCCCATTTGTACTCCTACCAACAGCTTATGTGAGCTCTAGTTATATCCTATGCTCCCCAAATTTTACATTATTAGTTTCAATCTGGCCATTTTGGATGTGTAGTGGTATCTCCTTGTGATTGAAATTTCATATATTTTTTTTAAGATTTTATTTATTTATTTGACAGAGAGAGAGACAGTGAGAGCAGGAACACAAGCAGGGGGAGTGGGAGAGGGAGAAGCAGGCTTCCCTCTGAGCAGGGAGCCCGATATGGGCCTCGATCCCAGGACCCTGGGATCATGACTTGAGCTGAAGGCAGACGCTTAATGACTGAGCCACCCAGGCACTCAAAATTTCATATTTCTTATAACCAATGATAGCTTTTTTTTTTTGTGAGATGCCTGCTCCAGATTCTTACATGGTTTTCTATTCCATCTGTCTTCTTCTTATTGGTGGGTAAGAGTTCTTTATAATATATTGGACCCAAGTCTTTGTTGGTTACATATGCCACAAATGTATTCTCTTATTTGGTGGCTTCCCTTTTGCTTTCTTATTAGTGTTTTTTGCTCAACAAGGAATCCAAATTTTAATGAGTCTAATTGTTTTTTCCTTGGGGGCTGGTGCTTTTTGCATCTGAGAAGAGTGGCACAGCAAAGGAATGAACAGCCTTGAGATGAACAAATACCTGAAGAGATAATAGCTGTAAATTTCTGACAACTGATGAGAGAACGAGTCTGAAGATTCGGGAAATCCAATTTATCCATTAGGAAGTAGGAACAATAAAAAGAAATCCTATTTATCCCAAAGATACAGACGTAGTAAAAAGAAGGGGCACATGCACCCCAACGTTCATAGCAGCGATGTCCACAATCGCCAAACTGTGGAAGGAGCCGAGATGCCCTTCAACAGATGAACGGATAAAGAAGATGTGGTCCATATATTCAATGGAATATCACTTAGCCATCAGAAAGGATGAATACTCACCATTTGCATCAACATGGATGGGACTGGAGGGGACTATGCTAAATGAAATAAGTCATGCAGAGAAAGACAATTATCATATTGTTTTACTCATATGTGGAACATAAAGAGTAGAGTGGAAGACTACAGGGGAAAGGAGAGAAAACTGAAGGGGAAGATATAGGAGAGAGAGATAAACCATGAGAGACTCTGGACTCCGGGAAACAAACTGAGGGTTTCAGAAGGGAGGGGGGTGGGGAGATGGGGTAGCCGGGTGATGCGTATTAAGGAGGGTACATGTGGTGATGAGCACTGGGTGTTATATGCAACTAATGAATCGTTGAGCACGACATCAAAAACTAATGATGTACTATATGTTGACTAACCGAACATAATAAAAATAAATAAATTTAATTAAAAAATAAAAAAAAAGAAACCCAAGATTAGATACATATTAATAGTGAAACTACAGAACGCCAAAGACAGAAAATCTTCAAGATACAAGAAAAATAAGACTGAGAGCTGACTGATTAGCAGCAATGGAAACCAGAAGCCACTTAAATATCTTGAAAGTGCTTAGAAAAAAATAACAGCCAGCCCAGAATTGTGTATTCAGCAAAAATACCACTCAGGAATGAGGATGAGAGCCAAGATGAAGTTAATAGGGACCCCACTGGAAAAAAGTAGAAGACAGAAAATCTAAAAATAAAATAAATAAAATAAATAAAAAATAAGTCAAGCAGAGAAAGACAATTATCATATGGTTTTTAAAAATTAATAAATAAATAATAAATAAAATAATTTTAAAAATAAATAAAATAAATAAAAGATGCAACAATGGTTTTGGAAGATACCGGACATCAGACGATGAAGGACAGTGATCACTGAGAGACAGGAAACTAATGTGAGCCTCGTGAGCCCAGAGTTTCCTGGCCGTGTAGGGGGAGAAGGTACCTAGGCAGAACCCACTGGTCTCCATAAATTGAGACAACACAGCAAGGAATGCTGGGAGGTCAAGGTACTAAAGTTCTCAGGGGACAGTATGAAAGAGAAGATGGTGCGACAGGCACAGGGCTCTGGAGATCTGCGGAAGGTCCCCTTTGAGTCCTCAGCCAAGGCATATGCATATAAAAAAAAACTACCAGAAATGATTAGTGCAGTGGTTATTAGCTGAGAACAATTTTACTCCCCAGTAGCCGTTTGGCAATGTCTGGAGACATTCTGGGTTGTCGCAGTGTGGAGGATGCTACTGCCATCTAGTGCACAGAGGCCAAGGATGCTTCTAAACCTCTGACAGCACACAGGGCAGTTCCCTGCCCTCCACACCCCCTTCCCCCCAATAATTTTCCAGCTCCATAATGTCAGTAGGTCCAAGGTTAAGAAATTCTGTATTACAGGGAACGATTCCAAAAGCTCACACAGGGCAGGAATAGCTTGTTTCCTTCAGTCAGAGGGGAAAAGCCTGGCATTCACAGGGCACTGAAGACAGTTAACAAAGGCATATTGTCTTAATAGTAGGAAATACTTAATCCAAGATTAAACAATACTAAGATCTCACCTAACAAAGCTTCAAAGCAAGGCTCTGAAGGATCAAAATATTTCCACATAGCTTAATTATATAACAGAAAAAAACCTCAAGAATATCACCTATAAGAATATGAAAATACCAGCATCAAAGTAAAACTCATAACAACTGAGAGTCAATCAATTACTGACAAAAGTTACAAGGCATGTGAAAACAGAAGATACTACTCATAATGAAGAACAACATAACACCATAGAACTAAACCCTGAAAATTACACAGGTGACAGAATTATAGAGAACCAAATCCCGAAATTACAGATAGACTGCAGACAAGGAAATTAAAACAATTACTATAACTGTATTCCAATGCTTAAAAAGCTAGAGGAAACACTGAAAATGAGACTTGCCAAAGATACGGAAGATTCAAATCAAACTTCTAGAGATAAAAGATACAATGTGTGAAATTTTTTAAAAACTACACCAAATGAGAGTAACGCTTATAGTTAAAGCAATTTATAAACTATCTAAAATGAAACAACACAAGGAGAAAATCTAGTAAAAACTTATGAATGGAACATTATTGAGCTATGGGACAACTTATATACACCTAATTGGCATCTCCAAAGAAAGGAGAGGTGCTAAAAAATATTTGAAGAAATATGGCAGAAAATATTTCAAATTTGATGGGGGAGGAGGAAAGCCCCTACATCCAAGAAGTTCAACATATCCAAGCAAAAAAAAAAAAAACAAAAACAAAAAGAAGTAACACTAAATTGCTTCAAACCAGTGAGAAAGAAAAAATTCTAAAATCAGCCAAGTAAAAAAAGATTAAAATGACAACACACATCAGAAACAATGTGAGCTACAAGATAAAAGAGCAACATCTTTAAATACTGAAAAACCAGCAACCTAAAATTCTATACCCAGCAAAAATATCTTCTGATATTGAGGGGATAAAGAGGACTTTTTTAAAGACCTACAAAAGTTGAAGGAATTCATCAGCAGGAGACTTCCACTACAAAAAAATTGTATATGAAGTCTTTCAGACAGGAAGATAGGAATGACAGTGGATGGGATATGGATCTATACAGAGTTGAATGAAGAACATCAGAAATGTTCACTATCTGGGTATCTATGATAACTATCTGGCACATAGTTAAGACTAACAGAGATCGCTAACACACATCTTTTGAAATAAAATGATTATTATAGTTGATAGACAATATTAACAACAGCAGCTATGCATTTTTCCTCCTTAGCTTTGTATTCATCTCCATGTCCGGATTCCAAAATTTATTTTTAAGATTTATAGAGATATTGAGTTTCTAATTCTTAATAGTTTTGCTTTACAAATATTTTTGGTTAGCAACATTTTTATTTTGAACTAAAAGTAACTTTGTATTCTATTTGCCTGCTTTAACTGTGATGACTTTATTCTTCAATACACAGATTGTCCTTTTGAAAGGCAACACACCTAAATAAGAAAATTGTATTTCCATATGCCATAACCACCCCAATCACAACTGATGGGTTTACCTGTTCCTCAGAAGACTATGCAGGAAATTGAACACTAGGCTTTGTAACTCATCAGGCACATAGCCTTTCACTGCTTTGGACCCCCTGGAGTCAATTCTATGTTCTAAGTATCTGTCAGGTCCACAGAAGTAAGTGTCTAACTCATAAGAATGAGTAACACTGATTTATTCCTCCAAAAGGAAGCTTCAC
Organism: Potos flavus; assembly: GCA_028534135.1. Lineage (NCBI taxonomy): Eukaryota > Metazoa > Chordata > Mammalia > Carnivora > Procyonidae > Potos > Potos flavus. The sequence continues at coordinate 112,607,092 of CM052897.1, forward strand.
TTTTCCCTTCTGCATGCTTAAACGAAGTCTCATCCGTTCTACATGCTCAGGCAATGAGTAATTTCTGGTAAGTGAATGTTTTGGAAAGCTGAAAAATTACAACAAATCTTTTTATTTTATTGCCTTTTTAAAACCTACCAAATTTTCCGACTTTCTAAATTATAATACCATGTTCTAGAGATGATGTCACTTCACTGTTTTATCAAAAAAACGAGCCACTGAATGGTGATTCATAGAGGTTGATTTGCCTTTAATATGGCCATGTGATGTCTAGGAGTGGTTCTTATTATTAAGGACTCTCTTTGCTTCCCCTAGAAACAAAGTCTCAGTAGAGATCCACATCCTTTCATCAGCTCCCCCAAAGGCCACCAACACCATTGCTCTTCTCCGCTCTATCACTGCAGGAAGCTCCTACACCCTATCACATCTACCGAGGCCTTCTGCTATGCACTACCCCACCTCCTTTTTCTCACCATCTGTTGCTTCTTTGATGCTTCATTACTTTTCCTGGACTTTAAGATTTGGACAATAAGCCTAGATTTTATAAACTTTGAGTAATAAGAGTAATTATTACTTATTGTTTATATATGGCAACTAACCAATACAAGATTTTTTTTTAAATATTTGTTTATTTATTTACTTGGGGGGAGGGAGAGAGCATGCGCACAAGTGAGCTCAGAGGGAGAGGGAGAGAGAATCTTAAGCAGACTCTGCACTGAGCCCAGAGTCCAAAGCAGGGCTCCCTCCATCTCAGAACCCTGAGATGGTGAGCTGAGCTGAAACCAAGAGTTGGATGCTTACCCAGGCATCTCGATTCAGAGATTTAATGACTGGATGTAAGCTTTAACTCTTTGACAGCCCTCAGGTGAGGCAATGGTTACAAAATGACAAACATTTTCTAACTGTTGGAGACTTTAGGGTGGCAAGTTGTATAGCGAAAGTGTTGACGTATATTCCTGCGGTGATCAATTAACAAAACTGAAAAAGAACATTAATTAAACAGGGCTTGTGAGGACACGGGGGAAAGGATCTTCTCACACACACCTGCAGGCACTGTACACCGAGAGGACCTGTCCAGATTATTGCAAAGGGCAAGTTGGCAATCACTATCAAAATTTTAAGTGTACAGATATTTTAATTCAGCACCTTATTGACTCAATAAATTCTGAACTATACAAGAGATGTGCATTATAGTGCTATTTAAAAAAAAAAAAAAAAGCAGAGTTATCTAACTTATCTCTTAGAGGTAGACAATTACGTGGCTCCAAAGACAAGTCCACAAAATATCAAAATGTTAAAAATCCACGAAACAAAACAAAACAAGAAGTAGTACATTCTATTTATAATGGAAAAAATGCAGGAGCACCTGGGTGGCTAAGTTGGCTAAGTGTCCAAATCTTGATTTCAGCTCAGGTCATGATCTCAGGGTTGTGGGATCAAGTCCCGTGTCAGGCTCCATGCTCAGTAGAGGGTCTGCTTGAGATTCTCTCTCTCCCTCTCCCTCTGCCCTTATTCCCCAGCTCTTATTTTTTGTGTTTTTTTGTGGGTTTTTTTTGGAGAGAGAGAGTGAGAAAGAGTGCAAGCATGGGGTGGGGAGAGGCACAGGCAGGAGCCTAACACGAAACTGGATCCCAGGACCCTGGGACCATAATCTAAGCTGAAGATGAACAGCGTTCCATATGTTTAATGACTTTCCATTTTGTCTATGAAGTGTGTGTCATCTTCCCAAACAGAGCAATGAAAATAGTAACTTCTACTTTCTCCATAGTTTGAATTAAAAATACAATTACGCATTATCAAAAAAATTTCCTGTTTTATCAAATCCCTTTGTAAAAACTAAAATTAAAGTCGAAGTAATAAATGATCATGACCTTATTAAAGACAAATGTAGATTGTTTATATAAATTATTCCTTCTAACCACATTCATGGATTTTTTTTTTTTTACTTTTCCTGTGTGTGTGTGTGTGTGTCTGTCTGTCTTCCTGAGATTGTGAATATTTCTTCTCTATCCCATGATTATGGTTCAATTCTTTTACACTCAAATCTTTCATTTATTTGGAATTCATTGTATATTACATATAATATGCATTATATATAGGTTATAGTATTTTTCCCCAATAATTAACCACTTGAGCCAATACCATGTACTGAAGCTACACCCAGTTCCACCATCCCCCACTTCCATCCATCCCTCACATCCTTCACCAAGGCCATAATCATGCTTCCCCTGAATTACTTCCACAGGCTTCCAGCTGGCCGTCCTCCATTCAGCACCCACCCCTCCCACCCCAGCACCACTCCACGGCTCCAACAATCTGTATACTAGAGCAACTGTGTCTCTTGCCTACTTAAATCCTTTCAATGACTTTCCACTGCTCTTAGGATGAAATCCCAACTTTTTAATATGCTCACAATAAGGGTGGCCCTATAATTTATCATCTAAAGAAGGAAACAAGTGAAATGGAAAGGAGGCCATTAAAAATAATCATGCTGGGACTACAGGCACAAACCAGACTGTTTCTAGGCAAACCGGGACATATATGGCTCCCGCACTCAAAGGATCCCCTGTCTAGCTCTGAACTCCTGCCCCTTCCTTTTCCACAAGCTACTGTTCTACCGCACAGAACTTATTTTCATCCTCAAACTTACAAGTTTTTTTCTTTACGGGACTTCACATACTATTCACCTCATTTAAAACATCTATTTTCAGAGGTGCCTGGGTTGCTCAGTCACTTAAGCATCTGACTCTTGATTTTGGCTCAGGTCATGATCTCAGGGTCATGAGATCAAGTCCCAAGTTGGGCCCACTGCTCAGTGGGAGTCTGCTTGAGATTCTCTCTCCCCCACCCCTCTTCCACCACTCTCTCTCTCTAATAAATAAATAAATCTTTAAAAAAAAAATCTATTTTCATGTCCCACCCCAACTCATCTCTCCTCTTCCTCCTTTTGGTTACCTCAATCTTCAGGGCTCAATTTATATGTCGCTTCCTCTGGAAAGTTGTCTTCAACCCTCCCGCCAATTCTCCCTCCCTTCCCAAATTTAGATTTAACACTCCTCCTCTGATTTCCATGGCATTTTTTTTTAAGATTTTATTTATTTATTTTAGAGAGAGACAGAAAGCGTGAACTGGGGGAGGGGCAGAGGGAGAGGGAGAGAGAGAATCCCAAGCAGGCACCATGCCCGGTATGGAGCCCGAAGCAGGGCTCCATCCCATAACCCCGAGATCGTGACCTGAGCTGAAACCAAGAGTCAGACGTTTAACCGACTGAGCCATCCAGGCGCCCCTCCACAGTATTTCTATGTGTTCTTTTACCCAGTATTTCTCCAGTCAGCTTCATTAACCTTCACGAATCTTCTGCAAATAGTATCTTCAAGGCCTGGCACCCAGTAGGCATTGGACATTTGAGATGGAATGAATGAAGATCTGACTCTAGTGACACTTACAAATAACCAGAGAAAGTTTTAAAATTTTTCAAAAAGGAACTGGCAGATCTGTGGGATATACATACTATCCTTCTCATAGTGGCTGTATATTTGGTTGTATGTATCTGTGTGTGCTTACAAAAATCATTATTACTTTGGACGTACACCTCAGGTTCCTTTTCACTATCGTGAACTAAATATTTTAAATGGAACAACCATCTTTAACACGTAAATAATTACTTCTCTTGTCCAGTAAAAATTCAAAAACAGTATTCTAGTTAATACCCCAGAGTTATATTTTTCACATTTAAACTGTCGCTTCAACTTTTAATTCATGTATACCTGTCATATTCTACTGTACCTTGCTTCTTCTTTAGAAAAGAAAAGAAAGAAAAGCAACTATTTTTGTTTACTAAACGACTTCTTAAAGCAATTACCTAAAAAAAGTGAAATTCAGGGGCGCCTGGGTGGCTCAGTGGGTTAAAGCCTCTGCCTTCGGCTCAGGTCATGATCTCAGGGTCCTGGGATCGAGCCCCGCATCGGGCTCTCTGCTCAGCGGGGAGCCTGCTTCCCCCTTTCTCTCTCTGCCTGCCTCCCTGCCTACTTGTGATCTCTCTCTGTCAAATAAATGGATAAAAAAATTTTTTTTAAAAAGTGAAATTCAAATTGATGGTAGTTAATATAATTGATTTCAAGGAAAGCAATGTTAAATGTTAGGTCATAAAGGGAAGAAAGATTACTGCCCCCAAGAATGGCTAACTAGAAATTGTCATTGCCAACTGCGACCTCATACATCTGCAATCCTACCCACTTCCCACACATCACTTCCTGAAAATACATCTTTCATGATGGCTTCTCACCCATTCTTTTAATCCATGACTACATAAACATAAAAAATTTAAAAAGTATTTATCTAAAGTATTTTCACCATAACAAAGTTTCAGTATTTAATTATAAGGTTGTATCCAAGAGTACTAAATACCGTCTGAAATCATACCTCCCTCTCAAGCTAAATACCAGTTTCCATCCAGTATAATCTCTTCTTTATTAGCTACTCCATTCCAAACACTCTTAAAAAGAATACCAAAATCATGTTGTTTTTTGTCGGAAACATTCTTCTTCAATTTCTAATACTCGAACCAAGATCGCACTCTCAAGGAGGAGTTTAACAAGGTGCTCACAGCTAACCTCACCATTCTTTGGTTCCTATCATCTTCTCATGTGTACTCTGAGATGAAATGAAGACATTTCAGAACTTTCTCTACCTGTGAATCTTTTACTCTGAGCTCTTAGCCTTTCTACATACTTTGTCTTTAATTTCGAGCAACTATTTTCCTCTAAGCTGACCCTTATTCTTTGAGAACTAAAATTCAACCAATCTCCTCTGTACCAGTATAAGTCAATTACTCTAAACTACTAATTATAGTCCACTTATTCTTGACAGCACTTACTTTACTTCTAAGGATTAGGAATTAAAGCTTGTTCATGTTTTCACTTCATCTGTTATTTAATACTATTTTTTTTGACCATCAATTTAAGCCTATTACAGCACAGTTCCAAAGGAGATTTTTCAAGGAAGGCAGAAATTAATTTTTGCATCTAGGCAGAAATAGTCATTCGACAGCCTAGATATGTTTAATAGAAATTGTCATGAGATAATTGATCATTTGGGGGCATGCCTGGGTGGCTCAGTCAGTTGAGCGTCTAACTCTTGGTTTTAGTTCAGCTCATGATCTCAGGGTTGTGAGATCGAGCACCATGTTGGCCTTAGCACTCAGCAAGAAGTCTGCTTGAGATTCTTCCTCTCCCTCTGCCCCTCCCCCCCAACTTGCACTCTCTCAAATAAATACATCTTAAAAAAAAATAACTGGTCATCTGAATTACATAATTCACATGTAATTCTGACTCATGGAATAATACTTCACATGTAATTGCAGCAGTATCAAGTCCAAAATGTACAGGTTATAGGATTTAGTGCATTAATGACCTTAGAATTAACAGGAAATTTTTGAAATGACTTCTATTGACCAAGCACCTTTAGAGGAAAGATAAATGATATACCTGGAAGAAAAATGGCAAGGAAGGATGAAATAGGTGAAGGAGATTAAGAGATACAATTTTCAGTTATAAAATAAATAAGACACAGGAATGTAATATACCACAGAGGGAAAAAAGTCAATAATACTGTAACAACTTTGTACGGCAACAGATAGTAACTAGACTAATTGTGGTGATCATTTTGTAATGCATATAAATATCAGATCACTACGTTGTACCCCTGAAACTAATACAATATTGTTATGCCAACTATTCCTCTATAAAAAAAATTGCAAGGAGAACTGAAATCTACCCACCAATATTTTACTAGTATTTTATACTGGAAAACTGCTCTGCTCTGTAAAATGGTAGTATATATTAAAACATGAATCAGTAGAGGGAGAGGAGATGGGGAAGACAAAGAGGGAGGGGAAAGAGGAAGCTGAAATGATCCTATAGAAAAATAGATACAGGTGTCAAATATGTTGGAATACCACTTACCAATGAAATACAATGAACCTCAACAAAATCACTAATAGGTTGTATTCTGTACTCTTACCTTCATTTAAAAAGAAATTGACCTTGAAGTGACATTACATTCACCAACTTAAATCCTGAGTTTCCCAATTAAAGTAATCTGTAGTTGGTCACATTATCACCAAAAGCTCAACTTTTTTTGCTTAATGGAATTTAGATTATTAAAATACTGCACACTATTTGAAAATATATTCACTTGAAAACTGATGCTCAAAATAAAATTCATCTGAAGTCTCAGAAAGTGGCCCCTCTGGAAGATATTTCTTACACGTCCTCACCTTCACATTGGGTTTTGACAGTAGTTTCAACAGCTCTCTGATCTCACTGTTTAATGGCTTGTTCTGAAGCTCTTCAGCCAGCTGCAAGGGAGATCACATGGGCATAGAGAACATTTAGTAAGAGCATTGTGCAGTTCCATGGGTGACAACTGAGAATCTATCTTGCCACTTTCTAGTGATTCAGGAGAAGTCGACATGAAAGAAAACAGACTATCAATCACCGCTCCTCTTTTCAGGCCCCTGGTAGCCCAGATCCCAGCCCAGGATCTTGGCTGAGTATAACTCAAAAAATCCTATCAGCCAGATCACCTCCTCTGATTTATTGCAATGAGGGTAAATCCCAGCACTTCATCTTAAGGAACAGCCTTTTGCATGCAAACAAAGGACTATTTGTAAAAAGGATTGGATCGGGCTTTGACGCTATTTTAAAAAAAAAAGAGAGAAAGAAAGAAAGAGAAAAAAATGAAAGAAAAAAAAAGTTTCTGAATGAGGTGGTGAAATCCACAGGGTTTCCAAAAATCCACAGTAGCTTGCTGTTTAGAGCTGGAAAAAAAAAAAGAACTAGAATGTCTCTAATAGAGCAAATGGTCTGAAACTTTTATTATGTTTACCTACACAGACTAAAAAACCTGTTACTTATAAACCAGGTTAATCACAAAATGACTTACAATAGGTTGACAAGTACTCTGGGAACAGAAATGCTGACTATATTTTACTCTAACGATCAAGAATTCCCATTTGCTGGTTTTAGCTAAAGAAAAGATTGGAACTTTGAACGTGCCTCATGTTCTTCAAAAGAGATCTTCCTACCAACACTCTATTTCATTTTAGGCTATAGTAAAGATCATATAATTTCCTAAGAAGAAAAGCAAGACCAAATAGAAAAAGAAATTACAATTTTGAAATATGCAGTATCGAATTCAAAATATGTACATATATTTTCATTTAAAAACCCTTCTCAAAACACTACGTGAAAATTCTATTTGCTCCTATCGTTTCTACCAAGCTAAAAAGAATCGTTCTTATCTCTGGAGAAGGACTTTTCTCTAAATGAAGGACATCATATAATTATACACAAAAACAAAACCTGATAAAACTGATATATTCATTGGTTACAATTCAAAAAGTGATTTTACTTTTTCAAGGTAAAATTTTTGTTTTTCAAGGTAAAAAAATCGTTATATATAATTGTTAACTTACAAAAAGTCACAAAAGGCTCTTTGCATTCTTTAAGTCACTTTGTAACAATATTTTTTAATTTAAATAAATTGCTCTGATGAATTAGAAAATGCTACATTTTACCCTATTTATATAACAGTCTCTAATTTTTTTAAAAAGCAACATTGTCAAAATATAATTGGACCTCAATCACATTGGAGAGTAACAAAGATTTCCCCAAACCCTCACTAGTAAATGTTTTTAAAGTGATAAATTTTAAGACTTTCTCAAGGGCCAACCACAGCTTACTAGAATTCTCTCTATACCTTTACCCCCCTTCACTTCAAAAATTCTGGTTCTATAAAGCAGAGGAGTAAGCTTCCTCATAAAACACATTAACTGAAACATCCCTATAATTTGTAATCTCTGTGGATAAAACTGGAAGGGAGACAGGGGACTAAACAAATAACAAACCACTTAGAGCTTTATTACATGTGCTTTATTATCTAAATTAAAATAGAAAACATATATAAGAAAATCAACTTCCAAAGATTGTCATTTTTTTTTTTTTTTAATTCTATGGCCCTGATATTTTACTAAACTGAACGATGGCTTGTTTTATCATAACCAAGCAAAAAATTTAAAAAGCAACAGATAAGCTACAGGATATCATTAAAACCCACCTTCACACAAGACCTATTTCTCGTCTGGCTTAATGTCCTTTAGAGTTTATCCAGGTGTGTTTCCAATTCATCCGAGTTTGAAAGTTAACAGTAAGAATCAGCAAGGTAGTTTCTCCCCCAGATTGAAAATAAAATTATAGCTACAGGAAATTAACTACTCCATCAATGCCAACTGCTGCTAAAATTTATTTTTTGGTTATGAAGGTAATTTGGAAAGGTCTAATATCCATAAATCATTACTATGCTTTATAATCCATTTTAAAAACAAAACTGTCTTTTTATGTATTTCAGAAGGCCTCGTTCCTATACTAGTATCTGTCATTTTTTAGCACTGTCAGCATTAGACCTATCTCATTTGTCTTTATTTCTCCAAAGCATTCCTCTTGCCTGTGACTTTCTCAGAACACTCCTAGCTGACGGCTTCTGTCTCTCCCGGGAGAGTTATAGGCTAAAATTTCTAGTACGTAGTTACCGAGGGAGAATGAGAGGGTTATCTCCAGGCAAAATTTTTAGAGCAGGAAAGTGAATGAAAATCAGCATAGTATCCACATAAGCTCTGTGATGACAGGCCTTCTGGAAACATTTGCAGCTTCTCCTGGTTTTTGCTCCTAGGATCGGACGCATCGGTCTGCGCCAGGATGAGCTCTGCCCCCGCCAGGCCTGGGGGAGCCGGGTCCCGGGGAGCTCAGAAAGGCACACTTACGTCATCGGCCAAGACCGCTGCGCCGTGGAGGATGGGCACAGGGCTCTGCTTCTCATAGTAGTGGAGTTTTTCGTGAATCTGGAAGAAACACAAGTGAATATAAGTTCACCTGCTAGCCAACAGTGAGATATTTGAAGATTTTTATCGCCGCAAATAGAAACTGATCCACTAAACCTTCGAACAAAAATTCTATGTTTCTACAAACCTACCGATGACAAATGTGCGTGTGTATTTCATGTACGATCCAGTGTCTCTAACGCGATGTCAAATGGGGGGGGGGGGATCGTTATCAAATAGAACCCACGTTTTTCCCCTGAATAATTATGTTATAGTTTTATAAAATCTGTCATTTTTAAAACATAGTGTTTCCATACTTCAAGTTTAAGGTTGTAGTTTATATTCCTGCTAAACACATAAATTATGATTAAAGCAAAGTGATAAGCCGGCACCCCCATCCTGACAGGTTGGTATGTGACCACCAAGGACCAGGGAGCTGGAGCCATCCGGGAATGCCTTTCCCAGCTCGCGATTCCTTTTAGTCTTTTTTTTTCCCCCTAAATTGTCAACCTTCCCCCCCAAATCCAAACTTCTAAGAAACAAAGAGATTGCTCATAGAGACATTTCTCATAACTGTTTTGCTGAAATAATTTTCTGTACTGTAAAACAAGAATAAAATTATATTATTTATATATATTATATATTTATAATATTATATATTAAATATTATATATTTTATATATTTATATAATATATTATATTAAATATTATATATTTATAATATACAGTAATATATAATATATATAAAATATATATTTTATATTATTTATATATATATTCCTTTCCCATCATTCCCCCCAAAAACACAAATCCAAGAACACATTTTAGTACATTATAAGACAAACTGAGTTCCTTAAAAAAATCTAGTATCATCATTAAGAAATGTAACATGCTTTGACAAATGAGGAACTGTTGGCTCTTAAGTTTTATCCATTTTGGCTCTTACATAGCTGCCCTTAAAATGTTATACCTGAAAACTTACTTGACCCTTTTATTTATAATTGAAAAAATTACACCCCACTATATATAAAAAACCTCAGAATTTCCAGTTTTTAACAGGTATCAAGTAATACATTCATAGGTATCAAGTAATCGACTCTTTAATTAGACTCAAAGCCTAACCAAACTCTCTTATAAAAAGTCTGGAAGATAGATTTTATTTTGATTAGCCAGATGCTATTGCTAAGAGAGGATTCTATTACCTTTTTGGCAACCTGGCCCTCAAAGCAAAGTATCAGGGAAAGAACTCTGACACTTATGATATTACCAGAATTATCAGGGCCACATTTTTACTTAAAATCTTGGAATCTTCCAAAATTAATCACTGTAGGGTAAAAAACAAATTTTTAAGAATAAAAGCTCTAAAAGGAGCAAGATTTGATGTGAGAAACTATTAAAAGTATCATTTAAAACAAAACCATCCAACCTAAGAGCTAAAATAATTTTGCTTGAGACATTATAAAAAATTAGGTCACCTTGACAAATACTATCATAGAATACTGAGCTTAGCCTCTCATACAATTCATCTAACTTTCTTATTTCAATGTCTGCTTCCCTGCAACAGTAAGTATGGAGGCTCATACTTATTAGGTACTTACCATGGGTCTGTGTTCCTTACATACTAGTGACCAGAAAAAAAAAAAAAAAAAATAGTGATCAGTACTATCAGTAATACAGTCTTCAGTGAGGTTAGTATTTTAATCCCTTAACCCTCACAAGACTATTAAGAGGCAGGTGGCACCATCATCCCAGTTTACAGACATGCAGATATACACAGGAGTTAAATAAATAACTTGCAATGGTCCCAGATAGAAGCAGCCGAGCTGGGACTTCAAACTCAGGCCATGTGGGCTCAGTGTCAGAGCTCTTCCTCACTCCCTATGCCTGCCTCTCAGACTTCCATCTCGGCTGCCTTCTTCACTGACCTCATTCACTGCTAGATGAACAGGACGGAGAGGAGGCTCGGTGGGTACGTGATGAGTAATACTGGCTATTCCCAATGGCTACAGGATTAGGGGTGGTTCCTCTCCATGCCCCCTGCCCCCCATATTTTTTCTTTCCAGCATTTCTTAATTTTTCCAGATTAATTTATATTGAGACCATATTGTAATTATGACTTAAAATTATATGCCCCAAATAAGTACATTATTTCTCTACTTAATTTGCTTCTTCTGAATATCTTTTAAAACAATGAGCCCCTCTTTCCACATCATCTTCTTTAGATCTTCACCCAAGTGATCTGAGAGCATATCCCTACCCTCTCCACCTTGGGACTTTGTATTATATCGGGAATTTTTAGGGAACATCTGGATGGCTCCGTCAGTTAAGCGTCTGCCTTCGGCTCAGATCATGATTTCAGGGTCCTGGGATCGAGTCCCACATCAGGCTCCCTGCTTGGCGGGGAGTCAGCTTCTCTCTCTCTCCCTCTCTCTCAAATAAATAAGTAAAATCTTAAAAAAAAAAAAAAAAAGTTTTAAATGTTCTCCTAGAATTTCTAAATGCTGGTAACCCTATGTTGATACATGGTTTACTTCAGGACACAATTTTAAATATTAATTCGGTAGGAAAGTAAAAATTACTCTAAGTAATTTTGAGCTGTTCAGTTTCCACAATCACTGACTTTTATTGGCATTTATAATATCCAGGAAGCAAATTAAAAACAAAAATGATTTTTAAATTCTAACAGAACAGGTAACATGTATAAACTTTGCCCCAAGGTTGTCCAACAGAACTCTTCATGATGTTGAAAATGTTCTGTACCTGCTTGTCCAACATGGTCGGTCACTAGCCACGTGTGTCTACCGAGCACTTGAACTGTGGCTACCTTAAGAAACTGAATTTTTAATTTTATTTAATTTTTATTACTTCAACCTTAAATGCCCACATGAGGCTGGTGGCTTTCATACTGAATAACATGGCAAAGCTTTATGTTAAATGCTCTGGAACTCACCTTTACTCACCAGAAAGATCTACTCTGATATAGCTTGGCCAATTTCCCTGATTGGTCATCTTTTAGAACCCAACAGACAAATACGTAACCAAAGACACAGCATCTAATTCCTAAATATCACGTATTGTCAAACCTGCAAAATCTCATTTAACTAAACACTTCCCTTTGCAGACTCAACCGTATAATAAAAGAATACTTCATTTTTCTCCCCAGAACCATAAGAGGAGAGCAAAGTGGAAGGAGTTGCAGAAAGAAAGGAGACAGAAGTAAAGACGACTGGGCAGACGGGGAGACTCTGGTTCAATTAGTTTCATACGATAGCAAAATAGGCAATTATTCAAAAGTAAGCTCCTAAAAAAATGGCATGCTAAGATATTTAAAATACACTATTAAGAGGACATTTCAAAACAGAGACATTTACGCTCCACTAAATGATGTGTCTACAAGGGTTTGTTTTCTATAATTACACTTAAATCAGAAAAAGTTAAAATGAAAATTTCTATATGCAACCAATTTTTTTAAGTTTTTTTCTAAAGATTTATTTATTTATTTAGAGAGAGAGAGAGAGAGAGAGAGAGTGTGTGTGTGTGTGTGTGTGTGTGCAGGGGGGAGGGGCAGGAGAGGGAGAGAGAAACCCAAGGAGACTGAGCTGAGCGTAGAGCTGGAGGTCGGGTCAATGTCACGACCCTCAGATCACGACCTGAGCCAAAATCAAGAGGTGGATTCTCAACCGACTGCGCCACCCAGGCACCCCTTATGTAACCAATTCCTACAGGAAAGCTATAATGACCTTCTTTTACATACATCTTGAAAATAAGTGTTTAATTTTCGTAAGAGAATCTGGTGCCAATAATTTATTTTTTGTACATGTATCACAGAAACTGTTTGAAATGAAACTCGAGTAACGAGAGTACACAAAGCTTGACTAATCTCAACGCAATTCTTGGAAACTTCTCACTGATGTGTAGAGGTAAACGGAAGAACCCAATCATGGCCATTAAATAAACCCAAGCTGCAAAAACCCTTTTCCTGCCTTCTATGATGAATATTAAAAAGCAGTGAAAATAACTGCTCAGTAGTTTGATTCTCTGTGTTAACAGCAGCCAAACCAGAACTGGCATCATGCGTGTAACCTACTATGTTGTGTAGGGATTAAAAAAAAAAAATAGAAGTATTCTAATGCCTGGGATCCTCTTTTAAAAATAATAATCTTTCTCAAAAAAAAAAAACAAAAAACCAACCCTCTTTATTAGGAACGAGGAAATGTAAAACTGGAAAAACAACAAAACAACAGAGCAGAGGAAATAGTGCTAACCGTGTGCCCTTCTTTCCAATTTTGCACCACTGATCTCTCTTGGTTAATTTTCTTGGCTAAGAGTTCTGAAAAAATAAAATTAATAAAACTGATGAGAGTTGATGTTCTTGTGCTGTTATCTCCCTTTAATAAGATAAATTCGGGCTAGCCATTGCCATAGATATATATTATCATGTGAAATTGGCACCCATGCATTCTAAATGTATGAAGGGTTATTTTGTTGTTGTTGTTGTTGTTAAAGATTTATTTATTTGAGTGAGTGTGTGCATGGACATGAGCAGAGGGAGAGAGAGAGAAAATCTCAAGCAGACTCGTGCAGAGCCCCCAGGCAGGACTCGATCTCATGACTCTGAGCTGAAATCAAGAGTCCAAGCCTTAACTGGAAGCCACCCAGGCGCCCCTGTATGAAGAGCTTAAAAAAATAATGTTCAATCTTACAAAATGCTTTCCATCATATATCACCATATTGTTTTTCCTATCTGACCAGGTAATATGGGAATTTTATTTATAGAATTTATTTGTAGATTTCTAAATACTACTCATCCCATTGTGGCATTCCCACAATGACCCTCACTTGGCTAGGATACTTTGGTCTCTTAATGTGCTATGGAATCCACTGGTAATATTCTATTCAGACTTTCCTCATCCTCTTAACTGCTGGATTTTTTTTTTTTTTTTTGGTCCTGTCTTTATTGGGTCTTGATATCAGTGTTGTACTCACTTTTTTTTTCTTAAACTATGAAAGCTTTCTATCTTTTTATGTGTTCTGAAAACATCTCAATGCCACTAGAGTGATCTCTTCTTTAAATATTTTATGGCATTCCCATGAGAAACCAACTGGATCTGATACATTTTATCCCCCAACTTTATTTCTTCTGGGTGGTTTATGGCAATTTCTCCATTTAAGTTTTTCTATCTCTTCCACTGTCAGTTTCAGCAAATATTATCTCCTAGAAAATTATTTTCTTCCAGCCTTAAAAAATTCTCTGACTCTCCTTAAACAGAACAGTCTCTTATGCATCCTTGAATTTCCTCTACTACATGTTTCTTTACCACCATTTTTTAATTGGTGCGTCTGCTTTCTCTATTTCCAGCCTTCATCCCTTCGGTTGTTAACAAACATTGATCTTACTGTATTTTCAAAGAACCACCTTTTAGATGTACTAGTTTTATTAATTTTGTTTTTTAATATTTTTTCTGTTTTCATCTTAGTTCATTCCTTCTTTATGTAACCCAGCCCCAGATAACACTTCAGTCACATGCATCCTGTGAATTATTGGAAAACATAAGAAAGGGCAAACTACCCTAATTGGAGCTTTATTCATTCATCAAATATTGACTAAAGTAAGCACCCATTCCAGGAGAAAGATACTCAGTATGGAAACAAAATATGGCAAGAGTGTAAGTCATTCAAACCTATTTAGAAAGGTCAATAGCCTGGGAAAGAGATGAGGACACACATCGTAGAAAGGGAAAACTTCAACCTATTCAATCAAGCAAGTTAAAATAGTATTTGCCTCTCTTTCATTCACTGCTCATTAGCTGGGCAGCTGAGAAGAGGTTTCTGTCAATTTAATTTTTGCCATTACTTTAGCACTGACGAGTACTTAGTACGGGACAAGGACACACAGACCCCCTGTGCCACTGGCACTAAGGACTAGCTAGCTAGTCAACCATAAAATCAGAAAAGAAATAATGGCCTTTTTTCATCTCTGCTTTCCATTCATGTGATACTTCTAATGATAAGAAATGCCAAAAGTTGTTTTCATGTGTTAAGTTTTGATTCAAAGTCCAATTAACCAAAAATATAATATTAGTTTGAGGTGAACAATACGGTGATTCAACACTTTCATACATCAGCCGGTGCTCGTCACAACAAGTGCCCTCCTTAGTCCCCTTTGGTCCCCTTATGTCACCCATCCCCCCACCCACCTCCCCTCCGGTCACCATCAGATTGTTCTCTGTAGTTAAGAGTCCGTTTCTTGGTTTGCCTCTTTTTTTCTTTTGCTCATTTGTTTTGTTTCCTAAATTCCACGTATGAGTAAAATCATATGGTATCTGTCTTTCTCTGACTGACTTCTTTCACTTAGCATAATGCTCTCTAGCTCCAGCCAGGTCATTGCAAATGGCAAGATTTCATTCTATTTTTAAGGCTGAGTAATACTCCATTGTATAAACACACATCTTCCCATTCATTCTTTCCCATTCTAAAAATTTTGAAATGTTTTAATTATTAATGTCCCATTTTAAGCACTTTAAACATTACTTTAAAAAAATAAGGAAAATAAGATAAATTGCAACCCATATCAAAATTAAAGAGATATTAGTCTTGTATATTTGCTTCAAACATCTTATAAAATAATTCATATGAGATAAGGCTAAAGACCCATCCTCCTTTTTCTGCCAAGAAAAAAAAAAAACATTATGTTGAAACTGCCAAATGGATTCCCATATGCGTTTTCATCTTTTTAAACATATATATATTGATAAACAACACAAGCTATTTTTGAATGTACATAAATGCACTGTTCCCTCGACACCTGGATTTTTCATTCAATACCATATTGAGATATCCATCTCGAAACCTGTGGATACAGTTCATTCATTTTAACAGGTGAATAATATTCTGTCATACTAATTAACAGTAGAACACGGTGGTTGTTTCTGCTCTTTGCTATCGAATATCCTTCCGCACCACTCCTCCCTGCACTCTGGTAGATACCTAACGGTGTTCAAGGGTCTCCTGAGACCCCAGACCCTTGCCAACACTTGGTGTTATCAGACATCTTGCTAATCAGATGGAAAGGAAATGGAATCTCCCTACGGTTTTCATTTATATCTCCTCCAATCTCTGACTTCTGTTTTCACAAGTTTCGGAGACAGAGATAGTTGCTCCCAACATCAATTCTCCTCGTCCACAGCAACTGAGCCATAGCTACGAAGTGTCTGCCTGGTGAAGAGCTACATTTCCTCTCGTGTCTACCCTCCTCCCCGCTCCCCGAGGCTCCGTTAACACAGGAGATCGGCTGTCAAACATGATATGTAAGTTCTAAGTGCCACTTCCCGGCTGAAGCTTTTAAGAAATTGGCATGCTTCCTCCATACTCTCCCCTCCACCAGCTGCATGCAGACTATGACAAGGCCTTAAGAGACAGCAAAGCCACCAGATGGAAGGACCTGGGTCCCCAAAACACCTTATGGAGGAGAGCAATGCATCAACCTGACATTTCCCTCTAAATGATCACGGAACAGGAAATAAACTTCTATTGTACCTAAGCAATTACATTTTTTTGGACTACTTGTCAATTGTCCATCCTACCTTAAATAACACAGTGGCCCTGGGCAAACAGAAGTTTTGTTAACATGGCCAAATATATCCTATATTTTCCTGTAAGGTCGTGCATTTTGTTTCTTTTTTTTTTTTTTTTAAAGATTTTATTTATTCATTTGACAGAGAGGAGAGAGAGCACAAGTAGGCAGAGAGGCAGGCAGAGAGAGAGGGGGAAGCAGGCTCCCCGCTAAGCAGAGAGCCCGATGTGGGGCTCGATCCCAGGACCCTGAGACCATGACCTGAGACGAAGGCAGAGGCTTTAACCCACTGAGCCACCCAGGCGCCCGGTGCATTTTGTTTCTTAAGAAAACATTCCCTACCCTAATAAAGCGATTCTGGAGTGCCTTCTCTAAAGTTTTATAGCTTTACTTGGTGTATTAACTCACATGTACAAGAGCTCTAACTTAATCTTTTCCCACTGATGTGTAATATTACTTATTTATCAAACTTCCACACACGAGTATCTATACCTGGGTGCTCTGTTCTCTTCCTTGATTTGTCTCTCTGAGCCTAATACCATTACTATATTTTTATCTACACTCTTGACATTTAGAGTAAGGAAGAACTTTTTTTTTTTTTCATGAGGCTTTTGGGATAAGCTCGCCAGCTACCTGTATTCCATGAAAAACCAAGTTGGGATATCTTAACCACATTCTCTCTCTGCATTCTGGAAGTTTCCTGAAATCTATCTTCCAACTCACTTTGCTCCCGTTAACTGTATCTAATCTCTAATCTCTAAAGAACTCTAATTCTTTAAATCTCTAATCTC
The DNA here is from genome assembly GCA_028534135.1 of Potos flavus. Classification (NCBI taxonomy): domain Eukaryota; kingdom Metazoa; phylum Chordata; class Mammalia; order Carnivora; family Procyonidae; genus Potos; species Potos flavus. Next base: position 112,624,334 of record CM052897.1, read on the forward strand.
TAAAGAACTATTCACAGAGGTTTTTTGAGTGTGTGTTTTTTTTAAATAACTATACATCTTACTTTTTTAATTCAAATGTGGTTCTTTTTACAAATCTGTTTTTTCCTAGCACCCGGTGTTTTTCAACTTATAATTAAAGCCTTCTATTATGGCTAGCATCATTTAAGCAACCTTACTTTACAGACTATAAGACTGTTGTATTACATAGAGTGCTTGGCTTTTAAGCTTGCTATTTGCAGTGCCTGAGGGTAGACTGTATTCTCAAATGTTCTGTGACGGCGAGTTGTCAGTAAACCTTCAGTGGGGTGTTATACGAAAGAGTCCTAGGTTGATGGCCTGTCTTTTCAGAAACACTTTTTATTTGCTTCTGGTGGATAAGTTTGCCATATCACCAGCCACTATGCTAATTTCACAGTTTGAGATTCCTGGACTTTGTGGATAAAAACTCCAGCTGTAGGAGAGATCTCGGGAAAGCGGCGCAGAAAGGGGCTCCTGCACTCGACTCTCACAGACGCATCAATGCCACAACTACGTAAGATGCAACTCACCCTGAAAACCACCTAAAGACTGGCAAGAGAGATCTTCCACAGCCTAACAGCTAAAGGGGAAGCCAATCAAGAAGGGAAAGGGAAGGCACATGGTTGGGAACCAAACCCCCAGCCCCATGACCCACCAGCAGGAGGGATATTACAAGCGGGAAGATAGTCTCTTTGAGAAAAGAGGGAGGCAGACCCATTTCAAGCACCCCTGCGGCGGGGAGCCTGCACTGGGAATACTGGGAATATGAGCCCCCAAAACACCTGGTTTGAAAACCGGGAGTGGTTAATTGTGGGAGCACCAAAAATCCTGACCTAACTCCAGGGGAGCCAGAGGGCTATGGGAAACCAAGACCCCACTCTTAAAGGGCCAGTGCACTATGCTGCTTAGTCTGAGACCCAGCCCAGAGGCAGCAGTTTGAAAAGCACCTGGGTTATACATGAAGGAAATTTATTGACTTATTTTATGGCATGTGCTGGAGGAGCAGGGACTTCTACGCGTTTTCTCCAAAACAGCAGTTCTGGCGGGAGCCATTTCTCTTGCCTTCTTCCAGCCGGCGGGCCAGACGCTTGAGTGAGCCAGTTCTGACAGTCTCCATCTACTTTGCCAGCACTGTGTGCCCTGCCATGGTGTTCCCTGTGAACCCAAACTCCCCGGCCTGCCCACCCTAGCAAGCGCCCCTCTAAAGCAGCTCTGGATCTGACATCCCAGGTGGGCAGCCTCAGTGGGGACCAGCACCCCTCTGAAGCGACTTCTGTCCCAGAGAAATGGGGGGCCAGCCATGCGTACCCGTGTGCCCAAAGCAACTGCAGCCAGGACTCTCAGCCAGCTGCGCTGGAGGCTAAACCTGCCCGCCAGTAGGACTACGGCAGCCACAGCCCAGGCACTACAGGGGGGCATATGCTGCCCACACAGGGACACCCCGCGAGCACCTGGTTTTGATGACCAAAGGGAACTGTGCTTCTGGACCCACAGGGTGCCTTCTGCATAAGGCCATCACCTTCAAGACCAGGACACATAGCTGACCTACCTTGTACAGAGAAACAGAGGTTCAGACAAAATGAGGAGACAAAGGAACATGCTCCAAACAAAAGAAAAAGATAATAGTTGAGAAAGAGAACTAAAAGACACAGAGAAAATGAATCTACCTAATAAACAGTTTAAAGTAATGGTCACTAAGATACTCATCAGACTCGAGAGGAAGGTGGATGAGCTCAGTGAGAAGTTCAACAAAAGATAGAGAACGTTAAAAAAGCTGAGAAATACAATAACTGAAATGAAAAATACACTACAGGGAATCAAGAGCAGATGAGAAAATGCAGAAGCACAGATTACTGATCTGGAAGACGGGGAAATAAAAAGCACCCAAGCCGAAGAGTAAAAGAGAAAAAAGAGTTTTAAAAAATGAAGACAGGTTAAGGGACCTCTGTGACAAGCTCAAGCATAACATTTACATTCTAGGGGTCATAGAAGAAGACAAAGAGAAAGGGGCAGAAAACTTATTTGAAGAAATAATAGCTGAAAACATCCCTAAGCTAGGGAAGGAAACAGACATTCAGGTCCACGCAGCACAGAAACCCCAAACAAGATGAACCAAGGGATGTTCACATGAAAACATCTAGTGATTAAAAGGTCAAAAATTAAAGATGAAGAGAGGTTCTTAAAAGCAGCAAGAGAAAAGCAAATAGTTACATACAAGGGAAACGCCATTAGGCCATCAGCTGATCTTCAGTAGAAATGCTCCGAGCCAGAGGAGAGTTACAGAATCTATTCAAAGTGCTAAAAGGAAAAAAACCTACAACCAAGAATACCCTACCCAGCAAGCTTATCATTCAAAATTGAAGAGGTAGTTAGTTTCCCAAACAAAAGTTGAAGGAGCTCATCACCACTAAACAAGTCTTACAAGAAATATTAAAAGGACTTCTTAAAATGGAAATGAAATGATCATAACCAGAAAATTATGAAAGGAGAAAATTTCACTGGGGAAGGCAAACATACGCAAAGCAGAAAAATCACTTATAAAGCTATTATGAAGGTTAAAAGACAAAAGTAGTAAGATCAATTATACCTACAAATATTAGTTAAGAGATAAAATAAAAATAATATACGTAAAATAAATATATAAAAAATAAAAAAAATTTAAAGTCAACTATGACATCAAATATATAAAAGATGGAGGGGGGCTAGAATGTGTTCAAACTTAAGTGATCATCAACTTAACATAGACTGCTACATACACAGTATGTTCTAGCTGAACCTTATGGTATTCACAAACCAAAAACCTATTACGGATACACAAAAAAATAAAGAAAATGGGATTTAAGCCTAACAGTAGAGAAAACCATCAGATCATACAGGTAGAGAGGGCAAGACAAGAAGGAACAAAGAACTACAAAAACAACCAGAAAACAACAAAATGGCAATAAGTACATACCTATCAATAATTACTTGAAATATAAATGGTCTAAATGTTCCAATCAAAACACATATGGTGACTGGATTAAATACACACAGCCATCTATATGCTGCCTACAAGAGACTCGTTTCAGACCTAAAGACACATATAGACTGAAAGTGACGGGACAGAAAAAGATATTCTAAGCAAATGGAAGAAAAAAAAAGCTGCGTAGCAATACTTAAATCAGACAAAATAGACTTAAGACAAAGACTGTAAAAGAGACAAAAGCATATATAACGATAAAGGGATCAATCCAACAAGAGGATATAACAGTTTAAATATTTATGTACCTAAGACAGGAGCACATAAATATATAAAGCAAATATTGAGACATAAAGGGAGAAATTGACAGTAATACCGTTATACTAGAGGACTTTAATACCCCAATTATATCAATGGATAAATCACTCAGACAGAAAACCCATAAAGAAACAGTGGCTCTAAATGACACATTAGACCACATGAATTTAACAGATATATATGGAACATTCCATCCAAAAGCAGTAAAATACACATTCTTTTCAAGAGCACATGAAACATTCTCCCAAACTGATCACATGTTAAGCCATGAAATAAGAAGTCTCAAGAAGTTCAAGAGGACTGAAATCATATCAAGTGTCTTTTCTGACCACAATGCTATGAAACTAGAAATTCATTACAAGAAAAAATTGGGGGGGGGCACGGAACCCACAAACATGTGGAGGCTAAACAACCAATGGGTCAACGAAGAAACTAAGGAGGAAATTAAAAAAAAATACCTGGAGACAAATGAAAATGGAAATGTAGTGGATCAAAATCTTTGGCAAAAGTAGTTCTAAGAGGGAAGTTTATAGCCTACCTCAGGAAACAAGAAAAAGCTCAAATAAACAATCTAATCTTACACCTAAAAGGACTAAAAAAAGGACAAAGACCAATGCCAGTAGAAGCAAGGAAATTATAAAGATCAGAGTGGAAATAAATGAAATAGAGTTAAAAGAACATAGAAAAGATTGCTGAAACAAACATGTTCTTTGAAAAAACTGATAAACTTTTAGTCAGACTCATCAAGGAAAAAATGAGAAAGAAGTTGAATAAAATAAGAAATGAAAGAGAAGCTACAACTAACACTATAGACATACAAAAAATTTCAAGAAACTTATGAAAAATTATGCACCAACAAATTGGACAACCTTGAAAAAAATGGATAAATTACTAGAAACATATAACCTTCTAAGACTGAATTAGGAAGAAATAGAAGATCTGAAGAGACAAATTACTAGTAATGAAATCGAAGCAATAATAATAATAGTAGTAATAATAATAATAAATAAGAACCAAAATCCAGGACCAAACGACTTCACAGGTGAATTCTACCAAATATTTAGTTTCAAGTTTTTATTTAAATTCTAGTTAGTTAACATATAGTGTAATAATGGTTTCAGGAGTAGGATTTAGTGACTTAGCACTTACATACAATACCCGGTGCTCATCACAATTAGTGCCCTCATTAATACCCATTCCCCCACTCACCTCCCTTCCAGAACCCTCAGTTTATTCTCTATAGTTAAGAGTCTCCTATGGTTTGCCTCCTTTTTTTTTCTTCCCCTATGTTCATCTGTTTTGTTTCTTAAATTCCATATATAGAGTGAAATCATATAGTATTATCTTTTTCTGACTTATTTCACTTAGCATAATACACTCTAGTTCCATCCATGTTGTTGCAAATGGCAAGATTTCATCTTTTTGACAGCTGATATTCCACTGTATGTGTATATGTGTGTGTGTGTGTGTGTGTGTATACTTTTTATCTTAACAAAGTCTCAATAGTTCATTTTGCTTTTGTTTCCCTTTCCTCCGAAGACGTGTCTAGTAAGAAGTTGCTACAGCCAGTGTCAAAGATGTTGCTGCCTGTGTTCTCCTCTAGGATTCTGATGGTTTCCTGTCTCACATTTAGGTCTTTCATCTATTTTGAATTTATTTTTGTGTATGGTGAAAGAAAGTGATCCAGTTTCATTCTTTCGCCTATGGCTGGCTGTCCAGTTTTCCCAACACCATTTGTTCAAGAGATTGTCTTTTTTCCATTGGATATTCTTTCCTTCTTTGTCAAAGATTAGTTGACCATATAGTTGTGGGTTCTACTAAATACTTAATTAAGAGTTAATACCCACCCTTCCCAAAATGTTCCAAAAAAGTGAAGAGGAGGGAGTGCTTCCAAAGTCATTCTACAAGGACATTATCTTAATAACAAAACCAGACAAAGACACTACAGGAAAGGAAAATTGCATGCCAATATTCCTGATGAATATAGATGCAAAAATGTTCAACAAAATATCAGCAAACCAAATGCAACAATATATTAATGGGATCATTCATCATGATCAAGGGGCACTTATTCCAGGGATCAAAGGATGGCTCAATATCCTCAATTCAACATGACATACCACATTAAAAAGGAACGGCAAAAATCATACGATCATCTCAACAGATGTGAAAAAAGCATTTGGCAAAACTCAACATGCATCAGTCATAAAAACTCTCAACAAAGTGGATACAGAGAGAACTCAACTCAAAATAATACTGGCCATGTGTGACAAACCCACAGCTAATATCATACTCAACAGTAAAAAATAAAAGCTTTTCCTCTAACATCAGGAACAAGACATGGAGGCCCACACTCTTGCCACTTTTATTCAACGTAGTGCTGGAAGTCCTAGCCACAGCAATCAGACAAGAAAAAAAAATTAAAGGCACCCAAATTGGTAAGAAAGAAGTAAAACTGTCACTATTTGTGGATGACATGATGCTATACATAGAAACCCTAAAGGCTCTACCGAAACAAAACAAAACAAAACAAAACAAAACAAACAACAACAACAAAACTATTAGAATAGAGCACCTGGCTGACTCAGTAGGAGGAGGGTGTGACTAGATCTCAGGGTCATGAGTTCAAACCCCACATTGTGAATAGAGATTACTTAAATAAACTTAAGAAAAACTACTAGAATAAATGAATTCAGTAAAGTTGCAGGGCACACAACTATATATTCAGAAATCTGTTGTGTTTTTGTACAATAATAAACTGCCAGAAAGAGAAGAAAACAATCCCATTTACAAGTGCACAAAAAAAAACCAAAAACAAAAACCTAGAAATAAATTTAACCAAGGAGGTGAAAGACCTATATTCTGAAAACTATAAGACAGTGATGAAAGAAATTGAAGAAGATACAAGTAAATGGAAAAATATTTTATGCTCATGGATTGAAAGAATTAATATTGTTAAAATGTCCATACTACCCAAAGTAATCTACAGATTCAATGCAATCCCTATCGAAAAACCAATAGTATTTTTCATAGAACTAGAATAATCCTAAAGTTCGTATGGAACCATGAAAGATCCAGAATAGCCAAAGCCATCTTGAGAGAGAACTAAGCTGGAGGTATCACAATCCTGGATTCCATACTATACTACAAAGCTATAGTAATCAAAACAATATGGTACTAGCACAAAAAATGGACACAAAGATCAATGTAACAGCCCAGAAATAAACCTACGCAGATATGGTCAACTAATCAATAGCAAAGGAGACAAGAATATACAATGGGGAAAACAGACCAATAAAGTAATCACATTTTTAAATAAATAAATAAATAAATAAATAAATAAATAAATAATGTTGGGAAAACTGGACAGCCACATGCAAAAGAATGAAACTGGACCACTTCCCTACACCATAGACAAATATTAACTCAAAGCGGATTAAAAACCTAAATGTAACAAACGAAACCATAAAACTCCTAAAAGAAAATATGGGCAGTAAATTCTCGGACATTAGCCTTAGCACCATTTTTCTGGGTATGCTCCTTAAGCATAGGAAACAAAAGCAAAAATAAACAAGTATCCAACTAAAACCTTTCTACGCAGCAAAAGAAACCACCAACTAAATGAAAAGGGAACTTCCTGCATGGGAGAAATCGTTGGCAAATGGGACATCCAATAAGGGGTTAATATCCAAAATATTTAAAGAACTCATACAACTCAACACCACCAACACCAACCTCATTTAAAAATGGGCAGGGAACCTATATAGGCATTTGTTTGAAGAAGACATCCAGATGGCCAATGGACACGTGAGAAGATGCTCTACATCACTCATCACCAAGGAGATGCAAATTAAAGCCACAGTGAGACAGCTCCTCGCACTTGTCAGAATGGCTATCACCAAAAAGACAAGAAACAGGTGTTGGCAAGGATGTGGAGAAAAGGGGACCTCTGTGCTCTGTTTGGTGGGAATGCACATTGGTGCAACCGCTATGGCAACAAGTGTAGAAGTCTCTCAAAAATGTTTAATTAGAACTAGTGTGTGATCCAGTAATTCTACTTCTGGATTTTACCTGAGGAAAATGAAAACACTAATCTGGAAAAGACATATGTACCCTTAATTTTATTGCAGCATTATTTATAACAGCCAAAATATGAAAGCAACCTATGGTTCCATCAATTGATGCATGGATAAAGAAAATGTGGTGTGTACACATGCACGCACACACACACAGTAATGTTACTCAGCCATTAAAAAAAAGATAAGATCTTGCCATTTGTGACAACATCGATGGACCTAGAGAATACCATGCTAAGTGAAGTCAGTCAGTCTGGGAAAGACAAACACCATAGGATTTCACTTATATCGGGCATCTAAAACACAAAACAAGCGAACGAACAAACAGACTCAAAAACACAAAGAAACTGTTGGTTGCGGGGGAGGGGGGGTGTTGGAAAATAGGTGAAGGACATTTGAGGTACAAACTTCCAGTTATGATATAAACAAGTTCGGGGATGGAAAGTACAGTATGCAGAATACAGTCAGTAATACTGTAATAACATCGTATGGAATAGATGGTAACTATGCCTATTGTGGTGAGCGCTGTGTAATGTACAAAATAGTCCAAACACTAGGATGTAAGCCTGAAACTAATATATGCATGTCAATTACATTTCACTTAAGAATAAAAAATCATTTTTAAAAAAACCCTCAAATGCCACACCATGGACCAACCAATTCGTGGTCACAAATTCTGAAACTAGACTTTTGAAGAAAGTTTCTACCTAATCCTGAGAAAAGATAACCCAAATTCCTGGCCATCTCTCTAGAGAGGTAGTTGGTATTTTTCTCAACTTCCCATTCACTAACAGAGTAACGCTAGAAAAGGAGCCATTTTACATGTGTCTCTGTAGTAATTCCCCCCCCTTACTTCGCCTAAATGTCAGGAGAGCACCGCCCACCCCAAATCCCCCCCAATCTCTGGGCGACGTCTCCAACACAGCAGCAGCATAAGCTTAAGCAGTTCCCAGTATTTACTTTACTCTTCGTTTCTCAAACAAGTG
>CM052897.1:112633190-112671396 GCA_028534135.1 Potos flavus
ACCTGAATTTTCCAACCCAGAAGCACCTCAACTGCCCTATTTTGAAATGACCTAGTATCTGTACATACATCTTTCACTGCCCTCATTGTATAAGGATCAGATTGGCCTTGGAAAAAAATAAGACAAAACAACCTGAATTCGATAATCACTGAAGAACTGGGAGCTGTTAAAGTTTCATCAGGGTGATGGTCGGTGTTAACCACAAATGGCAAAGAGGTTGCTTTGATATCATGTAACTTGGACAGGTTTCCATATGTAAGTAGCATTCAATTGACTGTAGTTTACATTTTAAGAAACAAGCACTGTTACTAGAGTTCTAACGGAAAGTCTTTTTGTAACAAAAGACGTAATGAACAGTCTTAAAAAGAGGCAAGTTGCCTATCTTGGGTCCATGCCTAGGAGTCATGGATGGTTCTAGGCAGATCACGCCCCCTCCTGCCAGCTGTATATAAATTGCTTGCATAGATTTTTTTTCTAGGAAAAATAAGCCAAAACGTTCTCCAAAAACACCCAAAAGGGTCTGTGATCCACAGAAAGATTAAAACTATTATTTTAGGTTTCCAAATACAGATGGACGATTCACGCCAAGAACAAGGAAAAGTCTGAGGATGAAACACAAGGCTGAATTTGGGCTTCACTTGGTTTTCCTTGAAGAGACTGGCGGAGTGGTGTGGGGTAGGAGTCTAGAAAGAGGAAACCAGTAACAGCGGATGTTGCTCTAGTGGTAAGAAATTCCAAAGGGCTTTTCACTGCTCAGTGCCGGTTACTTGCGACATTCCTCAGGCTTTCCCTTCATTTTTGTAGCAGGTCCAATGGACTCCAACTCCATTAGCCACCACTACTACTTCCATCCCCAAGCTACTGTGAAATAGGATACATTCTTTCCGACTGCTGTTTTCCTTGCTGTCCCACCCCCGCCCCAAAGAAAAACAGATCCATTATGTTTTAGGGATTTTACTGCTACCCACACGGGGAAAGGACAAGGACTAAGAAAAATAAGCACGAATAATTTGTAACATTCTCACAGCTTCTCAAAATGAAGCATCAGTGTAATTTATGAAGAGCTTTTAACTTAAATATATCTGAGTTTAAATCCCAGTTCTGCAATTAGACAGATTTGCCTTTTAAAAAACAAACAAACCTTTATTCCTTACTTAACTCTGCAATGGACTAAATGTTTATATTCCCCCCAAAATTTTTATGTTGAAACATCCCCCCAATGTGATTGGAGGTGGGTCCCTGGGAGTGATTAAGTCAGGAGAGCAGAGCCCTCATGAATGAGATCAGTGCCCCTATAAAAGAGACCCCAAGGGGCTCCCTCCTCCCTCCCACCACGTAAAGACACAGCGAAAAGATGGCCGTCTGTGAACCAGGAAGCAGGCTGTCACCAGACACAGAATCTGGGGGCACCTTGATCTTGGACCTCCCAGCCCCCAGCACTGTGGGAAACACATTTCTATTGCTTATAAGCTATCCAGTTGATAGCGTTTTGTTAGAGCAAACCAAAAGGACTAAGAACGTTTCATAAACTTTAGTTTCCTCATATTTAGAATAGGATAATAATAATACCTACCCATGGCATTATTGTGAGAACTCCATAAAGTCACATTAAAAGACCTTCGCGCTCTCGAGAGAATGCCCAACGAAGGGCAGTATATGTCTTGACTCTCCCTAAGCCCCTCCACTGATATTCCTAGGAAGGGGAGATATTAGTTCCCCCTTAACTGTATCACATTGCACATATAGGACACAATTGATGCCTAGAGATAAAATCAAAAAAGAATTGGTACATCTATGCTCAAGTAGAGAATACGCATTTCTGAGGAACAGGGAACAAAATGAAATCCTCCCCCCTCCTTGATATTTTTTCAAAAACAGTCAAAGTAAAAGAAAGACCTGAAAAGGACCTGAACGAAGGCAGTAAGTGGCTGAGGGATTAAGAAAGCCTGGATGTACACAGAAAAGGCAGAAACTGATTTTGACAACAGCGAGGGGCAAATGCTGAGGAGAGTGCAAGATCAAGCAAAGAACATCACAATGAAATTTCATTTGGTTTGTGACGAAAATTCTAGGTCTATGCATTTATTAATATGTGCAAAAAAGGCCTCTCTTAAAGCAACCAAACACTCTGGTTGCCCTCTTCCCAAAGGAGAAAGTTCTCTCTTTAGGAGAAGGAAGAATGAAATCCTCACATAAGAAAAAGTATGTAACAGCTACACAGAAGGATTCTTAGAAAAAAAGAATAACCATTAGAATTCCTCAAATGTTGTCGGCCTTCATCTCCCTACAGGAATCTAAGGACCATTTGTCCACAACCCTAAACTCTGTTGAAGTTCATGATGAGACACATAATTTTGAGATGATCTAGGATCTGGTTAGGGAATGGAGAGTGCATTTCAATGTGACCATATGGAAAATGGGTGTTGGCCAGGAACCAGATTTCATGGTGGAAATACCCAGCAATCATAAATGGTTTGTCAGTTCTTTATTCAAGTCCTCCAGCGCCTTGCCATTGCACTCAAGACTAAGGATAGGCTTGCAAATGCACTTTGCAATTCAAGACAGCTCTAGGGTCCTGCACGGCCTAGCCCCCACAGGGTTCCAACTCAAGCTACTCTTCCCCAAGTTCCAACCACGGGGGCCTAATGTTAGTTCCTCCGGCCTACAGGTCTCTCTGACATTAAGGCATTCTCTCTGCTTGCAATGTGCCTGCGATATGCCTGAGTTTTGGGGGTGCATACATTCATCTTTGGGTCTCAACTCAAACGTCATTTATACAAAGAACTATTCCATAACAGCCCTATCCAGTCAAAATTGGTACTCCCCCACTGTTAATTCCAATGTCTCCCTCTTCTTTTGTCACCCTTATCAGGCTTCGTATTTGTAGATTTATCATCTTTATCTGCTTTTAACTCTCCCCACTAGGGGATGAAATTCACACACTAGGGACAACGTCCCTAGAGTTGACCACTACATCCCTTGGTCATAGCCCAATACCTCACATAAAATAGAAGCCCTAATCACTGATAAGTGGATGTATGAATCTTGTAATCCTAGCCAGCCAGTGACATTCTGGAATCACAGCTTAAGAGGACAGTGAGTATGACTGTTTCTTTCTTCCTGCCCTCAAACTGATGACTATGCCCAAACTGAAAAAAAAAAAAGTGTTAAGTCCCACATTCTAAAGAAAACTTCCAACAACTGGAAATGTACCTATTTAGAGCTTGAGTGAAGTGTCTCTATTTCATCTCTAAATATACCTATTTAGAGATGAGTGAAATGTAACCATCAACCATCCCTATCATCCCATCCACCACTTCCCTGTATGTATATAGTATATGTGTGTATGTGTGAAAAGGAAGAAAAAAATGTCTTATCGAGATAGAAAAAGAGAAATTGGGAGTAGGGTGTCTATAGCCCAGTGAAGAGTAGAATAATGAGGGCAAGGCTCTAAAAGAATCCTTCCTAGAGAAGGGGAGTGCAGATCAGACAACTGAAAAGATATTCTCCAGCTCGGGCAGCAGACTAGCAATTTACTCCCTATGTCTATCTAATCAGGGGGAGAGAGGGAAATGAGCCGAATAACAGAATAAAGAGAGGGAGCAGTAAGGGACAGACTCTTGCTTGGTTGGCCAACAAATAATGGTTGAATGTCCTAGGGGTGCAGCGGACCCCGCTGAAGGTAGTTGGGTTTAGGCTGCCTTGATTATAATCCAGCCAAGAGCCAACCCCCAACAGCACTGTCAAAGGTGTTGGGGGGCACCCACTGTGCACCTAGGAGAGGTGCAACATTTGTGCAATTAACATGAAGAGGTAAGGGTGCACGTGTTGACCTGAGAAGTAACAATGTGGAGAATTAAGTAAAAACTATTGTCCCTTTCCCTTTTTGTTTCTCCCAGCCCCAACACACTGGAAGAGCTGCATCTCCAAGAAAACCGGTCCATCTTCCAAGGTGTGTTGAATGCTGGGGCTGGAGGAGGATGAAGAGATGAAAGAACGTACTATGTCCTATGACTCCCAACTCCATTACTCCTCGCTAGCGCTCGGGAAGGTAAAAGACGAGATTTAAATTAGATATGACAAAGGAGTCCTGAATTAGAAGTTCTCAGAACCCCTTCATCCCCCTAAAATTCACTAAAGCACTCAAGGAGGTCTTCATGTGGGTTATACTTACTGCTATTTGCAGCACTGAAATTAAAACTAAGAATCTTTTTTTCAAAATTCGTCAATTCATTTAAAATATTAAGGGGTGCCTGGGTGGCTCAGTCAGTTAAGCATCTGACTCTTGATTTCAGCTCAGGCCATGATCTCAGGGTCCTAGGATCGAGCCCCGCGTGGGGCTCCCCGCTTAGCGGGGAGTCTGCTTCAGGATTCTCTCTCTCCCTCTGCCCCACCCCGCACTCGCTCTCACTCTCCCCCTAATCAATCAAATATTGTGTTAAAATAATACGGCTTATACAAAATCTATTTTCCAGAATAAGAATTTTAGGAAGAGTTGTATTGTTTTACAAATCTGTAAATAGCTTTTGATTCCAGCTGAAAAGAAAACAGCTGAATTTTCCTAGGCGCTTCTGCAGTTGATCTGTTGGGATATGTTGCTTTGGGTAAATGAAGAAAGTAAATGAAGAAAATCAGGCATCACACAGACTTGTAGTTGGAAGAGGGAGTCATATTTTAGTAGTCTTTTTAGCTAATTGTGAGTATTTGTTGCCACTACATCAAAACTCTACAGGTGATAGTATTTTTTTAGAGCCAAGTTGTAATGTGAACTCTGAAGCCTTATCAATTAGCCTTTCCTCCTCTGTTTTAGTACCATCACTGGTCTCTCTTGTATGTGGCCCTTTCGCCATTTTGCAAAATCATGCATTGGTCATTGGAAAATAGTTCTTAAATGAGTTTACTCACTCTGTGATACAATAACAACAACAAAGTCCCATTTGTTAATAACACCAGCGATCTCATCCAAACAAGACTTTAAGTATCGGGAAGCTAGCAATCTCACGGTGGCAGATAGAAGTTTCCCCAAATTCTCATAATTGCTCCAAAGCTTGAATTTCATCATTGGCAACAATAAGGTTGGCGGTTGTCTTTGAAGGGACCCGCTCACTTTGCTCATTTGAGGAAATGTCTTCCCACCCGGATAAACATAGGTTCTAGGTCATTCTTTTAAGTCAAAAAGGCTAGTTTCCTTCTCCAACCATGCAATGCAGTAACTGCTTTGTCCTCGGGGCAGAACTGTGATGCGCAGCAAAGCGATTTCTGAATACGTCTCACTTCTTCTACATTAAAAAGATTTGAGAGTAGGGGCGCCTAGGTGGCTCAGTCGTTGGGTGTCTGCCTTCGGCTCAGGTCATGATCCCGGTGTGCTGGGATCGAGACCCGCATTGGGCTCCCTGCTCGGCGGGAATCCTGCTTTCTCCTTCTCCCACTCCCCCTGTTTGTGTTCCCTCTCTCGCTATGTGTCTCTCTGTCAAATAAATAAAATCTTAAAAAAAAAAAAAAAAAAAGATTTGAGAGTAAAGACAGGGTACTCAATGGTTAGTTTTAATGCAATTAATTATTTTTACTGCTTCGTCAAGCACATTCTTAATTAATACCGGCATCTGTTTATTACTGGAGTGCCTGCCGGCCAAGAACACGATGACCCAGTAACCTAGCACCATCTGGTGCCAGCGCCCCGTGCATGAGCGCGCGAGCGCGTCTCTCTACCCGCCGTGGCTTTTCCCCATCAGTGCACAGGTCCAACCAATGGAAAAAATGCAAATACCATAATATTATTAGAAAAGTAATTCTGGGCTTGCGGGCACCTGAAATGGTCTCCGGGACCTCAGGGGTCCACAGACATAGTTTGAGAACCACCACTCTATCCAGACTCTGAGTGCACGTAGTAAATGAAAGGAAATCTAACATTTCTTTGTGGCTGCCGCCCTCACAGTGAAGTCTGTGACTCTAACACGAGAACAGTCACACTTTTTACCTTCTGGACACTTCCCTTAGTCTAGCATTTCACCTGAAACCACAAGGCTAGCGTTGTGTTACTGTTACTCTCTGAACCAGGTGATGCCTTGCTATAAAAGGTGGTGACAAGGGGCATCTGGGTGGTTCAGTTGGTTAAGGGTCTGCCTTCGGCTCAGGTCATGATCCCAGGGTCCTGGGATCGAGCCCCACATCGGGCTCCCTGCTTGGCGGGGCGCCCGCTTCTCCCTCTCCTCCCTGTGCTCTCTCCCACTTTCTCTCTCTCTCTCAAATAAATAAAATCTTAAAAAAAAAAAAAAAAGGTAAGAAAAAGACTAGTATACTTCTAAAGAGTCAACTTCCATAGAGACACACAACAGGTTTCAGCATTTCAAGAAATGCACCTTTGCTCAGTGCCTTCATGTTTCACTGGTCATATTTTTTTCGAAGTTCTGCCTTCCATGCCTTTCACGTGGCTTGACTGCGACAACTGTTAGTACATTTAAACCTAAAGCAATTTATAACGGTGTCTCAGACCAAGTGCCTCTGGCATCAGCCCAGGACTGCTGTTATCATCTTGTATTTATTGCACCATTTCAAAACTGTTCTTGCCTTCGCACATTTATAGAAGTTTTTCAATTATAGACTTTTTACTTTTACATATTTTTATGCTTTAAAAAATGCTATTCTACTTTCCTGCTCTGTATAATAACATGAAGAGTTATTTGCTTCTACCCCTACCATCACAGCTGGGACATTTTAATGCACTTTAATCATCTCTGCAATTGTTGCAAATCTAATTGCAATTGTAGCATATCTCAAAAATGGCATTCTTGACTTCCCTAAGTTTTATATAAAACACAGCTAACCTTTCCCCTCCTATTCCTGGCAGAGTTACCAAAAATGTTTGTCTTTCTATGAAAAACATTTTTCACTGTGAATTCCTTTTTTTTTTTAATAGAAAAACAGTGCTTCTGTTATATAGGAGGTTCTGCAGACATGATTAATCAGACGATAATAAATAATCTCCTGGTCAGTAAGAAACAAAAAGTTATAATGACTTCGCTTATAGGAAGAGGGTCCCTAGGTGGGCAGAGGCAACTCAGACCAAAATTAACTATTTTACTCTTGTTCCAAAACAAAATTTCCTACCACCTCAAAGTTAAACTCCCTAGGCTTCTAAAGCATAAGCTAAAATATTTGCAATTTATTTCTAAAAAAAAAAACTTCAATTTTCTAAGATTATAGCCCCAACTCTTCACTCTAGTCAGTCTTTAGAATCATAGGAGTATATGTTAAAAGTGAACAAAGATTTGAAGAGTCAAGGAATAGAAATGGCAGCTTCGTGATTTGAAGTGAGTGAAATCACCCCAGGAGAAGGTACTGTGCACAGTCTGAGAAGAGAAGTGGCTGAGGGTAAGGCCAGAGGACGGCCAACATTAAAGGATGGGTAGAGGGGTGCCTGGCTGGCTCAGTCAGAAGAGCATGAGACTCTTAATCTTGGGGTTGTGAGTTCAAGCCCCACACTGGGTGCAGAGATTACTAAAAAAAATAAGCTTAAAAAAAAAAAAGGATAGGTAGAGAGGAGCCTACAAGAGAGAAGGTAGAGAGGGGTTGGGGAAACCTGGAATACTCTGGTGTCTTGGACTCCTAGGGAATAGTATTTTAAGGCTATCTATCGAGAGACAAAATGAAGGAATTCCAGAATCGAATTAGTACCTCTTCACGTGGTTTGCTAACTATCCACCCTTAGACTTTACTTTGCGGGACTGCTTGGTAACTAAATGCGGTATTGCAACTAGAGGCTCCTAACAGGGAGGACGGAGAAGGCAAGCAGTCACGAGGCAATGGCCGGCTTCCATTACAAAACCAGCAGGGTTAGGGAGCGCAGAGTAAGGAGGAGCACAACCCAAAACCCTTGGCTTACCTGTGGATCCTTCAACTTCCCACTGATATCTCTGGTTCCAGATGAGCTTGGGTCATAGTCCCCAGCTGCAGAGACGACGGAAGATGTGCCGAGGAATGCCCACCCTCCCCACCCTAAGACACCCGCATCCAAATCCCAGCACCTGGGACTCTTGTCCCTTGCGTGGTACAGGGACTTTGCAGATGTGATTAAGTCAAGGATATTGAGATATGGGAACATTGTCCTGGTTTATTCTGGTGGTCCCAATGTAATCACAGGGGTCCACGTAACAGAGATGTGGGAAAATTAGAGGACTGCTGTGGGAAGATAGAAGCACATGGAGGAAAACAAAACAAAACAAAAAACGATGTAATGCGGGCCACAAACCAAGGACAGCCCCTGGAAGGATGGAAGAGACAACGGATTCTCCTGTAGAGAGTCGAGAAGGAATCAGCCCTGTGGACACCTTAATGTTAGCTCTGGGAGACTTCTCACCTCCAGACTGTAAAAGAACAAATTTGTGGTTTTTTTCTTTTTTCAAAAAGGGGATTTATTTATTTATTTTAGAGAGAGAGAACGAGTGAGCGAGAGAGACAGAGAGAGAGTGCATGCATGAGCAAGCAGGGAGAGAGAAAGAACCTCAAGCAGACTCCCCGCTGAGCATGGAGTCCAATGCGGGGCTCGATCTCACGACCCTGAGCCAAAACCAAGAGTTGGACGCTTAACTGACTGAGCCACCCAGGAGCCCCTCAATGTGTGTTTTTAAGGCAACAGGATTGTCGTAGCTTGTTTTAACAGCAGTAAGAAGGTAACATGGAACACAGACTTAAGAAATTTATGAACTGTTTCAGTGTGGCAGACCGCAGCATTTGCCCCTAATATTTACTCAGCAAAGAAAACAAAGCAGCTTAGCTTTTAGAAAAATCCCCCTGCCCCCACCACGCACCTTACCCACTCATCCTAGGAAGCCACCACCTACCATCCTACGTACACTTGTCAAACTAGACGCCATATTTATAAATGAAGGTTCTACCAAATAAATGAGGAAAATCAAAGAAGGGTAAAGAAATAAAAGAACCTGGGGGGACAAAAAAAAGAAAGAAAAGGATTTGGAAGAAATGATCCCCAGCGGATTACATTAAAAATGAGCCCTACTCTACATTAAATGGACCCAATGACTTTGGCCTCAAAACTTTTAAAGGCGGCCATTACCAGTTCATCACACCAAATGCAAAGGAACATGGGCATGACATTCTCCAAAAATCATTCTGATAATTACAGACTCCGGTCAGACTGATCAAAATAAAAGTATACCTCGGAATGCAGTTTCCCGCATGGTCCCAAAGGTGCTTATCTTCCAGGCAAACCAACAAAATCTTTTCATTAAAAATCTGACTTTAGACTATTTATATGAGTGTTTCAATAACATCAGGTTCACATTCAGTTTTGCTGGTTTTGGGGCTTCACAACTGAACTATTAGTAGTTTCCTGGGACTTGCTTTTTATCGCCCCTCAACATTATATTTTAAAGATTACCCATTTCGTTGCATGTCTCACATGGTTTTTTTCACTGCAGCATAAATACTTCATTGTGCAAAAGAAAAGCACAAATTATATGTCAATTTTCCCGTCAATGGGCATCTGCATTAGTTCCAGTTTTTCTATTAGGAATTCTGCTGCTACAAGCATTCTTGTAAGCATTCCCTAGTACATATATGCAAGGGGCTCCTTAAGGTATATTCCTATGAGAAAAAATATGGGATCATGGAGTCTAATTATTTTTACCTTGGTTAGTTCATGTCAAATTGTTTTCTAGGATGGTGGTATCTATTTACACCCCCACCAGTAAAACGTAAAACATTGATCCACACATGCACCCATACGTGATATTAACAGATTCCTTAATTTTCGCCAATCTAGTGGCTCTGAAAGAATACCTAGCTCAGAGTGGTATTAATTCGCATCTCGTGCTTATTGGATTATATTGGATTTTATGTCTACCAGCCCTACAAGTTTGTTTTTACCCATTTTCTGTTGAACTTCTTTTTTTTTACTTTTGCAGATATTTTTTATATTTTCAGGAAATTAAATCTTTGTCAGTTATAAGGATTGTGATTATCTTCTTTTAGTTTATTGCTCGTCTTTTCACTTATTTATGGGATACTTGGATGAACTGAAGTCCTTCGTTTTGATATAATCAAATTTTTAATTTGAATAGAATAGCCTCCCACCTCCTCTTCAAAAAATTTTGAAGGTTTGCTTTGCATATTTAGATTCATCACCCGCTGAAAACGGATTTTCATTATGAAGTGAGGTGGAAATCCAAATCCCCTCTTCATTGGGATACGCTCTTTGTTATCATCGTTCTTGCTCTGTCCTCTCCAAGGCATAGTCTCTTTCATTCTACTTTCTGGAAGAGTCTGCAGAAGACTGGAAGACTTGTTCCTTGAGGGTTTGGTAGAAGGCAACATTAAAAGCCTTCTGAGTCTGTTTTCTTTATCTAATTTGGACTTCCTGACAATTCTGTCAATTGCGGTGTTTCAGAAACTGTTATATTTCACCTAAGTTTTCAACTCAAGTGTCCTCAAGTTATTCATAGCATTCTCTTTTTCATGTCTACTAAATCTGTAGCTATATCCCCTTTGCATTGCTAATATAGTTTACTTGTGCTTTTTTTTTTTTCTTTCTCCCCTCAGTGGATCTAGCCATAGGACTATCCCTTTCATTAGTCCGTTTCAAAACAACAGCTTCCGGCCTCACTAGTCCCCTACTTGCTCGTCTCTTCACAACGCCCTTCCTTTGGCTTTGGAGGAAGGACTACTCTGTTGTTCTTTGAAAATGTATGCTGACTGCTAAGCTCATTATTTTTATCCTTTCTTCTTTTTCCCTAAAATAAGCATTTAAGGCATTTTATGTCTCCTTAAAAACAGTTCACGTTTTACTTCATTCTGCAAGTTTTGATAGAAATATCAGCATTGAGTTCTAAGGAGTTTTTAACTCTCGTTATGATTTGTTAGGCCCACGAGTTATAGAACTGTGTAGGTATTTTTAAATTTAAAATATACGGTTTGTCCTATTTCTAACTTCTACCTTAAGTGCACTGGGGTCTAGGTAGATTATTTTCCCTATTTTCTCTCAGCTTTTTGGTGGGGTTCCTGGAGCCGGACTCCCTTGCCCACGGTCTCTCCATTAAGAGTTGCCGGTGGGGGCCAATTTCCATAGTAACAAATCTGAGTTCCTCTCTTTGGTTTCTTTCAGCCCTCCAACATGTATGTAAGCAAATCTCTCTGTCAGACTGCCTCTGAATTACTCACCATGGTTTCCATTCTCCTAAAATGACTCTGATAAAGGGCTGGAGAATGCAGTCTGTGGGATACCTAGTCTCTGGGATACCTCGTATTTGACATTTGTTGAGACCCACTCTATGGATTTATAGATGATCAATTTTTATGTATGTTCCGTGTGTTGAAATCCTCCTGTCATCATGCATTTGTTGAACGATCCCTGTTTAATAAATTAATGACCTTCTCTATCTCCCATAATGCTGTTTCTCTCCAAGTCTACTTTCGTGTGACATTATAAAAGCCCTCTTCGCTTTACTTTGGTTTGGTCTTTGCCGTAGTGATCATTTTCGATCTTCTTACTTTAATCCTTTTTGTGACCTTACATGTTAGGGATGTTTCTTATAAATAGTAAATATCATAATTTTGGGGGTTTTTTGAACAGTATCTGTGGTTTTCTTAAACTCAAAAGTTTAGGGGTGCCTGGGTAGCTCAGTGGTTAAGCGTCTACCTCTGGCTCAGGTCATGACCAGGGGATTATGACCTGAATGGAAGGCAGACGCTTAACCACTGAGCCACCCAGGTGCCCCGGGATTTTATTTTTACATCTAACTTTGTTTCTGTTCATATGACTTTTTTTTGCCTTTGCTTTTATATTGACCACTTCATTTTTAGTGGGTTTTTTTTTTTTTTTCCTCTCTACCAATGGTTTGAAATTTACCGAGTCTATTACATAAAGGGTTGCCTTGAATTTTTCCATGCATATTTAACTTAAGAAACCTAAACAGTATCTTAGATCCCCTCACAAACACTACATGGACTTTAAAACTTCAAATCCTATCACTTACCTCCAACTCAATGGGTTTTGTGTCCCAATGTGGCACTCACAATAATCCTAGCTCTGCCTTTATCTTAGATACTCAAATTCGACTTTTTCAAAATTAGTTTACATGCACAATATCAGCTTCATGCATGATTATTATTTTTATTTGATCATCAGGCCTTTTTTGATCCCAACTCATCCATTCGGGATTTTCTTTTTCCCTTCAATTCACCATTTCCTTCCATTCATTCCTTTAGTGCAAGTCTCCCATTGGCCAACTCTTCTAGTTTCAGTTTTATTTTTTTATTTCACCTTGGTTCTTAAAAATAGTTTTGCCTAGATATGCTGAAATTGACAGTACTTTGTCCACGGCATTTCTTTGAAGATTTGCTTTACTACCTTTGGACTTACATTTTTGTTTTTGAGAAGTTTGCTCACATTCACATTGCTGTTCTTTGTCTTTTCTCTCTGGATACTTTTAAGATCTACGCTTTCCCACTAGGGCTCTGTGGTCTCCTAGCAGTGCATGTACACATAGAGATATACTATTTTTTTTTGTTTAATGTATATAAACATTTTTTCATATTTAAAATTTATCCACTATTTATTCTTGGATATGTTGTACTTCCTGTGTGAGGTCACAGTTTTCCCGTAGTTCTAGAAAACCTGTAGCTATTGTCTCTCAAATATCATTTCTCCTTTCTCCTCCATCATTGACTTTTGATTCTCCAGTTGAGCATACATTGGCCTTTCTCAATCTAGCCTGCATACCTCTTAGTAATTCTTTTGCATTCTCTGTCACTCTTTACTATTATAGAAATACATACAAAATACATAATTATAAAAAAAATACATAATTATAGGTATGTATCTTTCTGCTTTCTTGCTACTTTTAGATACATTTTAAACAAGTATTAAAAAAAAGATTCATTCATTAAGAGAGAGAGAGAGCGCAAGTGGGGGGGTGGGGCTAAGGGAAAGAATCCTCAAGCAGACTCCCAGCTGAACGTGGAGCCCAACGTGGGGCTTGATCCCAGGACCCTGAGATCATGACCTGAGCCGAAAGCAAGAGTCGGATGCTTCATCGACTGAGCTACCCAGGCGTCCCTAGATATATTTTAAAGTTCACTAATTCTCCCGAGCTGTACCTAATTTGCAATTTAAGACATTAAATCTACCGAGGTTTTATTTCAACAATGACATTTTCAGAAGCTCCATTTTCCACCTAAATCTGCCTCTTCATGTCTAGTAATCACTAAATGCAGCTCATCTTGGCCATAGTATCCTTTAGATCTTTATTCATTTCCTCCCTTTCAGTTTCTGACTCAGATAATAGGTTTAGAAAGGTGTTCTCTGATGTCATTATATAGAGCAGTTGTGTAATAAAAACCTGACGATTCGGCGTGGATTTAAACAACTTCAGCGTTCCACTATGATTCCAAAAGATAAGTTATAAAAATTCTGAGACTGTCATATTATATATAAAAATCTAAGTTAATGAGAGTTTACTTGGCATCGAGTAATGTGCCCCATCAGCAAAGATACAGAAGGGAGAGAAAACAAATGCAATACTTCCTTGAAGTTTATAAAACACTAGATGGAGAGACTGACATTAAGCACCTAACTACAATTAATTATAGTTGTTTTAATTTGCTTTTAACCGGTTTTCTCCAAAAAAGAAACAGATGTGAACAAAAGAAAAGGGAAATTAATGAAGTTCATGAAATCCAAAAGCAGTAAAGTAAGGAAAAGCTTTGTATAGCTACCTCTTCTTCGTTTTTCATTTTTAAGCTCCGAATCCTATGCTGTGGGAAAATCGATTTCCTTTATGGTTTTATATTTTAATAATTGAAGGGAAAAAAAATGGTTGGGAGACTTAGTGGCAAAAGGTGCAGGAGGCTGAATGGTAAGGTCAATGGCATTTCAAGGAAGGCCAGAGATTTTTTAAATTTTTTAAAAAGAGTTTATTTATTTATTTATTTGAGAGAGAGAGAGAGCAAAGAGAGAGAGCACATGAGTGGTGGGAGGGGGCAGAAGGAGGGGGAGAAGCAGACTCCCCACTGAGGAGGGAGTCTGATGCGGGGCACGATCCCAGGACCCTGAGATCATGACCTGAGCCAAAGGCAGACGCTTCACAGACTGTGCCACCTAGGCGCCCCAGGAGGCCAGAGATTTTTAAAAGGTACATCATCTCACTGGACACATTTAGCTGGGGCTTTTCTACATATATACTGAAGCTTTTTAACAAGTATGTCGCTAAAAGAGTATGCTTGGGACCGAACTTTTGAAGCATACCACATTTTAAATTTGGCAGGTGAGGTATTTTACGGAATCCTCAGATAAGCGAATTATGGGCACTGGGCGCACATACTCTGTGTCAATCTGGATTACGATCTCCGACACTTGCATTGCATGTCTATAGTTTCTTCTCTATATACTCATTCTAGACAGCCAACTTTCTGTAGCTCTGTATTGTCTTTCCTTTCTGGTTTGTCTCATTTCTTGCACCTGTCATGTTCCAGAAGGTCTGCGGGAATGAGAATTAAGGGAGGATGGCCAGCTTCTCTGTCTCACGCAGTTGTTCCAGAACCAAACAGCTTTCCATCGAGGTGGCTCCACCACCCCCGCGATCCTTAGAGCCCTTCCCTGGTTGCAATCAGTAATTTTGCCAAAGCGGCAGTCATCGCCTTGCCAGCTGCCCAAGAGAGCGTGTGCTAATGTCTCTGCAAATTGCACAGCCTGCCAGGACCACAATGACGCAGTGTACTTTCACTGGCCTACGGAGAGGATGACGTCACGGACTCTGGCAGCCAGTTTCACACAGTTGCAAGCCACCAAATCAACCTGGCCTGCGAGTTTCAAGAACATATTTCACCAAAATGTAAGTCAGGCCCTCAACATACCGGGAATATTTTTCTAGTATAGTAGAAATAAATATAGCACTAGCTACAATTTGTGATTTAGAAAGAGATATGGTTGGAACTGTAGGAAAAACCTAAAAAAAAAAAAAAAAAAAAAAAAAAGCTAGACATTATTCAATCCTCTCCCACTCTGATTTATATACGAATAAGGAAGGTTTAAAAAGCTTATCCAGCATATGCACAGCTCTTACCTCATTCTAGACCCTTGCTCTGCCCTAGACGTAACACATATTAGATTTCTACTTCTGTCAAAGCAGCTACTGTCGAGGTATCAAGATTCTATCATACTAACTCAGATTATGTGGGTCTAACAAATATTTACCAATGAGATGCAGCAGAAAGTTGCTTTTCCGGCTAAGATGAAATAATGCTTTTCAACAAGTTCCAATGAAGAAAAATAAATCTAATAAAACATTAACAACATTTCAAAAAATGCCTTTCTGAATTATAGAAATTACACCCATTACACTCCAGATTGCTCCTCATGCATCTAATTATACACATTCGGCCAAATATTGAGTTAAACTAGCAATAAATTAGACTCCTTCTCTGTATTTTTCTTTTAATCGCTACCAAATTTAATACTTTATTCAAATATTTATTTCATCGAATGCATGAATATGGCATTTTCTTCTTTTAAAAAAGATTTTATTTATTTGAGAGAGAGAGAAAGAGCACGAGTAGGGGGAGGGGCAGAGGGAGAGGAAGCAGCAGCCTCCCCACTGGGCAGGGAGCCCAACATGGGGCCGGATCCCTCAGGACCTGAGCCAAAGGCAGCCACTTAACCAATTGAACCGCCCAGGCGCCCCTCCCTCCTTTTTTTTTTTTTTTCTTTTTTTCTTTTTTTTAAGGTTTGGCATTTTCTACTTACTACCACTAATAACAACACCAACAAACGTTGAGTGCCTACCACAGACAAACGGTGCTGTAGGAACTTCATGTGGATTCATCACTTTAGTGATTTCAATAGTCCTGGAAGCATTATGATCTCCCACATTATGAATTGTCTGAATACCACTGGGCTTAGTTGAGAGGAAACAACATTTTTGCATGATTTTTAGACACATATAAGCCAAGGGGAGGCAAGACAGTGGTGGAAGCGCCCTTCCAAAATGAGAGTGACATCAGAGCAGAAACTTGCTGCAGGGAGAACCAACGTGAGCAGGGCAGGAACGCTGGAGGTATGAAAGACAAGGTTCAGATTCAATACAGGAGGGAAGCAGAAAGGGCAGGTCTTATAAAATAACAAAATTATACCAAAACCGAGAGGGCCATTTTTTTAAAAAAGTATTTCATGGTAACACATAAGGAAGCAACAGAAGGCAAAAATCTAAAAGTTACCCTCACACATTAGCAGCCCTTGGACGGCGGCGACCTCCTCTTATTCTCCCTGAAGGTAAAGGAACACTCATTTCATTCAAACATGGAGATAGTAGAAAAGCAAGAAGAATGAATAACATACAGAAACACAAAGAAGACGCACCAGAAAGACATGACCAGAAAGCAGATGAAAACTGTAACCTTTTTTAAATGAGTTAATGGAAATAAATACCAGAAGCTATTTAAAAATAGCATGATCGGAATTGGAAAAGGCTCAGAAATGAGATGATTAGAAAACAGGATGATATAGAGAGAGTTGGAACATACTAGAAAATTTTTTAGTAATGAAGACTAAACTAGAAGCAACACTGAGGAGTAAAGACATGAAAAGTTACAATAAGGGAAATAAACAATATAATAAGGAAATAAAATTCAAATTAAGTAGCAATGAAAGCAAATTCATGGGGAAAGAGGCCCATTATTAATTATAACGCCAATTCAACAATGCACTGGTGGTCCTACACTGAACAAAAGGCACAAAGGATACACAGATGATAGTATAAGGATTACAATGGAAAAAAATAAGACTGCCATAATTTACAAACAAGAAAATCTACAGAAAAACTAAATCAAATTTCTAAGAGAATTTAGCAAATTCCAGGGCACAAGGACACTCGACTTCATCAATATAGTGCAGTTCTAGGAAGAGTAAACAATTAAAAAATAAAATTTTTAATTCTTAGAGAAAAACTCTGAATGATAGATATGTAGGCTATATTCAAGAAGATTATAAAATATCAAAGAGAGAAACTGAAAATCTAAATAAAGGAAAAGGTATACCATACTTGCGAATTTAAGACTCTGTAAAGATATCCAATAGCCATTCTACCCAAACTGAACTCTGAACCTAATGCAATAACAGTCAAACCCAAATAGATTTTTCTGTAATTAAGACAGAGTGGTCCTGACTTAAGGACACAACAACAGAAGAGAGGAGAGAGTCCATGCATATATGGACACAAGATGAATGAGGAAGTTAGTACTGCAGAGCTGTAGGGCAAGGATGGTCTTTCCTTAAATGGATTCCTACCTCACACCACATACTCCAATCAATTAAAGGTAGATTATATATCTGTATGTGAAGTGTGAAATAATAAGGCTTGCAGAAGTTAATACAGAAAAAGATCTTCAGGATTTTGAAGTACACAGGGTTTTTCTAAATGAGGACACAAAAAGCACTAACCATAAAGGGAAAGATAAATAAACTGTACTATGTTACAACCAGAAACTTCTGTTCATCAAGACCTCGTTTAGAAGAAAAGCCACAGAGGGGTAGAAGATATCTATAATACATATAACCAACCAAGTGCTTGATCCACAATCAAGTACTATGAAATACCTAGAAGCAAATCTTACAAATCAATAAGAAGGGGACAACCTAAAGGAAAACAGAGCAGAACGCTTGGACAAGCCCTTTGTTAAAAGGTTACCAAAATGGCCAACAAACATACAAAAACGTGCTCAATCATATTACCCATCCTGGACTCCAAATTTAAAACACAAGAAAATAGCACCACAACCCACTAAAGTGAGTGGAAAAAGAAAACCAACAGAAATTCCTACTATGCTGTGGGCTAGTAAGGGTGTGGAAGAGTGTCGATGCTGCTGGTGAGGATGTAAACTGAACAAATACCCTATCATGTAGCATCAGTATATACTACATAGAAATATGTATACAGGGACGCCTGGGTGGCTCAGTCGATTAAGCGTCTGCCTTCAGCTCAGGTCACGTTCCCAGGGTCCTGAGATTGAGCCCCACATCGGGCTCCTTGCTCAGTGGGGAGTCTGCTTCTCCCTCTGCCTCTGCCTGAGGCTCCCCCTGCTTGTGCACTTGCTCTCTGTGTCAAATAAAAAATCTTTAAAATATATATACACACAAAGAGTTCAGTGAAAACCCTATGTCCCAACAGTTCCATTCCTTAATTGACACCCAAAGGAAACACGTCCACATATAAACCAAGACCCACAAAGCAATCTATACAGCAGTGGCATTAGCCACAACAGTCAAAAATCAGAAACAGCCCAAATGTGCACGGACAGCTGAATAGAGGAACTGTGATATATGTACAGAAGGAAGGACCCTAGGGCAACAAAACCCAATGAACTAATCACAACGTAAGTGAATCACGTAAACACAATTTGACTAAAAGAAGACAGACACGGACAAACACACACTGCGTGGTTCTATTTAAATTTCCAAGAACAGGCAAAAACTATTCATCAAGTTTAAAGGCAGAATAACGGTTCACCCCTAGGAAGGAGAGTTGGGGTGGAAGAACAGCTAAGATGGGCATCAAAGAGTATCTGGGGGGGGGGGGTGGAGTTTAAACACTACCATGAAGTAACAGTATGCGAACGCATATGATTAAAAGCGCACAGTGAGGGGCGCCTGGGTGGCTCAGCCGTTAAGCGTCTGCCTTCCGCTCAGGTCATGGTCCCGGGGTCCTGGGATCAAGCCCCACATTGGGCTCCTTGCTCTGCGGGGAGCCTGCTTCTCCCTCTCCCACTGCTTGTGTTCCCTCTCTCGCTGTGTCTCTCTCTGTCAAATAAATAAATAATCTTTAAAAAAAAATAAAAAATAAAAAAAGTAAAACCACACAGTGAGTATCTGGAAGAGCGGACAGGAGAATCGACACGGAGAAACATTCTTTACAGATCTGGACATGAAAAGAAAATATCCTATGAACATCAAGACGAAAACATCTATAAAGGGAAAAAGTTGTATTGCCAGTGGACTTAGATAGGAACATTTTAGCCAGGAATTGAAGGAGTAATATACTTCTGACATTCAAAAAGGAACTGGAAACCCAAGATTTTCATTTCTGACAAACTGACCCTCAGATATTAATAAGACCACACACACACACACACACACACACACACACACACACTCAGAGAAAACTGTTCTCGTGAGCCTTACCCACGAGAAAGCAACTAGAGAATGAATTTCTGAAACAGACAGAGAAGCTCCTGGATAAGGGACTGTCACTAGACCAGGACTGACGATTGCCAAGCAATATACTCAACTAAGGCCACAGGGTGGGGCTGAGGGTAAGATACAGATCCGGAAATGGAGCTTGAATACAAGCACCAAAAATTAGGGAGAGAAGGGGGAGAGAACATATGGAAAATAAAATGAGCTCATTGATCACCTTCCTGGTACTAACTAGAAGTAAAAAGATAGTACACGAGGTTAGAAGTTGGAAAGAGCAGGAGAAAGGAGTTTCTATGGCTCACTGGTAGGGGTCAGTAGAAAGGATCGTCGGTCCAAAAAGCAAGGAAGAGATCAAAGCCTCCCAGAGTTGTAGCAACTCAGGAACCAGCTTGATGGGGCTCCACAGGCCCACATAATTCGAGCATCAAAAAGAATGACTCTAATGGACTAGACACATCAAGCATATCAAAATCCCTGAGTTCATGATGATACTAAAAAAATACACACACATACACATATATTACTAACTTTGGAAAATGCTAGAGTACCAAAAGAGTAATTAGTAAGTTAAAAGAAAGATTCAAGCATTTATCCTACTGCGCTCTACCAACTGTATCTCAAAGTAACTTCAAAGAATCGAGAAGGAAACATTCTAACTGTAAGAAATGATTAAATAAATGATAGCATAAGCAGCTGATAAATGACAATAATGCCACTAAAAAGCAGGCTTCAAAAGTTTAGTGATTAATAACAGATAGGAATCTCTTCTCCATCCTAAGATGCATTTAGATAATTTAAAAAAAAAAAATTAAAATCGTGGAAATGACACAGTCAGAAGAGTAATCTCTAGAGTGAATTTCTAGAAAATAGAATTTGAACGCACTGGGAGACCATAGGAAAGAGTCGATTTGGCCGGGAGATCGCTGTGACGCTCAGGGCTCCGGGATGCCAGGTGGGAGGGGGCCGGACACCTAAACACTGAGAGGAGCCCTTCTCCTTCCACCCCCCCCCCCCCGCAATAGGCAACAGAGCCCAAGAAGCCACAGGAAAGAAGGCCAGTACTCTGCCATTTGCAACCTCTCCTCCCATGACCAATAGTAACTGTTTTTTCACCCCTTCCCTCAAAAGTTAGGTTTCTCAATCTTGGCACTACTGACATTTGAGGCTGAATAATTTGCCATTATGGCGGGGGGGGGGGCCTGTCCTATACATTACAGGATGTGTAACAGTGTCCCTGATGTCTCCAAGCTTCCAAAATTGCCCCTTCTCCCCCTCTACCCCCTCCGATACCCCCACTCTCCCTATTTGAAAACCACTGTTCTAAGGAGAAGGCCACCAGTCACCAAGCCCTGCCCAGCCACAAAGAGCTTTCAATCAGCTGTTTATCACCTCCCTGACACAGGCAGATGACCAAGAGTTAGCGGACATCTGACAAAAGCCTTCAATACGACAAACACCAAGCAAACGGAAAAAAAAGTCCCAGAGTAAATAAACTAAATGAACAAAAGAGAAAGCAAATTTTAAAAGAAAAACCACAGTACTGAGAGCCCATCAAGGAGCAGAACAGCTTCACGTTAAATGCACAGAAACGACCTGAGCCAGGCCTCGGGGGTCAAGGTCAGCTCCACCACGTTACTGGCCGTGTAACTTTAGTCAAAGCCATACCACCTTATTCGTCTCATCTACGCGGTGGAGAGGAAGATTAGTACATATTCTTAGGGTTCCCGGAAGAACTCGACAAGGTATTGAGAACTTTGAAAAGCACATGGCATCATAGAAAGGAATCAGTAAATAAGGGATTTCTTGGTTTGGTTTAATTATTCTTAAAAACATTTGAGATTGTATCCATGAAATAAGACTGGGATGCTATGAAAAAGGAGCAGACACACTCCATCCAGCCCCACCACCCCCCCGAAAAAGTTTTTGATTTAAAATTATGATAGCAGATTCTTTAAAAATTAAATAGAGAGATGAAAGTTGAGGCAATCTCTCAGCAAAATCGGAAGGAAAAAAAAAAATAGCCTACTAAATCAGAAAGCTCAATAAGCACCTGAAAGAATTTCCAGAAAGAGCAGAGGGAAGAAAGTTATTGAGGAAATAAGAACTGAAGAACACAAGTGTCCAAACCGGAAAGGCCCACGGGATCACCTCTGCAATGACCACTACAGTGACCGGGTGTGTAGAGACAACCCCCAACACTGACACTTACTGGGAAATTTCTGCCTCAACCTATGCTTACCTGATTTTCTTAAACAACCTTCACATCTCATTGAGCCAGCTGAGCAGTCACTTCTTAAATGAGCCAACCCCAAAATGTGAGCAAACACTCCGCATCCACGCCCCTTATAAGCTCTAAGAGCCAGATACCTGATTTTATTTCGGCCATAATTTTACACTCATTTCAGTACTATTTGAGTACTGATTTCAAGAGTCGTGTGCCTGAGGGCCCCCATGCCTGTTTTTTGCCATCGTATCCCCTTCACGTAACACAAGTACGCTATGCATGCGAGTACTTTCTATACAAAAGGACTATGTAATAAAATCACTGATTCCTCGGAAATATAATACATGATCATTCATAAATACTTCTGCCACAAAGTCCTGTGGCTCTTTACATAAGGAAATTTCACAAATTTTTCATATTGCTTTGGCCTGAATTTGCTTTTTTATTTTTAATACATCAGTGACGTAACTGACAAGTTCCTTGAAGGAAGTCTCAGATTTCCTAAAGGAATGAGCACCATCTAGTGGAAGGACAGAAAATTTAAAAAGTAGCTTGAGGCAATTTTCTAAATTGACTAATAAGCACATGATAGTGACCTATCACGTATTTATTCAAATTAGAAACCCAAGATACATATCACTTTTGTCAACTAATGACAGTCAAATTTTTTTATCTTCTGTACAATTTATAACATACCAATTTAAATGAAATTTATAAATACAATTTATCGTTAAAGTTGTAAGTGAAGACCATTTAATGTAGCTTTGAACTAAACACAGAAATGACAATGGGGGTACGCAATTATAGTTGCAACACTCCCAACGTGCCAAAGAAACTGACATTATAATTGAAATGCTAATTGCATATGAGATACACTGTTTGATACATTAAAGTCCACTTTTTTTTTTTATTAGGAAAGGTCTTTATCAGAAGATATGGGGGGGCTGTATGTTATACTTTGATATTGAAAGCCCTTGCTTGTGAAGTCAAAATAAGCTCATGAAATTCAGTAAGAAAACAAGGGAATCTTAAAGTAATATAGATGTACTGGCCTTCCATTTTATTAGTGCTAAGAGAGAACACGAAATGGACAAGTCCGACCCAAGATGGCACACTCCCAACGCTATTCTATTACCCCGGAAATCACATCAAACAGTGAGACCCTTCAATCCAAGCCAGCCTTTCTCAGGCCTTGCCACAGCAGTTAGGAGGGAAGTACATGTCTATCAAGAAAGAGCTCATAAAAAGTACATAGTCTTGACAAGAAAATAAATATGAACTTCTTACAGTGCAAACTCTCAGACCAAGAGCAACCGTTTAAACACAACTACATGGAATGTTAATGATTGCATTTCTTTTAACTTCTACATCACTAAGCTACCCGGTCAGGAAAATAGAATTAAAATATAACATACTGAAGGCACTCATTAGGATTAAACAGGGAAAACTATGGTCACGACCACCCCGCAAATGGCAGTGACGTGTGACAATGAAGATTTATTTTCTCACTCCTACTCTATGGCCACCGCATGTCCTCTGGGAACTCTGCTCCCCATTTCTATGCTCCTGGACCGTGGAGCGAGAGCTTCTACCACTTGGAACATCACCAGTGACCAGTGGGGAGGGCGCGGGTGAAGAAGTGAGGCAAACAGCACACTGGCTCTTAGGGGGCGCCTGGGTGGCTCAGTGTGTAAATGTCTGCTGCTCGGCTCAGGTCATGATCCCAGGGTCCTGGGATCAAGTCCCACATTGGGCTCCTTGCTCGGCAAGGAGCCTGCTTCTCCCTCTGCCTGATGCTCCCTCTGCTTGTGCTCTCTCTCTGACAAATGAATAAATAAAATCTTTAAAAAAAAAAAAAAAACAAAACACAGCACACTGGCTCTTCAAGGCTTCTGCCTTGCAGTGACACACTTCACGTCTGCTCACATTTTATTGACTAACAAGTCACGTGGCCATAAATAACATAACCTCGTATGTGTCTGTGAACAGCAATATCAGAGAGCATATGGCAGGATGGAGGGATGGATGGATGGATAGATACAACAACATATAAAATACTTTCTGATTCAGAGTGAATCATATGAAACTATTTTTATATTATATACACAAAAGCCTATGATCTCACTTTTAGATTTTTTATAATAAATTTGCACTAATCTCTTAATTCATAGAATTATACTAAAGCATTTTTAAATATTTTGAAACTCTTAAAAGTAGTTCATTTGAAAATGTTAAAGACTTTCCGAATATTTTATGTGTAAGTAGAATTATAAAATCGATCTAATTCAATTTTTTTCCTTTGTAGGACACTATTTACAAATCATGACCACCAGAGAACACCCATAATTCCTACTACTTTTACTGACATGTAGAAATACTAACAATAACTTTCATTTTTAAACCGGTGGATAAAAAAGATCTTCCTTTATTGTCCTCTACCTATAATAAAGACAACGCGACTTAGGCAACCACTAGAGTTAGTTGAAAGTGATTTATTAAAAGAAATTATCAATTACTTATGAAAAACCATAAGATCACGATAAACAAATCCAGTGAGATGTGAGCACCTATTACTATGGCCACAGCGAACACTCAGGTATTTGTGAAACGACGGGAAAACAAACTGGGCAAGACAGAGCCTGGAAGGGAAAGTGTTCCAGCCCCCTTTAACGGCAATCTTGCTTGAACACTTGCTATACTTCTGGGCAATGTGGAATGTACAGGAATGAACCACACACAGATCCTGCCCAAAAGAACTGTACTCAATGAACAACTATACCCATCATTACGGTAGGTGCCAAAAATACGTTATATAGATGCTTACTACCAAATGGGAATATTAGACCTGTGTAAACACTCCCAGAGGACCTCTCTAGTGCCAGCATATGAAAAAGTAAGCAGACCTCAGACTTGGCTGCGGGTTACATACATCTTAGACCCTAATGCATGCTCTCCCTAAAATGCACTGAGCTAAGGATTCTGTATTGGATAGTGGGCCTATCAAGATGCTTCTGTCTTATGCATTAAAGACAAAGAGAATCTGTGTCTGTATATGCTTTAACATAATAAATTTTAAGAGTAGACAGAGCACAGACCAGAAGATAATTTAGAATGCATATAAACAAGATCCAGTAGCAGAATACCAGGAATTCCAACAAATCAACCAGAAAAAGAAAAATAACCAAGGAATAAAAAATAGGCAAGGCAAAGATGTAAAAAAGCATAAAAAGGAAAAAGGAGCAGCCCATAAACATACTTTCAACCTCTATATTCAAATAAATATAAACTATAACAAGGAGACAGTATTTCAAATTGATCCTGTTGGCAAAAATTAAACTCTAACAATTCCAAGTGTTGACATGAGTGTGAAGCAACTGGACCTCCAATCCTACTGGTGGGAGTGTAATAGGGTACAATCTTAGAGGAGCAACAGGGCAACATCTAAAAAAGGGTGAGATGTGCATCCGCATTCTCCGGGGTCATACCTACAGAAGCAGTCCCATACACGTACAAGGGGAATCTACACATAGGCTCTTTACTGCTTTGTTTGTAACAGTGACATGGAGATAAAGGTGACTTCCAGAAGAAGGCATCTTCTACCCACAGGACACCTTTCAATGTCAATATCTATTGCCAGAAGTAATTTGTGACTTAGCCTAGAACACCATGTAACAATGAAAATGAATGGATCAAAACTATTTGCATGACCATAAATATATCTCAAAATATCCAACAAAATGTTAAGTAAAAAGTTGCAGAAAGATGAATGTGTTAAGTATGAATCGAATTATAAACAGTTTTAAAACATAAAAAATAACACCTCCTATTTTTTTTAGGAATACAAACTCCAGATGACCTATGGCCGGTCAGGGTAAGGGGTATATGAATAAGAAGGGATATTCAGGCTTCCAACGACTCTAATATTCATTCTTAAGCTGTATGGTGAATATGCAGGTGTTCAACATCTGTTACCTGCCTTTTTAATGCCCCCAAATATTCTGTAGCATTTTTTAAATGAAGGAAAAGTTAACCCTAACACGTATACCCAACTCAAGAATTTTTTTCAAGAATTTCAAATCTCAGGCTGTTAATTTTCATTACAATGTTGCAGGGTGAAAGCAAGGAAACAAAGACAAGAACAAAAATTTATTAAGGCAAGAAAATATCATCCTGAAAAAATAATAGAAAGGTAGCCAAAGGGTTACTGAAAAGTGCCAATCTAGAGACAGAGCACTGCACACAGCTGACCAGAAGAAAGAAAGAAAAATTGAGGATGGTGCTGAGGACGGTAATACCAACGACGTGCCGGACGGTTTAAACCATGTTTCTTATATTAATTCATTTACTCCTAATAACAAGCATGCAAGGTAGGTGCTACTATTATCGCCATTTCATATATAAGGGACAGGAGGTGCCATGAGGTACAATAACGAGGAATTACTATCTCACTGTCGGCACGATATTCTTGGCACAGCCAGAATCTGAGTCCGAGCAATGTGGCTCCATAGCCCCAGCCCTGAACTCCTACCGTAGATGTGTGTCCCCAAGAAGGGAGAGCTTGGGTGTGTGGACACACAGAGTACTCCTCAACATACCCAGCTGCCCGTCATTAAGGCACTCCGAGAGAAGTGACCAAACACAATGAGAACGAAATACCACAGAATGAAAGAAAAAGGGACAAAAGAAAAAAAGAAAAGAGGCAGCAAAAGGTCCCAACTAAATCTGGATGAAGAAACAAAGGTGTCCTGGAGGTTAGAGGGTTCCTCCCTCTA
Organism: Potos flavus; assembly: GCA_028534135.1. Taxonomy (NCBI): domain Eukaryota; kingdom Metazoa; phylum Chordata; class Mammalia; order Carnivora; family Procyonidae; genus Potos; species Potos flavus. Next base: position 112,659,388 of record CM052897.1, read on the forward strand.
GAAATTACCTTTAGCTCCTTTAGCCCCATCACGCTTTATTCATTCAATGATTATTAGCTGAGTGCCTAAAGTACCAAATTAAATTTCAGGGAATATGACCCAGTCCCTCCCCCCACAAATCAAATAGAGTTGATGCTACAAGTTTCTGTATAATTCTAGTCTAGATTTTGGGACACATATTCTTGAAACACTATTTAAAATGTGGTTAGGTCTCCAAGCCAGCCCATAAAAGCATGTTTAAATCTATCTTGTGAGGGGTGTGTGGGTGGCTCCGTCAGTTAAGCAGCTGCCTTTGGCTCAGGTCATGATCTCAGGGTCCTGGGATCGAGCCCTGCATTGGGCTCCCTGCTCAGTGGGGAGCCTACTTCTCCCTTTCCCTGTGCCCCTACCCCAGCTTGTGCTCTCTCTCGCTCACTCTCTCTCGAATATTTTTTTTTAATCTATCCTGTGAAATTCTACCTGAACCTTGAGTTTCCTTCCACCAGAATTTGTGTTCTTAAATACCTTTTTACACAACTCAGAGACGCGTGGACCTAGCCTCCTCACGACCTGCCACATCCCATTCCATCGTGTCCCTGAAGAACAGGCCACTCCCTTTCTCCATCTGGGTCCACAACGAAATGTGGTAAATGTACTTTGAGAACCAATTCAGAGTGTCGGGACCACACTCACGGCCCAAACACCTTCCCGGCAACAGGACATGAGCCACCGGTGCCCGCCCTGGCATTAGAGCAAGGGTTCCGAACACTGCCCAGCCCAGAGGTTGAGCTGGGAGAGGGAGATGAGCCAGGCTACTGCTAAGGCGAACCCACAGCTCACCAAGCCAGTCACTTCCAAATACCTACAGTCACCTGCACGATGATTTGGCAAAACCTAGCCAAGCGGGAGATGCCCATCTCTGTGGCCCGGCAAACCCACTGTTAGGTAGAATAGCTCAAGAAGCTGGCTAGTTCCCTACTAGAATTCCTGGTCTCCGGAAGTGGAGAGTAACAGGAATCACCTCCACAACGGACATGGAGAAAGTTACTGCCTTCCTGACTCTATCCATTCTAGTGAACCCACGGTTTGTAGGTATTCCGAGGTAGGAAACGCCCCATCTCCGTAGAGGACATAGACTCCCTGCTATTAAATTTGGGATAAATACAAATTTAAGGGGACCGTTCTGAAACTAAGCGTATTTGAATAATCATTTAAATCTCACAGTAACTTCCAGAAGGCACTGATCCATCACGTTGAACACAGACGATAGTGGTAGGACACAGCCCCATTGAGCCACCATTTCAGGACATCTTGAAGAAGAGAAACTGAGTATTTCCCATTACAACCTAGCTCCTAGCCACTCATCCCCAGTACCACGCAAATCTCTAAGAAGGGCTACATATGGCCTCTGTTTTGAGAGTATGAATTACAAAGGCAACAATTTACTCAGGGTCTCAGGAATTCCTATCTACAGCAGACTTTGCATGTTTCTGTGCCTGAAAAAATGTAAACTATAACGTAAGAAATAACTTTGTCTGGCTCCTCCAGCAGAGCCGGCTGAACAATTACCTTTGATTGGCCAAGGAGCGTTACCAGCTGCTGAGACCCAGGTCTCTACTCTGTCAGACCAGGTGGCCATGGATCATCGGCAGTGTCTGGCTGTCTTTTCCTTTTCCTCCCACCCAAGGCAAACAGCACTGCAGAGGCAAGTAACATAACCTCCCCAACGGCTTTACTCTCTGAACCTAACACCACCTCTCCCCTCTCAAACAGCACAATTTGTTTCTAACGAGCCCTGTACCCACAAGTATCTTATAAAATAGTCTTTCAGCCTTGAATCTGATTTACTACTATGTAAACATCACCTTCCCCCCTACCCACTACGATGCTTTTCACTGCTTCTGAATTCAAAGAAAAGAGGAACCTAAAGGGCCGGCACAGAAAATAAGTTTATAAAACCACTGCTCAAAACATGATCACTCTTTTTTTATAGCTTGAACTGTATCAATTATCCTGGAAATAACTCCTTTCCGAGCAAGTCTCATGGTGCTAATTATTAAGAAAATTGGAATTATTGAGAGATTAAGGTCAGTCACATGTTACCTCCAAGTTGGTTTTTCGTTTTCTGGAGTTTCCAGGATGAAGATATAAAATTTTTTCAGTATATTCTCATTCACAGGTTGCCTTCTGAGCATCTGTTCAAGATTTATTTTTAGACTCGGACTAAGGTGACTTTCACTTTTAAAATTCCACCTAAATCACAAATACTAAAAACTTTACAAATTCACATTAACGTGGAGACTTAAAATGAACTCCCACTAATTTATCCACTGTATCTTCCTTCCACCGATCAACTACTCTGTCCACAGCTTCGTGCATTTCACTAAAAACAAAATTTCATGACATCTTTAAAAAGAGAAACTGAATATTTCCAATTGCAAGTATAATTTGGTAGGGAGCGGATATTCGAAACACATGAAGAACTCTTTACAAATCGGTAATAAAATAACAACCAAAGTAAAAAGTGGAGAAAGGGAGACTTTTGGTTTCAGCTCAGATAATTAAGGAGAACGAAAGTCACAGAGCAAATGGCCACTCGGAAATCAGAAAGAACAGGGAAAGAGGGATTCGCGGCCAAGAGTAGCTTAGCAGGAGAAGCTGCTGGAGCCGGAAACTCGTATGAAACCTTCAGCGGTAACTCTGATGACTTGATGGTGGCTGAATGTGGACTAGTTCGAGAGTTAAAAACTGCTGAGCCCCAGTCCTAGGGGAGCCCCCAGCGCCTTTCCTCCCACCAACTTCTCATGGTGAAGACGGGAGAAAAATCTCCTAGTGTTTCAAATAGGAGAATAGAGAAACAACCATTTTGAAATATACCAGGCCAAGAGCTTTTCCATAACAGAGGCCTGCCCTCTAAGAGGTGCTGCTTTAAATAGAGCCCTATTTGACTGGGGGAAAGACTAGCGAGGTCAACTCCAGCCTCTGCCAGCCCTCCTGTCCCAACTAAGGGAAGAAAGGAAAAGCAAGAGGCTAAGAAATGCTTCTGAAGGTCATCAGAGCCCAGGAACTCAGGCCCTTTAACTAACGGACACTTAATCATCAAGATCACAGAACAACTCACACCCCCAGGGCTCCAGTGAAACAACAGTGGTCATGACTGAGAGCTGGAGGTCACGGACTCTGAGAGAGGTCCTAAGGAAAGCCCGAGAAGGAGGCAGGAAGGGGAGGGATGGGACATGCCAGTTTCCGAAGCCTCTGACCCTGACAGCTACAGCAAACATTCAACATGGCCCAGCTCCTAGCCAGATTAACATAAAAACTCACTAAAAGCCTAACTGCATCAGTTCCTAGTTCCTATTACCCAATACCAATATCCAGATTTCAACAACAACAATAAATTACAAGACATGATGAGAGAGAAACACAGTCTGAAGAGATAAAACCACCATCGGAACCAGACTCGGCTAGGACACAGATTTATGGAACCGGGAAATACAGAGAGTAAAATATGTATGATTAATATGCTAATGGGTCTAATGGAACAAGTGGACATGTGAGAACCAGTGGATAATGTGAGCAGAGAGATGGAAATTCAGAGAGAGAATCCAAGTGAAATGCTGGAAATCAAGAACACTGTTAACGGGAATGAAGAATGCCTTTAATGTGCTCATCAATGGATTGGACATGGCCAAGGAAAAAATCAGTAAGACTGAAAATATGTTCATGGAAATTCCCAAAACTGAAATGTAAAAAGGAACAAAATATCCAAGAACTGTGGAACAATAATACAAAGGTATAGCATAATGGAAACACCAGAAGAACAAAGAGAAAAAGGAAAAGCAATACTCAGAATAATAACGGCTGAGAATTCTCCAATATTAATGATAAAACCCAGACCATAGATCCAGAAAGGTCAGAGAACACCAAACACAACAAATGCCAAAAAGATCTACACCTTGCACTAATAGTCAAATAGCAAAAACCAAAGATAATGATACTGAAAAGAGCCGGGGGCGGGGAGACACCTTACCTGCAGAGGACAAAGATAAGAAATACAATAGACGCCTCATCAGAAATCATGCAAGCAAGAAGAGAGTGGTTGGGGGAAAAAACGTGTTAAAGAACAACGCACCACCCTAGAATTCTGTAGCTGGTGAAATTGTACTTCAAAAGTGAAAAAGAAATAAAAACAGAACAGTCAAGAAATTTGCTACCCAGTAGACCAGTCTTGTAACAAGTATTAAAAGAAGATCCTCCGAGAGAAGGAAAATGATACAGGTCAGGTGCTCATAGAAGGAATAAACAAACATAAAATAAAATTAGGGCACCCGGATGGCTCAGTAGATTAAGCATACAACTCTTGATTTCAGTTCAGGTCATGATCTCAGGGTCCTGGAATCCAGCCCTCAGCACTCAGCTGTGAGTCTGCTTGAAGATTCTCTCTCTCTCTCCCTTGGCCCCTCGTCACCATGCTCTCACTCTCTTTCTCTAAAATAAATAAATAAATCTTAAAAAAATAAATACAAAATTAAATCTTGTTTTTTCTCACTCTTAAGTGATCAGATAACTGTTCAAAATAATAAGAATAGCAACATGTTGAGTTATTAAAGAATATGGGTAAGTGAAATGAATTAAAGCAATGTTATAAAGGACGGGAAAACAAGAACTGAATATATTCTCTTACAACGCACTGCACTACTTGTAAAAAGATATAATGTTCTTTGAAAGTGGACCTACATTAGTTATAAACAAATGTAGCAAACTCTAGGACTGGAAATACCTTTGTAAAACCTTTATAAAAAAGTATACAGATAGGAGCGCCTGGGTGGCTCGGTTGGTTAAGCATCTGCCTTTGGTTCAGGTCATGATCCCAGAGTCCTAGGATTGAGCCCCATGTCGGGCTTCCTGCCCTTCCCCCTGCTCTTGTTCTCTCTCGCAAATGATTAAATAAATAAATAAATAAATAAATAAATAAATAAAATCTTTTTTAAAAGTAAATGCATATGCTAAGATAGAATAAATGGAATAATATAAAATGTTCAACTAAAAGCAGAGAAGGAAGAGAAAGAAAGGGTGATAAAAATATAAAAAGAACAAGGGTAATGAATGCAAATCAGTTGCAAACATGGTGAATATTAACCCAACTGTATCAACAATTACTTTAAATGCAGATGGTCTAAATATGCCAATTAAAACAAGAGACTGTGAGAGTAGATAAAAAGAAGATCCAACTATATGTGGTCTACAAGAAATCCACTTTAAATATAAACACACACAGGTAGATAAAAAGGAAAGGAAAGGAGAAAAATCATGCTTACACTTATAAAAAGAAAGCTCAAGAACCCATATCAATTTCAGACAAAGCAGATGGCGGAACAAGGAAAATTATCAGGGATGAAAGAGGGTACTACATAATGAAAAAGGGGTCAATTCTCTGAGAACACATAATAATCCTTAATGTGTACATATGTACCTAACAAGAGAGTGTCAAAATACGTGAGGCAAAACTGATAAAACAGCAAGGAGAAATGATAAACACATCATCGTTCTCGGAAACTTTAATACCCTTCTACACAGTAATTGACAGATCCACCAGGCAGAAAACCAAAGAGGATATAGTTGAACAAAACAGCACCAACCAACTGGATCTAACACTTCATCTAACAATAGCAGTACACACAGTCTTCCTGAACTCACACAGAACTGGACAGACCACATCCTGGGCCATAAAACACACCTTAACAATCTAAAAAATGGAAATCATACACCGTTAGCTTAGACTACATGGAGGTAAGTCAGTAACAGAAATACAGCAGGAAAATATATATTTGGAAATTAAGTAACAAATGAGTTAAAGATGAAGTATCAAGAGAAATTTTTAAATATGTTGAACTAAATGAAAACACAGCTTATCAAAATTTGTGGGATGCTACAAAGGAGTGGTTAGAGGAAAATTCCAGCACTGAAGGCATATGTAAAATAAAAAATGAGAGAGAGAAAGAACTAAAATCAGTAACTTAAGCTTCCACCTTAGGAAACTAGAGCAAGAAAAGCCAAGAGAAGAAAAAGAAAAAAAAAAAAAAATAGAAATCAATGGAATTGAAACAGGAAAACAGGGTGCCCGGGTGGCTCAGTTGGTTAGGCATCCAACTCTTGGTTTCGACCCAGGTCATGATTTCAGGGTCGTGGGATCGAGCCCCATGTCAGGCTCCATGCTCAGTGCAGGGTCTGCTTGAGATCCTCTCTCTCTTCCTCCCCTTCTCCCCCTCCCCTGCTTGTACCCTCAGAAGGAAGGAAGGAAGGAAGGAAGGAAGGAAGGAAGGAAGGAAGGGAGGGAGGGAGGGAGGGAGGGAGGGAGGGAGGGAGGAAGGGAGGAAGGGAGGAAGGGAGGAAGGGAGGAGGGGAGGAAGGGAGGAGGGGAGGGGAGGGGAGGGGAGGGGGAAGGAAGAGGAAACAATTGAGAAAGAACAAAACCTAAAGCTGGTTCTTTGAAAAGATTAATAAAATTGATAAACCTACAGCCAAGCTAGCCAAGAAAAAATGAGACACAAATTATTAATATCAGAAATGAAAAAGGAGTCATCACTATGGAGCCTATGCAGTTTAAAAATAAAAGAGAATGACAATTCTATGCCCTCAAATTTGATAACTTACATGACATGCACCAATTTCTTGAAAGACACAAGTGACAAAAACTCTCATAAAAGGAGAAATAGGTGATCTAAATAGACCTACATCTACTAGAGAAATTAAATCAACAATAGTAACCTTCCAAAACAGCACGGACTGAGCCCCGATGGTTTCACTGGCAAATTTAAGGGAAAAATTATACCAATTCTGAAACTTTTCCAGAAAAAATAAAACACAGGGTACACTTCCTAACTCATTCTATGAGGCCTGCCTTGCCCTACTATCAAAGTTGAAGACATTACAAGAAAAATTACGGACTAGTATCTCTTATGAACAGAGATGCAAAAATCTTCAACAAAATATCAGCAAATCAAATCCAACAACATATAATGTGAATTATATACCAAAACCAATGGTATTTTTTCCCCAAGAACGCAAAGCCTGGTTCAATATTCAGAAGTATTAATGTAATCCATCACTCCAACAGGATAAAAAATATATATAAACATGACAGGTGCCCCCAAAAAAATTTTTTTAAATCCAACACCCACTCATGATAAAAATTCTCAGTAAACTGGGAATAGAGGGGACTTCCTCAATTTGATAAAGAACATTTGATAAAAAACATACCTATTTTTAGGTATAAAATTCCTAGAGCTAACGTCATACTTAATGGTGAAAAACTAGATTCTTTCCCCCTTATACGTAACCAAGCAAGGATGCCCCCTCTCACAACTGACACTCAGTACTTAACTAGAAGTGCTAGCTAATGCTTTAAGACAGGAAAAGGAAATAAAAGGGATATGGACTGGGAAGGAAGAAGTAAAGCTGCCTTTGTTCACAGGCAACATGACTAAGTAAAAATCCCAAAGAATCAACTAGGAAAACTCCAGGAACTACTAAGTGATTATAGCAAGGATTTAGGATGCAAACTTAATGTACCAAAATCAATTACTTTTCTATATACCTGTGGTGTATGAAAGAGAGGGATATGCAAAACAACCTCCGAAGGCCAAAGATGCTGAAAGGCTGAAGAAAAGGCTGACAAGTCCAGGTTGATGAGAAATGGTTTATTAAGGGGACTTATGGACAGAAGCGTGTCTTGGGAGGCTGAAAGATGAGACCTCCACAACCCTACCTCCATCCAGTAAGACCTGTTTTGGCCCAAGAAGTTGGGGACTAGGTGTCACAAGACCACCTGGGAGGAAATGTTTGAAAATCATCATCATATCTTCAGAACAGATGAAGGACATTCAAGGGTGCACTTAAGGGTGTGACTAGGCCAAAAGAAAGAATGTGGGAGGGAGCTGTGCTCCAGAAGACGCCGGGTCACAGAGAGTTGTCATCATGGCAGGTCTGTCCAAGATGGCGCTGTTCACACCACCACCGGTGAACAATTGGAATTTGAACTTAAAAACGAAGTACCATTTACATTAGTGCCAAAAACAAAACAGGTACAAATCTAACAAGATGTGTATAGAATCTAACTAAGTACAAAACTCTGATGAAAGAAATCGAAGATAATCTCAATAAAGAGAGAAACTCCATGTTTACAGACAAGAATCCATAATATGATAGAGGTCAGTTCTTCTCAACTTGATTTATATATTCGACACAATCCCAATCAAAATCCTAGCAAGTTACCATGTATTTATGACAAGCGGATTCTCAAGTTCACATGAAAAAGCAAAAAACCCAGAAGAGCTAACACAATACTGTGAAAAACCAAAGTCAAAGGACTGACCCCAGCAAACTTCAAGACTTCCTGGGATGCTACAGTAATGAAGACGCAGTAGCATTGGGGAAAGAATAGATAAATAGATCAACAGAACACAACAGACCCCAGAGTAAAACCCACACAACTATGTATCAGCTGGTCTTTGACAGAAGAGCAAAGACAGCTCATCGAAGAAAGGCCGGTCTTTTCAAACACCGATGCTGGAACAACTGGATATTCAAATGCAAAACTCTGAATCTAGACACAGAACTTACCCCTTTTCACAAAAATTAGCTCAAAGTAGACCACAGAACTAAATATAAATACAAAACTGCACAACTCCTAGAAGATAACAGAGGAGAAAATCTAGGTGACCTTGAGCATGGCGGTGACATTTTCGATGCAACTCCAAAAGCCCAATGTGTAAAAGAGAAATTGTTAAGCTGGACGTTATTAAAATTAAAAACTTGTGCTCTGTGAAAGAAACTGTTAAGAGAATGAAGAGACAAGCCAAAGACTGGAATAAAATATCTGCAGAACAATATCTGATAAAAGATTCATATTCAAAAACACAAAAAACTGTTAAAACTCAACAACTAACGCCACTTGGTTAAAAAAAAATGGGCAAAAAAAATCTGAAAAGACACTTCTGTAAATCTAAGACTTTTCTAAAAAGTAGGCCATTATTTCAAAGGAATCCAATGAGCAAAAAATGGACAAAGAATCCAAATAGACATTTCTGCAAAGATGATACACAAATAGCCAATAAGCACAGGAAAAGATATTTAACTTCATCAATCATCAGGGAAATGCAAACCACAGCAACAAGGAGGTATCATGTCACACCTTCTAGAAAGGGGAGAATAAAAAAACCCAGATAAAAACAAGTGTTAGCAGGACACCTCGGTGGCTCAGTTAGTTAAGCAGCTGGACTCTGGATTTGGACTCTGATCATGATCTCTTGGTCATGAGATCGAGCCCCAAGTCGGGTTCTGTGCTCATGAGGAGTCTGCTTGAGATTCCCTCCTCCCTCCTCACCATCACCTGTCCCCTGGTTAAGTGCACTGTCTCTCTCAAATAAATAAATTCTTAAAAAAAAAAAGTGTTGGCAAGGATACAGAAATCAGAAGCCTCATACACTGCTGGTGGGAATATAAGATAGTGGAGCCACCTTAGGAAACTGTTACCAGTTGGCCCGGCGATTCCACCCCTAGACGTGTACCCCCCAGAACCGAAAACACGTCCACATAAAACTCTGTATGTGGATGTTCTCAGCAGCATTATTCATAATAGGCAATAGGTGGAAAAACCCAAATGTCCAACACTGGATAAAAAGATACACAAAACTGGTATATCCAGAAATACTACAGGGCTATAAAAAGGTATGAAGTACTGATACGTCTTATCATGTGGATTTGCTAAGTGACAGGAGCTAGTCACAAACAAATCCACACATGATATGATCCCATTTCCATGAATTGTCCACAACGGGTAAATACAGAGAGACAGAAAGCAGATTAGTGGTTGCTTAGGGCAGGAGTGAGGAAGGGGAGGAGGAGGCAGGGATTAGGGAATGACAGCTACATGGTAGAGGGGTTTTGGGGGGATGTGATGAAATTATTCTAGAATTGATTATGGTGATGGTCGTACCACTTTGTGAAGACACCTAAAACCACTGCACATATACTTTAAATGGGTAAACTGTCTGATATAGATCTCAATAAAGCTCTTACAAAAACCATTACTAACTAAATACTGACGACACCCCACTTAGAGTTGCCAGATTTCACAAAGAGAAATATAAATACAGCATGGTTTGTACTTGCACCAAAAAAAAAAAAAAAAAAAAAAGATTGTTTATCTTAACTTCAAATTAAACTGGATGTCCTGTATTTTATCTGGCCACCTGACTCTCAAATCTATTATCTCCAACCTAGAACATAATCATCCTCAATTCGAGATCCAGGTATCCAACTACACAGCAGAAAGTTCTACTTAGGTATCTCCCAAATAGGAAATGAACATAAAACCACAATCACCTTTCTTCCGAGGAAATATTCAAAATATGGAAGAAGTGGTACTTCGGGGCTTGTACGGGTCTCCGGAGCCCTCTCCCAATCCCTGATGCCTGCCATCAGCCCTCTGGTGCTTGGACTAGCGGGTAGGGTGTCTAGGAGCGGAGGGTTAACAAACAAGGGGGAGGAGTTTCAGTATGTCGACAAAGACCACGCCTACTGGTGAGGACAGGCTCAGCATCCACCTCCCTTTCTTAAAACCAAAATCACCTTCCCTCTCCCCCCACTTTGTCACTATCATCTTTGACCTGGAAATCTCATGTCCCATCCATCTCCATAGCAGCTAACACTTCTAAAAAAAAAAAAAAAAGTCTGCTATCTTCATTCCCCTGCTTTAAACCTTTCAATACAGTAGCTCCTGTTGTGCTCGAATAAAGTCAAAGCCATTCAAGAAGAGGTCTTGGCCTGGAGCCCCTGGGTGGCACAGTCGGTTTAGTGCTCGACTCGATTTCGGCTCAGGTTCTGACCTCAGGGTCGTGAGACTGGGCCCAATGTAGGGCTCCACGCTCAGCAGGGAGGTCTGCTAAAGTTCCTTTCTCTCTCTCCCTCCGCCCCTCCCCGCACTCATTCATGCTCTCGCAGGTTCTCTCTTGCTTGCTTGCTCTAAAATAAATTTTTTAAAGATGGAATAGGTCTCAGCTTACCTTCTTTTGGCACACTTTGCACCTGCTCCCCATGCCCTTCCCTACGTCGTGTACCAGCCAAGATAACCTGTCAGGCTCCATTCTAAAGGTACAATGCACGCTCTTGCCTCCAGGTGCTTGTGTAGGTTATTCTTTCTGCCTAGCTCCCTGCCTCCCACAAATTCTCATCCAAGCAATGCCTATTCGATATTCAGATTTCAGCTTAAAATACCAAATGCCCCATGAGCCCCTGAGGTCAGTGCTGAGTTGGGCACCTTGTGCTCTTACACAAAACTCTACACACGACCTCTCATAGAATATCGCAACTGCCCATCCCGTTGTCTACAACCCCTCTGGGAGACTGCAGATGGCAAGCTAGGGGCTGCTCAGCTAGAAACTGTGGCCCTGGGGGCCTATACAGTGCCTGGCATATAGTAAGAACTCAACAAAGACAACATGACTAAAACAATTGCCAAAAGTTAACATTAGGTAAGGGGAGCCTGGGTGGCTCAGTCAGTTAGGCATCCAACTCTTAACCTCAGCTCGGGTCTTGATCTCAGGGTACCGGGTTCCAATCCCCCCACATAAGGCTCCATGCTGGGCCTGGAGTCTACTTTAAAAAAAAGCAAAAACAAAAACAAAAACTAAAATTATGTAACTAAATGGGATAAGGGTTTGGTTGAGAATTACCATGACTCCTTTAAGACTGAAATCACAGAAATACAGTAATTAAACCACATCAAGAGAATGTTCTTGAAAATAACCAACTTGTGTCTTGTTGAAATACTTCAGAATCCCCAAAACAAGGATAAAATTCAGGCTGCTACCTTTTTCTCCTGCCCATACACATACGTGCAACTATTCGAAAGGGTCAAGAAAACATATGCAACTATTGAAAAGGTACTAAAAACTTGATACTCTTATCCTGGTAATCCAATACAATTGTGAAATACAAACAAAAATTTGAGGAAACAGAAGTACCAAC
>CM052897.1:112671896-112694055 GCA_028534135.1 Potos flavus
TTTTTTTTTTTAACATAAACTAAGGTGACTATTGTGAAAATTTTGTGCTAGAATAAAATCAAGTTTTGCCTTCACCCATCTTTCAATCACACATCAACAGCTTCAACTGCAGGCAAAAGAGTCTATTACCAAAGCACATTCTGATTCACTCGCAAACACATCTTTTCCAATTCCTTTTGCTCTACCAAGATTTATGTACAAAAGCTGGAGCCTTCTCTCCTCCAACCTTCAATAGAAGCACTTGGAATACAGTTAAATGGATTGTTCCAGCCGTTTAAAGTGCGATCCCATGAGCTTGCCTCCTGGAGGCCTTTTGGGCTTTACATACTTGAAAATGAATAGAATGGGTCAGGCAAAGGACACACTTGAGGTCTGCATGTGATTGAAGCTCGGAGTGGGTGAGGGAAGGATGAGTAAGAAACAGAACGGACTAGAGGGACAGAGTAAACCTTACTTTAAAAGTATATTTGACAGCCATTACTGAAAGATAACTCGCAACAGTACACATGCTACCGTGCTATTTAAACAGTGGCAACATCAATTTATTTATTCACTGTTTTTCTCAAACCACATACCAGTAACTGTACGCTTCCTGACCACTGACTATTTGTATTTACTTTGAAAAACCACCTATGCTTAAAACTCAATAACTACTGTCACTAAGACTTTTCTTTTTTTAAAAAAACGTTAGTGTTCTTTTACTAGAAAAAACAACCATCTCTGTCACTACTTTTTGGCCCTTCACGTGCTATGATAATTTTTTTCAATACCAAATGCCTGCTTGTATTTGCCTAACCTACGTTAACTATCAAAATAGAGATCTTCACTATTTTATTTGGAACTCACAAACAACCTTGTCAACAGATATTATAATTTCCTCTTCAGGAAGGAAACAGACAGTAGCCACATTACAAACAAATGGAAACACACATGCATACATTGTTTGGGGCGTGTTTATTTAATGATTAAGGGGGTGATGATGTTATTTGAAAATCATTTTATTCCTTCTAGATGAAATCAATTGGAACAAATCCAGAGCTAGACAACTTTCATACATTCGACACAAGAATGGGTTCGTGATTGCCTCAGTAAATCCTGAACTTCATCAATTATCATCTCAAGCCATTTCTTTCTTTCTTTTTTTTTTTTTTAAAGATTTCATTTATTTATTTGACAGAGAGCAAGAGAGTACAAGCAGGGGGAAGCAGGCTCCCCTGCAGAGCAGGGAGCCCGAAGCGGGGCTCGATCCCAGGACCCTGAGATCATGACGGGGGCAGAAGGCAGACACCTAACCATCTGACGTACCTGGGCGCCCCTCAAGCCAATTCTAACACATCTCAACAGAGCAACTAAACCACCAAAAAATTTTCAGAACACAAAGAGACCTTGGCAAGGATACAAAAACTAACCAAAGGACTCTAGTCTTTACGTGTATTGCTAGGAAAATGCCACATCTCAACATTTTCATTTCTTGAGAGTTGCTCAAGGCATGCAAATTTCAGTAAATTTGACAAGAAAAAAGAAATGTCCTGAGAATTCTTCTATCCTGTGAAACAACTGCACCCCAGCAATGGCTCATTGTCAAATACTACCCATCGGTAATAGCCGCTCTCACAGCAGACAACCGTGTAACGCATTTAGCGGACCTCAGCATGGGTCCACACGGCGCCAAGACACCAGCAGTGTCCACCTCCTCCAGACTTACGCAAGGCTCACCACTTTTTTTTTTTTTCAGCTTGAGTTAAATGAAAGAAAATGCAATTCATATTTCCAGAAGCAAAAGTGGCCTATTTTCCCGTAAGCTTCTTGTTCTCATTTTACTATTTTAAGAGTTCTGATCACTCCCAGCATGGCTGTGTGGCAAGATCTCATTTCTGGTGGCTGATCATTTCCATGGCACGATGCTTTACCAAAACCGTCTCCAGAAGCTGTTTTGATTCGTATTTCGCTTCAGCGTATTTATACACAGAATACCATTTCCATGGCGTCGTGCCAACAAAGAAATAGCTTGCTCGGATTTCAGTTGACTTTGTTAAAGGAAATTATTCTAAATTAATGTGGCCATTGAACTGCTGCCATCCTTAACCTCAGAAAACACAGTCCTTCTAATTTTTGCTGTGAACATTTATTTATTTAAGTTAAATTCCAGCTCGCAAATGTTGACCATAAGGCGTCTAAACCCTCCTGCTACTATTTCATATTCTTCTAAACAAGGGCAGGCACATGCCGGCCGCGTCAGTATGCCCGGCCCGATCGCCACCATTAAGTGAAATCATCTATGCATTTTTGGTGGAATCTTTAACAACTTCCACACCCGTCAGGGAAATGGAACAAGGCTGTTTTGTTTTCAGACAGCAACAATTTGATCTCTGGTTTACTAGATGGCGCGCAAAATATTTTTCCATATGTTTTTCCTCAAAGAGCATCTGACATCAGCGTAGTTTACCTTTACCAGTGAATGCAGGCTTTTTTCAGCAAACATATCCCAGAGGAAGGTCAGGTCTTCCTGGCTATCCACATGTGGCTGCAGCTGGGCTGGCAGAGCAGCCAACAGCTCATACAGACCTATAAAATGAAAATAAAACACAAAGCGTAATCTTAGAGTGAGCTCATTAATTTCGCTTAAGGTGTGTGTCAATGACGGCGGCAACATGTCATTTTTACTGGATCGGTATTCTGGGCCATCAAGCAAAACACATCTCCCAAGAAGCCAATGAATCTTTTTGATTTTTAAATCCCAAACAAGTTATGTATGAAGAGGCTACTTTTTACCTTTCGGTTGTCAACATTCTACCAGGCGTCCGAGTTTACATCACCCGAGACAGAAAATGTGTACGAGCTTTCAGAAAAAGAAGAAAACGCATACATTCCTTTCCTTAATCGTTATTACATTTCCCTCGGTGTTCGCCAAAGAGTGAAATGAGTCATGAATAGGAAAAACGTCCTTAGAGGAGCAAAAAATTGATAGAGTGGTCCATTAAAAAAGTTTTTGTGGTTTCCAGATAGCTCCTAATAATATATAGCTTCAGAAACATTTGCATTTTCTAACATCTAAAATCAGGGTCTAAAAAGTAAGACAGATTAAACCATCCTTGGTGTTGCTTCATTGCAGCCGCCCGTTTTTAAAACAACAACAACAACAACAACGGGGCGCCCGGGTGGCCCAGATGGTTAAGCGTCTGCCTTGGGCTCAGGTCATGATCCCACAGGGTCCTGGGATCGAGCCCCGTATAGGACTCCCTGCTCGGCAGAGAGCCTGCTTCTCCCTCTACTGCTCCACCTGCTTATGCTCTCTCGCTCTGGCAAATAAATAAATAAAATGTTTAAATCAAGCAAGCAACACAGAACTGAGTTTAAACTGGACTCTAATCTGGGCGTATGTGATACCCTCTGAAAGGGTTAAGGGAACAGATGTGGGTTCCTCGAGGCCGTCCTCACTAGAAGCTTCCTTGGGGTGGACAGTAGCGCCGTGTTCCACGGTAGCCTACCGCGTAAACCATCCATCTCCTTCAGGAGCCGTCAGACTCCGGTCCAAGAAAAGTTGCGATGGTGCCTGCCCGGGACTCTTCAGGGAGGTGACCTGGCAGGAGTCAGTATCAACTCTGAGCACATGTTTCACTTTCCAGGGGGATTACATGAGGTAAAAAGGACAAAATTCCTTTTATTTCTGTCTGCTGTCTACAAAAACACCGGGACCTCCTGGGACCTACAACACACGGGGCTGCCGTTATTCCTGAGCTGAGTAAGTGCTGTTGTTCATCAGAGGGACAGCTTTACAAGATATTTAACTAGCAAAGAATCGTAAACTATGGCCTGTGGATTAGTGTATCGATTATCTTCCGAAAGCATTATCATATTCTGATAATCACTGATAATTCTCAACCTAATGTATTAGCTTTCGCTTGGAAAGTTGGATCTGTAACTTGAGAGGTTAGATTAAACTCAAACATTCCTGGGACTGCATTTGGCCAAAAAGATCTATAATACTCTAGAAAAAAAAAAAAATCCTCCCTATTACATTCGTAAGTATTCTTGATAGCTTTTATTTATTCCCTTAAAAACCTGGCATTTTGCCTAAACTAGCTCTTATTTATAATTTCGTACAAACATTTTTAAGGTGTCCCAACCTAATTTGATGTATATTAATACAGGTCTCGCTTTACACACACACTTAAAGTAATGACAATTGCCAATATCAGTGATTAAGGTCAGAGGTTCAAGTTGAAAATGATGTAAAAAGAAGGTAGAGTTTCACTATTTTATTATTGATTTCAGGAGCAGTAAAAAGAATTCCTTATTCCTTGGTAATATGATTAGTTTACTTAATGATAACATCATTTATGAGGCATAGTCATTGGGGGGTTAAATGAGGTAATATATTAGAACAGCCCCTGGCACACGGTAGTCTGTTTCATGTGTAATGCTGTGAGCTTCAGCCGTTGTTGTTATTATTACCGTTATTCATCGTTGCTATTATTTAAGATTTATTTATTTATTTTGTGGGGGGAGGTAGGTGCAGAGGGAGAGAGTCTTAAGCAGACTCCGTGCTGAGCACGGAACCCGACGCAGGTCTTGATCTCACAACCCTGCGATCATGACCTGAGCCGAAACCAAGAATTGGACGGTCAACCAACTGCGCCACTCAGACGCTCCCGTCATTACTATGATTGAAAAAGCAGAAGTCTGAGTCAAACCAACCTAGATTCAAGCCAGTTCTATACTTCAGTTATTTCACGTAATAACCTCAGCCTTGTTACCTTCGTACGTTGAAAAAGAAATGGTAATCTGCACATGTAATAAAACTGAACAGAAAAAAAAAAAACAAACATGTACGCATATACAAATAAATGCATGTGACACGGGAAATCTGAGAAAGGGTAATGAATGCATCAGTGACAACGAGCCCCTTGCGATTACTATAGTTACACGAGACGTTACCGTTGGAGGAAGCAGGGGTCAAGGGTACACGGGATCTGTATTATTTCTTACAACACGTGAACCCAAGTTTATCTCAAAATACAATTATAACCAAAGGAGCCATTGTGGTAAATATGACTGTTACGAATTCAAGGGAACAATGCACACAGCGGCACTGAGCCCTGTGGCTAGCACAGAAGAGGCATTTGATAAAATATACATATATGTTCTTTTCTTAATATGTCTCCTCTGGAATGAAAACCCCATTGCAATGGTACAAAGTCAAAACAACAGCTTAGCAAATACATTCCAATGGACCCAATACCATACGCAGAAAGAAAACCACCCTAGTCTCTTACATATGGAAAGTGTCAACGTTACCCAAGTACTGCTTAACTTTTTGTGGGAATGAACCATGTGATGCTTACATCACAATAATAATTTCTCTGTTAGCAGTAGCTCATAAACCTGAGTTTTCCGGGTTTTCCTAGCTTTATGCAATCCTAATTTATATGCCACCCTCGTTTGGCACCCTTGTGACGACAGCAGTCACTTCTCTTGAGCTCCCACATCTGGTAGCCACACCAAAGCCAGAAGAGACAGGACAATGCCAATCAGAAATGAAAGAGAGGCTGAGAAGAGTTAGGGGGGGCAGGCGAGTGGCCTCAACGCAGGTTACGTTGACCATGACTTCCACTCAAGTGCATCAGAGAGGCCCCAGAAACCAGCTCGGTCCATGGCTAAAACCGGGTCCCCGTTCTCACAGGTGCTTTTTATATTCCGTTCCTAGAGTTCCAATAGTGAACACCACTAGGAAATCCAAATGTTTTTGGTCCTTGATATGCAGAGAGCAAGTAATGAGAGTTTAGCTCACAAGGGATATCTTGAACAATCTTACCTACATCTACATACGCCCATTTAATCTTACCTAAACCTGAACAAGAGCTGGGACTACACTCCTCTGTAGTCATTCAGGTTCACGAGTGCTTCATTCCAGTGCACCATTATGGTACCTACCTAAAGGTCTAAGACAAGTCAGCCATGATCCCTGTCCTCAGGACGTCACAGTGTAAAGGACAAGCGCAGACAGGTCGGAAGTACAGACCAGGGTCAGACTGCATGGCGAGGCAAGGTAAGTGGTCAATTCCTCTAAAGGAGGAAGAAGACATCAGGGAAGGCTTCAGGAAAGAATCACATCTGAGTCACGTCTTGAAAGCCTCCACTTGTAACAATCAGCATTTGTAAGTTCTTCCATTCGGAGCACTACATTAGCTCCTCTATACAAGCAGGTGTAGAATATGGCGCCACCTCTACCACAGAGACCTTACATCTTGAATAACACAGAATACATATCCTATATGCCCAAAGAGAAAGCTATCCTGTTTATAATGATCTCCTATTCGGGGCGACTGGGTGGCGCAGTCAGTTGAAGGGTTGACTCTTGGTTTCAGCTCAGGTCGTGATCTCGGGATCATGAGATCCAGCCCTGCATCAGGCTCTGCGCTCAGTGTGGAGTCTGCTTGAGATTCTCTCTCCCTTCCCCCCCCCCCCCGCCTGCTCTCATGCGTGCGCTCTCTCTAAAATAAATAAGTCTTTAAAAAAAAAAAATAATGATCTCCTATTTGTCCAAGTAAAGATTCAAAATGTATATTCCTCCAAGTAAAATAAACACATGCTTAGGCTGCGGCTAAAATATTCAAACAGCAAATTAATTTTCAGGGATGCTGATGAAATGGCCATGCCTGCTTATAGTATTTCAATGATCATTTGGTTAGGAATACACGCTTTGAATTACCTATTAAGTACAAAGAGAAAAATTTAGAGTTGGGGGTTTGCCCCACATGCACATTTCATGCAACCATTTTATTTCAATTCTTCACAATGACTTCTTTATCATGACTCCCATCTGTGGTGGTGGAAGACATCATTTTCACTTCTAGTTATTTGAGATACGACACTTTTTTGAATGCGTGGGAGATGCCTTCACTAAGAATCTGGGTAAAGCTGGTTACTTTTCCACCCATCCTACACCTCTGCGTTTTTATCTTCACAACAAAACCACTTGCCTACTTACTCTCTAAGTATCTCTAAGATTTGCAGGTCTATGTTTTTTAACCCCTCTCCAAGAAATATTAACCTGGTATAAACTTCCTTGTCTCTTTAAAAACAACAACTACAATCCTGTCAGATGATCTCTCAATGACTCCAAAAACAGGAGTTTGGGTTATAGGAGAATAATTAGGGCTTCTCCAATCGACACATTTTTGTGTAAGTAACAGAGAAAACAGTCTCTAAGAAATGTAAGGGCTTGACTATAAGGCAGCTCTCTCTTCTCTGAGATCATTTTAATAGTAGAAAAGAAATCTCACCTTCTACTTGGGGAGACATGATACAAGACACTGTCAAAGACACACACGAAAAAATGATCTCGTAAAAATATTCCAGTAGGAAAAAGGCCGTATTTTTGTATTAGGGATTTTAGGTACTGAGAGAAAAGAAGGCAACAGCAGCAAAACTAAAATACAACAAGGTTCCTTTGATTAACATGTACAACAATTATGGCGATTTAAAGGAGAGAGCGATCAGTAAAAGTCAAAGGCGGCTACTCGAAAGCTGGCAGGATGTGAGCTAGGGCCTGGAGGAAGGAAAATAGGGCCTGGAAGGGTGCACAGCAGTGTGGAGAATACCCAAGATGAAAAGTCAGCAATAATCATGTAAATGTATAGATTTTTAAAAGCACTAAGATTCTGTAAAGCTGAAGAAAAGACTAGGAAGTACTCAAACCCAAATTTCTGCTTTGTTTGCCTCAGTCATGAGACGAGAGCTGTGCAGTAATTTGAACCAGGAAAGTTTAATATAAATCTATAATGGAGGATTATCTACAAAGTGGTAAAGCAAACTCTCAAGAACACCTAGGGCTATAGGAGAAGACCCAAAAGGAGACAACGATGGGAGAGGAGCTCCCTCCCCGACACTAGGATTCTCAGCTCATTAGAGGTGGTGTGATTACAACCCACCAGACGGCTGGGTCTCCCTGGCCAGACTGCCCACTGTCACCGGGCCAGCAGGAAACAACCCTCCAGGGTACCGGTGGGCAGAAAACCATGGCTGGGACCAATGCTTCACCAGGGTATCAGTGGGGAGATCCTGGGCAGCCGGAAACCACCGCCAGGACTAGAAAGCCAAAATAATCCCTGCAGGTGGGCAGAAAAGTGTGAAAGGGAATGGCAAACAGAAACCTCCCCCCTTCGGGGTGCTGGCTGGTCAAGACTGGGAAGCTGACTTCTGGGGTGCCTGAGAGAACCACCAGGAACTTCCCTATAGGGGTGTCGCTGAAACTCAGGAGGAAGCTGTCCACTGGGGTACAGCTAGAACTCAAGGGGGGTGGGGGGTCAGCACCACCAGATGCTTCCCACATGTGCTGCTGCCAATCCCATGGGACGAACAGAAACAAGTGAAAAACACCTCCTACAGCGGGCCACTAGTGACCTCCCATGACAAAGCTTAGCATCACGCCCACTGCAAAGAAGAATAATTGAAGGGCCCAGCTTAACTTTCACAGAGCAGGCAGTAAAATATGGATTTGGAGCGGAGAGGCAATAAAATGATACTTGGCCCAATCTTCTAAACATAGATGTAAGTGTGTGCAAGCGTGTGTGTGTGTGGGAGCATGGGAGTGGGGGGGTGGGGTTCTCTTCTTTTGGGGAGGAAGGATGTTGCCTTTCTGCTTTTATCCTGGTGTGGCTTTCCATTGTTTGGCAGTGGGGACACATGAAAAATATTCAATCAATGGTTAGTGAAGGCAAAAATGTTACTAATACAGAGTTCGAAAGAGAAATCATATTAAATCAAAGGCCTTGCATTTTCAATGTTTGCCGATTTTCACAGTACGCTAAGCCTGGACCCAACAGCTCAGAGGACGTTCATGAAGTCAAAGTTCTAAGTTCAAAGGTGACAAACGAAGAACACTCGTGCCTAGCCAAAGAGCACTCTCTTAACTTCAACCTCCTCAAAAATGCCTAGTGTTTATAAAAGAGGGCAGAGATAGAAGGCTGTTTTCCAACAATTAAAAAAAAAAAAAAAAATGCCTAAAACTGGGAAAACAAAGTACAAAGAGCAATATTTTAAGAACTAAGGGAGATGTTTAGAGCCAAGAGGAGTAGAATGCAGAGAGATGCACAGGTGTTTTAAGATTTTTAAATTGGTCGCTGAAGCCTGCCGTTTAGGAACAAAGTATTGTGTTCTGCTCTCCCCTTCCCAAGGAATTTTAGATGGCAAATGCTGGCTGTCTGAAATCATGAAAAATAATATACTGATGAGAATATCTGAATACAGCCTAAATTGCTCACTCTGCAAGCCAGTGCATCAAGCCACCACATACACAGACCGCGTTCTTAATTTAACTTCACTGACTCATCTGAAGTTAAATGTGCCACAGTTGGCTTCTCTGCATCCTTACAACACCGAGGATAAACATATCTGTCATTTTCCTTAAAGATAAAAACCTAAATGTTTCCTCCCCACTTCCAAAAACTTACGGTCGGAGTATGTTCTAGAGGCTTTTTGAGCCCTGGGCCACGCAAGTGACAGAGGGTCAGCGGTAGTATTTCACACGCAGACTGAAACACTTTGATGCTTTAGCAACTTGTCTTGTGGTGTGTGTGTTTTTTATTAAAAAAGTAAAGCTGTAAAGCTAAAGTCCTAATTCTATAATAATCTTACTATCTTGATGTAAGATGTACGTTCTCTAACAGGCCAGTGACTTGATCGAGGTTTGGGGAAGGTAGACAACACTGAACTAATCCATAAGGAAATGGAACCATGTTGAATCAACAATTCACCCAACATTTTAGTGTATTAATCAGAAGATTAATTAAAGGAGTTGTTCTCATCTGGGATTAAGATTTCATTATTTCATAAATTACTCAAATTACTGGACTTTGGATAGTAATTCTATTTTTTTTTTTTTTTTTTTTTTTTTTAAAGATTTCTTCATTTTAGAGTAAGAGAGAGAGAGTACAAACATCGGGAGGGGCAGAGGGAGAGAATCTCCAGCGGACTCCTCACGGAGCTCAATGCAGGGCTCGATCTCACAACCTTGAGATCATGACCTGCGCCAAAACCAAGAGTGGGCCTCTTAACCAACTGAGCCGCCCAGGTGCCTATAGTAATTTTAACTGTAGGTAAAGAGAGATTCCCACCATCACAGTGAAACCCTCTACAGTTTTCACCTTGCCTAAAAAAGCTAGTTACTAAAAATTATGTCTATTTCTATTCTCTCTCCCCTCCTTAATCTTTCCTTCCTACCACCAACTAATAAAGCTTCCTAAAATCATATTAATAATTATCGCCAGATGCAAGTGCTAGTAGTAAGCCTACCTAATGCTCACAGAGCTAAGGGAAGTTCTTTGC
The DNA here is from genome assembly GCA_028534135.1 of Potos flavus. NCBI lineage: Eukaryota > Metazoa > Chordata > Mammalia > Carnivora > Procyonidae > Potos > Potos flavus. Next base: position 112,682,226 of record CM052897.1, read on the forward strand.
AGGCTACCTCCCCTACTGCTCTCCATAAGTAGGTTCCATTACTACCTTCATTTTACAGGTGGAAATACATTTAGCCGAGTAAGTGGCACATCCAGGACTTAACCTCAGCTCTGGCTACGCTTCTGTAACAATCCCAGCATTTCAATCCCCTACTCGAAAACCTTCAAGAGCCACCTTAAAGAGAAAAGTTTAAGGCCTACCCTGATAATACTATAGTTGGATCAAATATATCAAATATAAACTAGCAGAACATTTCATAGAATATTTTTGTCATGTTGCAGTTACATGCTTTTCTTAGCATACAAAGAACTTTAAAAACTGTAACTGCCCATCACTGATAGACTTTATAACAAACAAAATTTTCACACATCAAAAAAAAAAAAAAAAAAAAACAAAGCAGTTTGCAGAGAAACTACTAAAAATTATTTGCACCAAGCAAGTGATTGATATTAATAAGGAGAGATAAATAAATGGACAGAAAAATGGGGAATGGCTTATGGTGGTAAAGAAATGACCCCCAATATTCAATCGGACACATAATTTTAAATAATTCTAAAAAGTCAAGTAAAGCATATCATTTCCTCCTACCAATTTAGGAAATAAATTTACAAACACCCAGGGGTGCCTGGCTGGCTCAGTACGGAGAGCACATCTTGATCTCGAGGTCGTGAGTTGGAGCCCCACATTCGATGTAGAGATCAAATTAATTAGTTAAAAAATAAATAAATTTACAAATACCCAGTCTTGGCAAAGTTATGGGAAAACAAGGCCAGCAGTCATTTATTGGGATACATATTCACTCATTCAATCAGAATTTATTGACCACCTGAGTTCGAATGTGCCAGATGCTGGTCAATGTATTTGGATGCATCGGTAAACCAAAAAGACAAAGATCCCTACCTTTACGGAGCTGATGCTCTATGGGGAAGACAAGTAGTGAGCATTAGACGTAAACTACACAGTATGTTGGACGGTGGCAAGAACTAACAGGAAATGACAAAGCAAAGGCACTGGGATGGCTCAGTCAGTTGAGCACCCAACTCCTGGTTTTGGCTCAGGTTATGATCTCAGGGTTGTGAGATCGAGCCCCACGTTGGGCTCTGCCCTCAGCACAGAGCCTGCTTGAGATTTTCTCTCTCCCCCACTTTCTTTGCCCCTCTCCCAGGTTGTGCTCTCTAAAAAAATAAATGAATAAATGTTTTTTCAAAAAAAGAAAGAAAAAGTAGAGCAGTGTAACATAGATCCATTTCTGGGCCACTGGCATATGGCAATGACAAATTAAGGAGTCTGGGTGCACTACAATGAGGAAGGGACAAATGAGCAAAGACTCGAAGGTGAAAGAGTTAGCCATGTGAGTATCCTGAGGGACAAGCATTCCAGGCAGAGGGATCAGACGACACAAAAACCCAGACCCCTAAGAGACAGGGCATGCCTGGAGTATCTGAGGAAGGGCAAGAAGTCCAGCATGACTCAAGCAAAGGGAGGAAGAGGGAGAGATGTAAGAAATGATATAACAGGGGATATCAGGGACCAGCTCATGTAGAGTTTTGTAGTACAAACATTGCCAAGAATTTAACTTTTACTTTAGAGGGAAAGAGCCATTGCACGGTTCTGAGTGAAGGAGTAACATGATCTTACATTTTAAAAGCATCACTCCAGCTGCTGAATTGAGAAGAGAGAGCAGGGGAGCAAGGGCAGAGAACCATGTCCGAGGGTCAATGCCTAATCCAGACACACGATGATGAGGGCCTGCACCCAAGTAGCAGCCAGTGGAAGTTATGGAAGTATTCCAGTTCTGGAAATACTTCGAAGCAAGAGCTAGTTATGAATTTCTGTCTGAATAAGAGGTATGGAAACAAGAAAAAAAGAATCAAACATTTCTCTAAGACTATTTGAAGTTGCCATCAGCGTGACAGGGAAGTTCAAGGTCTCTATTGGGTATCTGGGTGGAGATGCAGTGGGAAGCTGGATACAGGAGTCGGGAGCTGAGCAGAGCAGTCTAGGCTGAAGATCTATATTTAGGAGCCGTTGGCACACGGGGTGTGTTTAAAGCCATAGAGCTTGAAGGACATCCTCAAGGTCATGAGTGTAGACATAAAAGAGGAGCCAAGGACTGAGGCCTGGCGTCTCCACTGTTAGATGTGGAGGATTAGAGCAGCTGACAACCACTCAGAGGAGCATCAGGAGGGTATTATCTAGGAAACCAGATGTGGCAAGGAAGAACGAGGGACATTACGTCAAAGGTCATTGATGGCCATGTAGAGCAGAGTAAGGATGGAGGAGCACCCATTGGATTTAGCAACATGGAGCTTATGAATCCTGGCATCGTGATGAGGGAAGAAGCCTGGATCAAGGGCACGAAAAGTAGAGACACGCTGGAAAAAGCAAACACAGACAACTCCTACGAATATGGACAACCCTCACAGTCTCTTACCAAAAAGAACTGATGTTTGTAAGGGAATGGGGAGTAAAGAGGTTTTTAAGATGGGGTGGGGGGAAGAGCCCAGCACATTTGTGTGGTAATGGCACTGATCCATGACAAATTTTGACAACGTAAGAGAGGAAGGGATCTGCTCGGTCCCACAGCAGACGGGGAGGACCGGGGTCTGGTGCACAAGGGGGGGTAAGGGGATGGTGTGGCTGGTTCTCCTATGGTTCCAAGCAGCAGGCAGAATATGGTGGAAATGGCGCAGGGAACATGTGGCAAGTTGCCTTCTGACCTCGGCTGTATTTCCAGTAAACTGTGAAACAGCGGTCACCTGCTGAGAGTCAGGGGAGGGAAGAAAGTGTTTGCATCTGAAAGCAAAGGCTGAAAGAGGCATCGGGGAGAATGGAAAAACAGTAAAGCAGCAAAGTCATAAATTGGTATCCGTTATTGACAATATGGAAATTGAAGGCTTGCATTCCCTTTGATCCAGTGATTCATTCGTTTATTCACTCCCGCATTATACTTACAGAGAGCCCGGACGGCCATCTGCAGGACCCATCTCCCACTGTTATCAGTGTGTCATTTAGGAAGAGAAACCAGAGCAGGAAACACTTACTTTCATTCTTGCTGTATACACTTCTGCACTGCTTGAGTTTTTACAAAATCAATATTACTTTCATAATTTAAAAAATTTCACTTCTGGGTAATAATCTGACATTAAGCCTTTCCCCGGCCCCATAGCCGCCACAGAGGACTATCTGGCTATCTGGCTACTGGCTATCCCCTGAAAGTCTAACTCTATCCGCGCAATCTCAGCCCAATTCACGGAATAATTAACTTTCTGGTGACAGCTACTGCTGTCTTATTCCCTTCTTTCAGGACCCCGGAGATTATCTGAAAAACAAAACAATCGTGGTAACATACTTACCTCAAAGTTTCATGAACGGATTTAACATAACACCCTTGACAGTATTTCAAGGAGCGTGCGGGGGAAGCAGGCAAACTCCCGAGACCCTCTACGTTTCTAAATGCCACCTGCTCCCTTCCGACCTCACTCCACGAATACTGGGTGCTGGCTGTGTGCCAGCCACTGATAAAGAAGGGGCTACAAAGGTGAGGGGAAGGGAAAAAGCAAACAGATTCATCCCCGAGGTGTAGTGTAGGACACTCCGGGGAAAACGAAAAGCAAAGTTGTAACTGTGAAAGGCGCTGTAATTAAGGGAGAGGATGGAGGCGCCATGAACGTGTAACCACGGGAGATGAACGACCGGGAAAGCTTCCCTGGTGGAGTGACCAGTGTGCTGACCTGAAGGAAGCACAGACATTACCGAAGGGGGTAGAAAAATCTTGTAGGAGAAGAACCACCTTACAAAGGCCCCAGGAGGTAGGATGCTTAGACCCCGGAGCCAAAGGACAGAACTACAAATTCCGTCTCTGCCACTGGTGATTAACATCTCTGTGCAGCCATTTTTAATCTGTAAAGTAGACACAGTAGTACTAACCTCGGAGGATTGAAATGGGGATTAAATGAGTTCTCTGAAAAGCTTAGAATGACACTTCACTTGGCTATTAAACGTATGTAAGCGTTTTTTAGATAAAAATAAATTCTTGGGGCACCTGGGTGGCTCAGTAGGTTGAGCATCAGACTCTTGATTTTGGCTCGGGTCATGATCTCAGGGTCCTGAGATCGAGGCCCAAGTCAGGCTCCGTGCTCAGCGGGGAGTCTGCGTCTCCCTCTCCCTCTGTCCCGCCCCCAATTCGTGCTCTCGCACTCACACACTAACAAATAAAAACAAATTTCAAATTAAATGCCAGAACATATGAGTATACCCAAGCATTAAGGAGACAGATGACAAATTTAAGTTTAGTGTGTTGGAATATATTAAGTGGGAGAAAGGCTTTCCACAACAGGCAAAAACACAGGCAATGATGGACCCCATGTTTGGGGATAAAGAGTAAACTAAACAGAAATGAAAATAAGTGATCACACACTTTTGACCCAAGTCAATCTAGACATTTCCTTAGTAAGAAATACTGGGGAATGGGGCAACCTGGGTGGCTCAGTGGGTTAAAGCCTCTCCCTTCAGCTCAGGTCATGATCTCAGGGTCCTGGGATCAAGCCCCACATCCGGCTCTCTGCTCAGCAGAGAGCCTGCTTCACCGTCTCTCTCTGCCTACTTGTGATCTCTCTCTCTCTGTCAAATAAATAAAATAAAAAATCTTTAAAAAAAAAAAAAAAAGGAATAGTGGGAAAGAAAAGAAACTGGACAAAATGTACTCTTCTCAAACAGCCAAGTTCAAGGTATCTCATGCTCGAGATAAACATATTCGACAAACCCTTGCAAGAAACATCAATCGCTACACTTATGATGACATCAATATCACATATTCATAGACAAACCTCTGACGATACCAGCTTATGTAAACTGTGTGCCAGTGCACGGGACCCAATCATTTGTTATTAACATTAAACATGCAGAGAGAGTTGCATACTAATCTTGCAAAATGCTTCAAGTGGTAATAGAAAAAAACATTAATCCCTTTACTGAGATGATTACACATGCTTCTCCCTTCCCTCCAGATTACCAGCAGCCTTAGACATAGAAAAGAAACGCAGTGGAGATGGCGAGCTATACGAAACTGGTGTTGCCTTACAAAAACAGAATCGCTCAGAACAGATCTGACAACAAACGTCCATTCACAGTAGTCAATCATTCTGGATCTCTGGTCCCCCAACTCTTGAAGGGATGTTAAAAAAAAAAAAAAAGGGTTCGTTAGGTACAGGATCCATTTCGTCATTGTAAGGACTGTTCTCCTCGTTCTTTTGGTAAAACTAAACTTTGGGGAACTCTGGCTACATCCAGACACGGTGGCAAACCAGCCAGCAGTATAATTCATCTCAAGAGGTTGGTTGGTTGTTGTTGTTTTCTTTTTTTTTTAAGATTTACAAAAAAAAAAAGATTTATTTACTTATTTTGGCAGGGGAGGGGCAAAGGGAGAGGGAGAGAATCTCAAGCAGACTCTCCATTGAGTGCAGAGCCTGATCTCAGGACCCTGAGATCATGACCTGACCTTAACTGGACCACCTAGGCACCCTGTGGTGGTTGTTTTTAAAACAGATCTCGCTTTTAAACCTTTTAACATCAGGTCTCCCCGTAATTTTTAAAGCATGAGTGATATAACTAACATATTCATAAGAAAAGTGTCAAGAACTCTTGATCTCATCAAATATTTCTAAATAGAAATATTTACAGTTTAAGGATTAAAAACTGACCAACTTTTATCTTCCATTTCAAGGTTATACAGTTATATAGGAAAACAAAAGATTCTGAGAGTTGAAACTTAACAAGGAGAGCCTTCACACAAAAATAACATTCGCAAACTGCATCAGTCCGAAACCTACACCAACAAGGCACATAAAGGCTCACCATTTGGTATAGATCCAATTCACAAAATTCACCTTTATTATAAAAAGTACTTGCTGAATCTTTAAGATGGATGGAAGAGGGGAATAGGAAGTAATAGATGAAAAAGAAACCAGGAAACATATTTATTTCCTACACAGATGAGAATAAAGTCATGATGCTTTGGAAAAGAGGAAAATCAGCAGAGTTGCCACAATTTGTCAAACAACAGAGACCTATCTTTTCATCAGGAAAACTGTCGAGGACAGACACACCATGTGGACTACATCAAAACCAATCCTGGGGCAAAGAAAAAATAAAAGCCTCCAACTTACCCAGGAGTTTGTGGTTCAGAAAACCTGAAGAGAATGAGGCCGACAAAGGATGTGAGTGAACTCTGATTTTGCTAACTTGGACTGGATTGATGAGGGTTCCTAACTGCTACTGTAGACCTCAAGCTAAATGAAAATAATAACGCTTAACGCAAGTTAGAGTTACTGGAGGGCCTCATCCAAGTGAGGAGAAGGTAAGTCGTCGTTGCTACTCGGACTGTTCGCTTCCCATCAGTAAGGAGGACACCCCAGCAGTCCACCTAGAGACATGGCTGTGGTTCATCTGAGACGATGGGAGACCAAGGAATAGAAGATGGGAAGGTGCCGGGGGAGGGGAGAATATTTAGCAGTAGAGGAAGGAACCTGCAGATTAAAGGATCAACAGGACACGAAGATTGTTCACACATTTGGAAAACTATGTCCCCGTGCACCTGAGTAACAAAACCATGTGTGGAAGGAAGAGACGCAACTTCACAGCGCCATGTTTAGGTTGAGCTGATGACAGAACATTCGGTGAGGCAGATATGTTCAAGACTGACAAAACACTACTAAACTGAGGGAGCGAAGGAGATCTCATTTTAAGCAAACTACTGAATTAGAAACATATATGAGGTATCCACAGAACATGAAGACACTAACTAGTAAGACCTAATACGAAGTGTTCTCATCAAAGAATCTGGCCCATATTTTAGGCAGTGATACCTCCTACCATACAAACAATCCCAGCACCAGCATCAGCAATACTATACCCAAACACAAGGAACAAAGTGTGTGTGTGTGTGTGTGTGTGTGTGTGTGTGTGTGTATACACACACATTAGGAGATTCTAATTCAGAGTAAAAATTTGCTAAATAGGGGTAAAGTTTTTGCTAAGAAAAATTAAAAGACTAGAATTAAAACAAAAAACACAAAAAAAACAGGCACAGAAAACTTATACCAAGTTATACTTATTTTAAATACCAAGCATGATCCAGGCCTCCCAACCTGAGAAATGTTTTAACCAAAACTAATAGAGAATTTCACACGTTCCTTTCCTCGACCTCCATATAGCACTTTTATAGAAATACATTTATGCCACAATCAAGGTAAAAGACACCAAGATACGTATTGTAGCTCCTCTGAAAATTCAAGGAAAAAGATGACCAAGTATAGATCACAGACCCATCTTATAAACTATTTAACAGTTTATAGAGGGCATTGTTGTTGAAGGCAATTCATTTTCTCTTGCTTTTTCACTGTATTTGAACAAATATAAATTATTGTTATTAAACCGAAGACAATAAATCTAATGCTATAACATGACATTAACCCTCAAAACAAGAACATGTCTAAACGTGAAATCGTACAAAAATACAGAAGCGTAAAGTGAAAAAATTTTTCCAGTTCCAGAAAACTGCTTCTGTAAAAATATTCCGTACAAGACAGTAGTAGCTCCTAGGAGAGTAAGTGGCTCAGAATTTGATGAAAGTGTTCCCGCAGTGAACAATTCACTCTTCCTGCAGATTCCAGATGCTCAGCATTCCTGACATCAGAATGGAAAAATTTACTGTTAGTCTAGAGAAATTTAATATCACCATTCTTGTCATATCCCTCATAGCTTCATTATTAGAACAAGTCTGGGGAAGCTATAAACCTATGTTAAATGATAAAAAAGATGTTCTCTGTGTTCAATCATATTAGATCGTATAAGTAACCAAAATATTTAGAAATCCTATAGAAAAGGACTTGAGAACAAGAAAAACACATGTTTATTTGGTATTTTTCTTCGTTTTGATATTTGCATTCTGTACAGTATGGCCGGGCACAGGACCAAAACATTTGACTCTAACCAAGGACTAATAAACACTAAAGGACGTATATCGACGCCCAGAGCAACACTATAAAATTTTATTATATTAATAAAATGGGATACACCAAGCTTTAAATTTTCCACTTTGTCAAAGGTAAAGTAATCAGCACTATTCGGTGCCATTCATAACAGGATTCAATTTTTCTCATTTAAAGTACGTTTTATTTCCAAGAGTACCTACACTAAAATACTTCAGTACAACTCAGACAGAAGCATTCTCTTTCTTACACGCTCCCCCAACTGCAAATAATTAAAGCATCTGGCAAGCTCCGCTTTATATATATGCAAAACAATTTAAATAATTGTAACAGTACAGTCTGCTAATAACATTTTATACAATTACCTGAAAGTCTCTAATATCAGGAGTGAGCTAACAGAGGGCACGTGCATACACCTGTACGTAACCCTTATTTTTAAAAGCTACCTCTAAGCTTCGAACAGATTCCAACTTGTAATTACCTCTGTGTTTGTAGTCTGGGGCCCGCAGACGGTCCCCTCCGCTATCACAGTGAGTATGACAATACAGTTGACTCGGGGAGAAGACCAGTTTGACCTGCATGGGCCCATTTACTTCCTGGATTTTTTTTTTTTTTTTTTTTACAGCACGCTACTGTAAATGCATTTTCTCTTATGGCTTTCTCAACCACATTTTCTTTTCCCTAGCTAAGAATACAGTATAGAATACACACAACACACAAAATATGTTAATTGGCTGTTTATGTTATCGGTGAGGCTTCTGCTCAACAGTAGGCTATTAATAAAGTTTTTGGAGAGTCAAAAGTTACACACGTTATTTTCAACTGTGTTGGGGAGAGCGTGTGGGAAGGAGCTGGCGCCCCCAACCCCCACAGCATTTAAGGGTCAACTGTACTTTGATCCTTTATCCAACAACAAGATAAAGCTATAGCAAAATGAAAATCACTTTGAAAATGCTTATGAATTATGGCTTATGACGGTCTTTTAGAAAAATGAATTCCATTTACACTACGTTTACCCAGTTATAGGGCCTCCTAGCCTGGAACAGTTGGCTATTAAAGATAAAGTACTACCATATTTGTTTTATTGTAGTTAATAGCATGATAGGATTTATTTTCATTGATTCCAATATATATAAGACTGAATTGTTATTTATGTATTAAATTTTATTTAATAAGTTTTATTAAATAAAATTTAATATATTTAAATAAACTAAATTTAACAAAAATTAAGTAAATTTAATGAAATTTATTAAATTTAAAATTTAAGTCAATTTTATTAAAATTAAACCTAACATGTAGTTAGGCCAAGCCAAACGAAGAGTTTATCTGGATTTCCACTTTTCCTGCAGAGGAGCAACTTAAATGTTATCGCTCATCATCCTACATTCAGCATATTAATGGTACGTAATGGACAGACCGACAGGCACTGGCCTTAATCAGAAGAAAAGTAACAGCAAGAGAAACCAAGTAAACACAAGAGGGCCCACTGGCTGTACGTATGGTGGTGTAGACAGAGAAACAGATGTTTCTCATAGGATGACAACAGTCAACAGAGATAAAGAATGAGTTCTTAGCACCTATCTGGTGCCCCCGCAATCTGTAATGAGATAATGGACAAAAACCACCCAGCACGTGGATGCCCCCAGCAGCTAGAGGAGGAGCTGCCATGTCTCTACCATTTCCTCCCAGACGCTCGTTCGTTGAATCAACAAGCAATCAAGTGAATGAAAAGCTCCCAGAAGTGTTCAGATTTATAATGGCTATCTTCTCAGCATTCTCCTGAAATAGCCTTCATGATATTCCCCCAAGAACAATCTGCTACACAAAAATACAACAGTTGTGCTAAGAAACTTCTTCACGTTATCAAAATTGTATAAAAAATCTTGTTTCATAGGGAAAAGATGTGGCAGGTTCCAGAGTTCCCAATTTACGGTAACTATGGTACACCCATTCATGAATTTTAATAATAAATGGAATGACCTAAGCTGTAACGGTAATTTTTTGTATTTTGTTTTTAAGCGAAAAGTAATAAATCGGTGGTTCGCAACTGTTGACCACGCACCTAAATGCTTCCCAGCCTTTCCATCCACACGAGTTTTCTTTAAACAGCTTGAAATTTTGTTTCTTACAGAAATCATAACCATCAGCGGTAAAATCCCTCGAAAGACTGGCCGGCTAGGTCTGCTGAAACATAACAGTATCTGGAAAGAGATCTAGTATAGATCTAGATCTATACTAATATAGGTCTAGTATAGATCTAGAATTGAGTAGAAGATAAAGGTACCACTGCAAATCATTTAGGCAGTGAGAAATTATTCTACTAAAAGCTGATTCCCTACATTACCATTCAAGAAAAAAACGAAACCAAATCAACTAGTATTCCTACGTAATGAAGCCAATCCCTAACTATCTCTTTACATGCAAATTGCATTATAAAAAAAATGCAGTCTAAGAGACCGCTGCTATTACAAAAAAATCCTTGCACAATATTTACAGGGGTGATTTTTCCACAATCCTCATTTCTCAAGAAGCAGCAAAGCAAAATATAGAGGCCGTAGGTCCCATGTCTTCTTAACACATGTCCACTTGAGCTTCCTGAACAGTATTTAAAAATTCAGGAGGTTCAAGTGCACCACATCAGAAAGAGAATTTTAACATTTAATGTGAGTTCTGGCAAATAAAATATTTTTTTTCTAATTTTATCAATTTCAATGGCCCTGTATGAGAGCTATTTAATTACATCTTAATGGCATGAAACCATCTTTAGTTTCTACTGTAACTTGGAAGAACATCTTTACTGTAATCGCTTACCATGCATCCCTCAACTGCTCAGTCATGTCTTCTGAAGGACAAATTCCAAAAGCAATATGAACCCATTAAATACAGTTTATATTACCAGAGAGAAAAAGAATTTTTAGGTAAGCTAGGAATATATTTCTATCAAAAACTGAAGTGAGCCCACATGATTAAGAGTTCAGCGGAGTTTCAAAAGTCACCAGAATGGGTGAAAGTTCATTTCCGTGGAACTCACTAGCTGTCTGCAATTCATTTGCCTAAGGAAAATTATTCCTTTAGAAGAAATTTCCAAGTTTCTGCCATGTAAAATAATTTTATGTCCAAATCCTCTTCATCCCTTAATTCCCAGATCAAGTGCCCCTCCATCTTCTACCCCAAAAGCTAGCACTAATCTCCTCTGACTCGGAGGCCCTGTGCTTAGTCGTGTAAGCACCTCCATGGAGAGAATGTCCATCCCCAGTCCTGCTGGCACGTGGGTGCTCAGTAAACACTTGCGGAACTGATAATGAACTAATTCATAAAGAAATAAGCCTTCCCGTAAGACCCAAGTACTTGCCTGGCATGAAGAATTTAATTCAAAAAAAATATGATAGCTCCGGAAGTCACGGGATACACATATATGCATAATGTATGAATACGCTAGTCTCCAAAAATTTTCCTGATGCTAAAATGCATCCTGTCACAGATTTTAATTTGAAGTGCATGCCTCTACCTATGTGTTTTGATACTACAGCATTTTTAGGGCTTTTTAAAAAAGGCATATTTTCTTTCAAAATGTATTTTGCATGCAGACGGTCTTAAAGAGACAGCCTCTCATTTGCATTGAGGGACTCTCAGAAGGCATTTGACTGACGCAATTCATATGAATTCTCAAAGTGAGTTTGGGTATGGATTTTGATCTGAATATATAGCTAGAAATCCCAGTTTAGGATTAGGAATGTGTAAGAATTACAGTTTTCCTCGATCAAATTTTTGAAAAGTGTTTTTGAAAATGCTTAAAGGTAACGCCTTATAAAATTTTTATTTTTTATTTATTTACTTAT
>CM052897.1:112694555-112738830 GCA_028534135.1 Potos flavus
CTATTATTACTAGATAAGATGGACCTCAGAATAATAACATCAATATAGAAAGTTAACAGGATTCCAACCTTAATTGATAGTGAATCTACCTATGCTAGAAGTGGAACTAAAAATGCACTTATTTCACAAAGACAACCAAAAAATAAGCCACCAAAACAAAGTCAGAATACAAAGCCCAATAATAAGCATTAGGTTTTATTTAACCTGAGAGGTAACTTCCTCTATCCGCAGTGCTTTGTGAGTTAAGAAATTCTGATAAATAGTGTCATGAAGCCACCAAAGTTTTCCAATCATTTTTAAACTAAGGACACTGACCTCTTTTGCCAATAAATTGTTTCCTGATAGACCACAAACTAATGCTAGAGGACAAAAACTGATAGTCACTAAAAACAGAAATGAAACCAAAGAAACAATACTAGGACAGCTAGATTTCTACATGTGAAAGAATTAACTTAGATCCCTATCTCATACCATACACAAAAATTAACTCAAATTTTACATTTTTTTTAAAGATTTTATTTAATTATTTGTCAAAGAGAGAGCATGCAGAAGCAGGGGGAGCAGCAGGCAGAGGGAGAAGCAGGCTCCCCACTGAGCAAGGAGCCTGATGCGGGACTCGATCCCAGGACCCCGGGATCACGACCTGAGCCGAAGGCAGATGCTTAACCGACTGAGCCACCCAAGTGTCCCTTAACTCAAATTTTAAATCCAGGGATTAAACCCTCATAATCTTGGAGTCAGCAATAGATTTTTAGATATGCCACCAAGAGCATAACCAACACATGAAAAAATGGACACTGATCTTCATCAAAATTAGAACTTTTGTACAAAGGATATTATAAGTAAAGTGAAACGATAACCTACACAATGGGGAAAAAATTAACTGCAGGTTGAAAATCTGATAAGGGTTTAATATCCAAAATATGTAAAGAACTTCAAAATTCAACAACAGAATGGCAATTTAATAAAAAAAAAAAAAAAAATGGGCAAAGGACTAACAGACATTTCTCCAAATAAGATATACAGATGGCCAAAGAGCACATGAAAAGATGTGCAACATCACTGGTCATTAGGGAAATGCATGTCAGAACCACACTGAAGTACTACTTCACACCTACGAGAATGGCTATAATAAAAAATTACAGAATGTAACAAGTAGTGATGAGGATATGGAGAAATTGGAACCCTCATACAATGCTGGTAGGAATGTAAAATGGTGCAGACTCTATGGAAACATTTTGATGGTTCCTCACAAAGCTAGATACACAGTTATTATATGAGTAAGAATTTCAGCTCCCAGGTATATACCCAAAGAACTGAAACTGGGGGCTCAAAACAGATACTAGTACAGCAATGTACACTGCAGCATTATTCACAGTAGCCAAAAGGTCGAAACACACAAGTGTCCATCAACAGATACATGAACAAACAACATACACGGTGGAATATTATTCAACCATAAAAGAGAATGAAATTCTGTGATACATGCTACATATGGATGAAACTTGAAAACATTACATGAAGTGGTATAGTTACAAAATGACAAATACTGTATAATTCCACTTCTGTGAAATATTTAAAACAGTTAAATCTAAAGACAAAGTAGAATGGAGGTTGTCCAGAGCTGGGGGTGGGGAACAAGTGAAGTTACTGCTTAACAGACACAAAGTTTCTGTTTGGACTGAGGAAAAGCTTTTGGAAATAGACAGTGGTGATATTTGCATGACATTCTAAATATACCTAATGCCACTAAATTGTACAATTAAAATCATAAAAATGGCAAATTTTATATTCTATGTATTTTATCTTAAAGAAAAACTTAAAAATAAAAAGTAAACTACATGTACATTCTGAGACATTGCTCTCCTTATAGCTAAAATAGAAATCGCACTATTGCCATTAAGATTATAAAGTGAGTCTCAAAACGAATGACAAATACTACATAATGAAAATTACTGGCAATATTCCTATATGAAACAACTGCTGCATATACAAAGTTCTGTACAATGCCATGAGATACAAAATGCTCAGCAACTTATTTACATAGCATTTGTGTGAAGACTAAGATACAATCACAATGAGATGATGTATGAAATCTAATGACCACAGTGTAACCAATAGAGAATTTAATGTATGTATCCCCCTCTATAAATGGTCTACTCTGATTTACCTGCTTCTTTTGTGTATAAACTTTTAACTGTCTCCAATTAACAGTATTTATTGAAGGTGACTTTGTATACTTTGGTACAAAGTATCCTGCTGTTACTACTAGTTGTAATAAATAAAGCCATGCATTTGAAAAACTCAAAAAAAGAAATGCCTGCTGGACTTTCTTTTTTTAAGATTTTATTTATTTATTTGACAGAGACAGCGAGAGAGGGAACACAAACAGGGGGAGTGGGAGACGGAGAAGCAGGCCTCCTGCTGAGCAGGGAGCCTGACTCGGGACTCGATCCCAGAACCCTGGGATCATGACCTGAGCCGAAGGCAGACACTTAACGAATGAGCTACCCAGGCGCCCCTGAACTTTTTATAATAGCAAGAGCATGCAAGGTAGAAGAGTAACTGCTAACGTGTAGTATGATAGCAGATATTTACAAGAAATCTACTAATAGCACAGAAGTGGAAACATGCCTGCAAGAGCCACTGTGAAAAATATGCCACTTAGTGATTTTTCTATTTAACACTGAAAAAGGCATACTACATGCAGAAGGCTTTTTCACGTCCTTTAGAAATACCTGATCAGCAGTAACAAGGACAAGAATAAGTGTCCTGATTCAATTTAAGGAACACAAGCTCTGTGTACTACTATCGAAAAAAAAGTTGTATCCAAATACCAATTCACACACCGCTCTCTGTTCACACAGAACAGCTAGCAATGAGCCACATGCCTAACGATCTTGATTTGCTGTACCAATAAAAATAGAACTGTAGCAATAAAAATATGGTCAATTCAAAATTGCAGAGTATACTTCATTTTGGAAACAATTTGAAGAAAAGAGCAGCATGTTGAAGACCCTGCTTTTCCACGATAAAATATACACACTATCAAAAAGGAAAAATAATTCATCTTTTAAATGAAAGATGAGAACAAAACATTTGTATGACATTGCCAAGGCCAATAAAGTCCATTTTGGTTATTTCAAAAGGTTTCTGTTAGTGGCATACTGCAGTGATACATTCAAAACCTTTCTTAACTTTAATCTATTGCTTTCAGGACCAAAATTCATGATTTTGGTGGTGGATATAAGGTTAACCAGATTTCCTAAGATGGGCCTAAGGTGTAGACAATTTGAATGTTGGCCAAACATTTTTAAAAGAACTTAAACAGAGCTTATTTTAAAAATATATATATATGTATGTATTGAAGTCTTAAAAACAGCCAGAGAAAGAACATGGTTTGAAAGATTACTTCAAAACAGAGATCCTGACAGCTGGCTTCTAAATAGCAACTTTAAAGATACCATTTTGTCATCTTTTAGTATGCTGAAAACAAATCAGTAACAATAGCCAACCGAGCATTCTTTGCTTAGTAAAAATACCTTTCAAGAATAGAGGCAAACAGGGAGGTAATTCAAGATAGTGACATAAAAAACATCATGAACTCCCCTCCCCCAAACAGACACAATAAATAAATCTACAGCTACATATAAACAACTACCTCTGAGAAGAACCTGCAAACTAGCTGGACAGATACTCCACAACAAAGGATAAAAAACCACACTGAGACAGGAGAGAAAGAGACACACTCTCACCAAAAACCCCAACTCCCGTGCAACGGCCCATAGAGGAAGGGGTCTCACAAATATAGAACTTGTCCCTGGGGAGGGATCTGTGCTACACACCTTAGGCACCTAACCCTTGGGACCTGTACCAGAGAGACAGCCCCCAAAACGTCTGGCTTTGAAAACCAATGGAGCTTACATCCAGGAGAATCATGGGGCTGTAGTGAATAGAGTCTGCTCTTACAGGGCTCACACTCAGGCTCATTTGCACAGGCCCAGTGCAAAAGTACCAGTCTGAAAGGAGCCTAGACCATATGTGAAGAAGTTTCATTTGCTTACCTTAAAGCGCCTACCAGAAGAGCAAAAGCCTACTCAGATTCCCTCCAACAACAAAAGACTCTGGAGGGTGCCATTTTTATGTTCTTTCTCTACATTGCTATTGCCAATGCTGGCAGGAGCTATTTTTGCATTCTCAATCTAACCTTCTAGGACCTTCTCCCCCTCCACACTGTGCCGCAGCCCTGCCAGAAGCAGCAGGCCAGTGCCCTGACCCCTAGTGATGCTCCCACTGCGGGAGGCTCCCAAGCCAGCAGGTGCATGCAACCCACACAGGGGATGCCTACTGAGTAGGAGACTCTGGTGGTCAGGGTGGATTGTGTTTGAGTCCCACAGGTCTAAAATAACTGGAGAGACAGTATGAGAGACAACGAAAAACTAAGGCAAGGTTAAATAATCAGAATCATCACCCACACGGGACCCTTCAAAACTGGAAGAGCTAGCTATTTCACCTAACACAAAGACTAATACAAAGTCAGGCACGGGCGCCTGGGTGGCTCAGTGGGTTAAAGCCTCTGCCTTCGGCTCAGGTCATGATCTCAGGGTCCTGGGATTGAGCCCCACATCGGGCTCTCTGCTCAGCAGGGAGCCTGCTTCCCCCTCTCCCTCTACCTGCCTCTCTGCCTACTTGTGATCTCTTTCTCTGTCAAATAAATAAATAAAATCTTAAAAAGAAAAAAAAAAAGAAAAAACAACAACAACAACAACAAAAACAAAGTCAGGCAAAATGAGGAAGAAGACAAACACATTCCCAATGAAAGACCAGGATTAAAACCCGGGGGTGGGGGGGTAGCGAGGGACTTTAATGAAATGGAGATAAATGATTTCTGTAATAGTTCAAAGAAATAGTCATAAAGATTCTCACTGAACTCAGGAAAAGAATGGATGAACACAAAGAGAACTTAAAAAGACAAAATACATGATAGTAGCAAGGAGAAGTCATAGAGCTAAAGAATATAATAATTAAACAAAAAAAAAATACATTAAAGGGATTCAACAACAGAATAGGTAAAGCAGAAGAAAGAATCTGGAAGAAATGGCAGTGGAACTCAACCTAAAAGTGCAGAGGAAAAAAAAATTTTTTTTAAGTGAAGTTAACTTAGGGCTTTTAGGACACCATCAAGCAGAAGAGCATTTGCTTATACAAATGGAGAAGACAGGGAAAAAGACAGAAAACTTATTTGAAGAAATAATGGCTAAATACTTCCCTAACCTGAACAAGGAAACAGACTTTCAGGTCCAGGAAGCCCAGAGAAATCCAAACAAGATAAACCCAAAAAAATCCACACCAAAACACATTATAATTAAAATGGCAAAGGTTTAGAGAGTATATTGAAAGCAGCAAGAGAAAAACTTGTTACATACAAGGAAACTCCTATAAGACTATTTCTTAGCAGAAGCTTTAGATGTATTATACCATCCACTCTGGCTTGCAAAGAGCTGAAAGCAAAAACTTCCAACTGAGATGAATCTGTCTAATAAGGTTATCATTCAGAATTGAAAGACAGATGAGGTTCCCAGACAAGCAAAAGCTAAAAGGGTTCATAACCACTAAACTGTTCCTATGAGAAATGCTAAAGGGACTTCTTTAGGTTGAAAAGAAAGGGAACTAACTAGCAATAAGAAAACATGAAAGTAGAAATTGCACTGCACAGGTAAACATATAGTAAAGAAAGTCGATTAATCACATATAAAGCTAGCATGAAGGTTAAAAGAAAAAAGTACTAAATATAACTAAAACCACCATAACTAGAGATATGCAAAATTTTTAAAATGTAAAAATTACATCAAAAACATAAAACATGGGAAAGGGTGGAAAGTAAAAATGCAGTTTTAGAATTTAGCATTCAAATTTAATTTGCTGCCAACTTAAAAGAGACTGTAATATATATCCTTTTATATGTGAGCTTCACGGTAACTAAGAGCAAAACTTACAGTAAATATGCAAAAGATAATGAAAAAGGAATCTAAACATAACAGTACAGTCATCACACCACAAGAGAAGAAAGAAAAAGAAAGGAACAAAGAGAAACTGCAAAACAGCCAAAAACAATCAACAAACTGGGTATAAGGACATACCTACCAATAATTACTCTAAATGTAAATGGACTAAATTCTCCAATTAAAAGACACAGAGTGGCTGAATGGATAAAAAACAAAACCCATCTATAGGTTGCCTACAAGACACTCACTTCAGAGGTAAGGACTGATGTGTACAGGCTAAAAGTGAAGGGATGGAAAAAGATGTTTCATGCAAGTGGAAACCAGAAGAAAGCTCAGCAGCTATCAGAAAATAACAGACTTTGAAACAAAGTCAGTAATAAAAGAGGAAGATGATAATTACCTAATAATAAAGGAGGTCAATGCAACAAGAAGATACATTTGCAAATGTTTATTTATAACACAGAAGCACCTAAATATATGAAGCAAATGTTTGCATACATTCTGGAGAAATTGACAGCAATACACAATAGTAGGGGACTTTAATACTTAGATCAATGAATAGATCATCCAGACAGAAAAATCAATTTTTAAAAATCAGCTTTAAATGGTATATTAGACCAGATGGACTTAACAGACATATATAGAACATTCTATCCAAATGCAGAATATACATTCTTCTCAAGTGCACATGAAACAATCTCCAGGATAGACCATACAGGAGGCCACAAAACAAATCTCAATAAATTTAAGTTTAAAATTTATCAAGCATCTCTTCTGACCACAATGGAATGAAGTTAAAAATCAATTACAAGAAGGAAACAGGAAAAATCACAAGTACATGCAGAATAAACAAAATCTGAACAACCAATAGGTCAACAAAGAAATCAAAACATTTTTTTCACAAAGATACCTTAATACAAATTAAAATGGAAATACAACATACTAAAATCTATGGATACAGAACAAAAGCAGTTGTGAGAGGGACACTTATAGCAATAACAGGCCTACATCAAGAAACAAGAAACAATCTAATTTCACACCCCAAAACAAAAAACAAAAAGAAAAAACAAAAAAACAGAAAAAAACAAAACAAAAAAAAAGAGCCAGGAGTAGAAGAAAGAAAATAATAAAAATCAGAGCAAAAATAAATGAAAGAGACTAAAAAGACAATAAAAAAGATCAATGAAACTAAGAGCTGGATCTCTGAGCAGATAAAATTGACAAAGACCAGAATGACTAAGAAAAAAGGAGGGCTAAGATAAATCAAATCAGCAAAGAAAGAGGAGAAATTACAAGTGATACCAAAGAAATACAAAGGATTTTAAGAGACTACTATAAACAATTATACACTAACCAACTAGACAACCTAGAAGAAATGGATAATTCCTAGAAACATACAATCTTCCAAGACTGATCATGAACAAATTGAAAATCTTATTAGACCAATTACTAGTATGGACATTGAATCCATAATCAAAAAAATCTAAACGAACAAAAGAACAGATGGCTTTCACTGGCAAGTTCTACCCAACATCTAAAGATTTGATACCTTATTATTCTCAAATTCTTCCAAAAAAACTGAAGAAGGAATGCTCCCAAACTCATTTTATGAGGCCAGTGTTACCCTGATACCAAAACCAGAAAAGAGGGGAAAAAAACTACAGGCCAACATCCTTGATGAACACAGATGCAAAAATCTTCAATAACCATTAGCAGACCAAATTCAACCACACACCAAAATGTCATAAGCCATGATAAAGTGAGATTTACCCCAGGGATGCAAAGGTGGTTCGACATCCACAAATCAATCAACCACATTAACAAAATGAAGGAAAAAATCATGTAACCATCTCAATAAATGAAGAAGAGCATTTGACAAAATTCAACATCATTTATGTTAAAAAAAAAAAATCTCAACAAAGTGGCTATAGACAAAATGTACCTCAACATATAAGGTCATATATCACAAGCCCACAGCTAGCATCATACTCAACAGGAAAAAGCTTCCCACTTTAAAATCAGGAACAAGGCTAGGATGCCCACTCTCACCACTTTTATTCAACACAGTACTGGAAGACTTGGCCACAGCAATTCGTCAGGAAAAAGAAATAAATTGGAATCCAAATTGTAAAGGAAGAAGTAAAGCATCACTATTTGTGGATAACACAATTTTATACATAGAAAACCCAAAAGACTCCATGAAAAAGATTGTTAAGGGGCGCCTGGGTGGCTCAGTGGGTTAAAGCCTCTGCCTTCGACTCAGGTCATGATCTCGGGGTCCTGGGATCAAGCCCCTCATCGGGCTCTCTGCTCAGCGGGGAGCCTGCTTCCCCCTCTCTCTCTGCCAGCCTCTCTGCCTACTTGTGATCTCTCTCTGTCAAATAAATAAATAAAGTCTTAAAAAAAAAAAGATTGTTAGAATAAATGAATTCAGTAAAGTTGTAGGTACAAAACTGATATACAAAATTCTGTTGCATTTACGTATACCAACAACAAACTATCAGGAAGAGAAATTAGGAAAACAAATTGCATTTTAAAAAATACCCAAGAATAAACTTAACCAAGGAGGTGAAGGATCTATACTCTGAAAACTATAGGACACTAAGAAGAGATGACACAAATAAATGGAAAGATATCCCATGCTCATGGATTGAAAAATATTGCCAATTAACCAAAACGATCTATAGACTCGATGCAACTCCTATCAAAATTCTGGCATTTTTCACAGAAATAGCCCCAAAATTTGTATGGAACCACAAAAGATCCTGAATAGCCAAAGCAAATCTTGAGAAGGAAGAACATGTTGGGAAACATCACACCCCTCAATTTGAAGCTATAGTATCTAAAAACTAAAGTAATCAAAATGTATGGCATAAAAACAGACACACAGATCAGTGGGACAGAACTGACAGCCCAGAAATAAACTCAGGCATATATAGTCAATTACTTTATAACAAAAGAGGCAAGAATATACAATGGGGAAAGGACAGTCTCTTCAATAAACGGTGCTTGGGAAAACTAGACAGCTACATACAAAAGAATGAAACTGGACCACTATCTTACACCATACACAGAAATTAACTCAAAATGGACTGAAGACTTGAATGAAAGACCTGAAATCATAAAACGCCTAAAGAAAACATGGATGGTAAACTCTGACTTCGCTCTTAGAGACTTTGTTTTTGGATCAGATTCCAAAGGCAGTGGCAACAAAAAGCAAAACTAAATAAATGAGACTACATAAAACTAAAAAGTTTCTGCACAGCAAAGGAAACCAACAAAATAAAAAAGGCAATCTACTGAATGGGAAAGGAACTTGCAAATCATATCCAATAAGGGGTTAGCAGCTAAATATACTTTAAAAAATTCATACAGCTCAATATCAACAAGAAACAATTCAATTTAAAAAATGGGCAGAGGATCTGAATAGACATTTTTCCAAAGAAGACATACAGATCTCCAATAGGCACATGAAAAGATGCTCACATCACTAATCATCAGGGAAATGCAAATCAAAATCACAACGAGGTATCACCTCGCACCTGTGAGAATGGCTAGTATCAAAAAAACGAGAAATAACAAGTGTTGATGAGGCTGTGGGTAAAGGGGTGCCTTGTGCACTACTGGTGAGGTTGTAAATTGGTGTAGCCACTATAGAAGACAGTCTGGAAAAGACCAAAAAAATTAAAAATAGAATTTCCATATGATCCAGCAATTCCACTTCTGGGTATTTATCTGAAGAAAAACCAATTCAGAAAGATACACATGCCGCTATGTTCGTGGCAGCATTATTTACAATAGCCATGATATGGAAATAACCAAAGTGCGCTTTGAGGGATGAATGGAAAAAGATTTACACACACACACACTGGAATAGTGCTCAGCCATAATTAATTAATTAATTAATTAATTAATAAAATCAATCTAACCATTTGCAACCTTGAGGTATGAACCTTGAGGGTATTATGCTAAGTGGAAAAAATCAGAGAAAGACAAGTACCATATGATTTCACTTACATCTGAAATCTAAAAAACAAACAAAAGTCATAGACACACAGAATACACTGGTGGTTGCCAGAAGGGAAAGGGATGGGGAGGGTGGCTGAAATGAGTGAAGGCAATCAAGAGGTACAAATTTCCAGTTATAAAATGAACTCATGTACAGAATGGTGACTATAGTCAAAAATAACATATTGCAAATTTGAAAGCTGCTTGAAGAAAGTAAATCTTAAAAGTTCTCATAGCAAGAAAAAAAAATGGCGTGACTTTGCATGAAGAGAGATGTTAACCAAACTTACTGTGGTGATCGTTCTGCCATGTATACAAATGTCAAATCATTATGTTGTACACCTCAAACTGGTAATGTCATATCTCGATTATACTTTAATAAAATGAAAAAACAATGAAGGGAAATAAAAACATGTTCTGATACACTGAAAGACATAGTTTGAAAGCCATAAACCTTCCATTTAGTAGATTCTAAAGCTTTTTTTTACTTTAAACAGGTGAAACAGAATCCTGTCTGAGAATGCTGAGTTGTAAGATGGAGAGTAGAAAAAACAAAATGGTCTTATGTGAGGAACTCCAAATAAATACTGACAACATAAAGCAAAATAAGGATGTCTTCAATGTTGTGGGTCCTCCCCCCCCCGCCCCCAAGAGAGAATTAAAATACAGGACACAATAGCACTTAAATTGGGAGGGAAATTAAATTTACAGGGTAAAAGTGTTCTAAGATCTCTGGATTTTTTTTTAGGTCTGACAACAAAGGTACAGATTAAGATAGGATTTTATAATAAAGGATTCGTGTCACAATTTCTAAGGTAGCCACTAAAAGAGCAGAAAGAGAATGTATTAACTTCAAAACTGTACATGGGGAAAACCAAAATGAGAAACAAAAACACTAATCAATCCCAAAGAAGACATAATAGAAAAGGAAACTTAGAAAAATCAGGACAAGAAAACACAAAATATGTTAAAGTTTTTAAAATCAGATATTATAATTAACTGTATTGAAGATAATCTAGTTAAAAGCAAAGACTGTCCAACTTGTTACCTCAGAAAGCTCCAACTTAAAGTAACTCACAAAAACTGTAACTAATACAGCAGGAGTACAGAAAAGTTGACAACAAGAGGATAGGAAGATATACCATGCAAATGTTAACAGAAAAAATATTTACTTTAAGATAAAATGTATTAAAAAGTATAAAATGTATTAAATCATCAGCAAAACAAATTTATATTTAATAACCAATTTAAATATATACAACAAAAACTTAACAGAGCTGCAAGAAAAAAACAGTCATAAAGGGAAACTTTTTACAGTATTTCTCTTGATAACTGAGAACAAACAAACATAAACCAGTAAAAACACAGAATATTTGAATAACTTAACACACTTGACCTATAGACATAGAAAACTACTCTCAACGACTGCAGAATATACCTTCTTTTTAGACACAGACAGGATACTTAGAGAAATTGATTATATAGCTGGCCATAAAGTCTAAACAAATTTCGAAGAATAATGCAAATTAAGTTTTCTGACCTCAAAGCAATTAAGGTAGAAATCAGGAAAAAAGATAAATTTTAAAAATTCTTATTTGTAAATAAACAATCACGAAATGACTCTAAGGTAATAAAACCAGGACCTAGGGAAAAATAGTCTTAAATGTTAACATGAGGAAAAGAAGAAGGTTGAAAATCTATGAATGTTCCTAACTAGAAAAAGAGTGGTGCCTGGGTGGCTCAGTCAGTTAAGCATCTGCCTTTGGCTCAGGTCATGGTCCTGGGATCCTGGGATTAAGCCTTGCATCGGGCTCCCTGCTCTCCCTCTCCCTCTGCCTGCCATGCACTATCTTTCTCTCTCTCTCTCTCTCTGTCAAATAAATAAAAAAATCTTTAAAAAACAGAAACAAAAAACCTAGAATTTTTTTAAAAATCAAAAATAAATGAAAAAAATGAAGTAAAAACTAATACACAATGAAGAAAATTAATAAAACCAAAAGTTTTAGATCTAAAAAGAATGAAATTGCCAAAACGCCAGCAATATTAAGGAAAGAGGACAATAAATATCAATATCAGAACCAAAAAGAAAAAAAATTAACATAGAAACTGCACACATGAAATATTATAAGCAATTTTTTCAGTAATTTGAAAATTTAGGTGAAATGGACCAAGTCTTAGAAAAATATAAATCATTGAAACTAACTCAAGAAGAAATAGAAAGCCTGAATATTTCCGTAATCTTTAAAATAGTCACCAATATTCTTTTCAAAAGGAAAATGTCCAGGCCCAAGTAACCTAAACAGGTAAGTTCCACTAAAGGAGAAAGTAATTTCAGTCTTTCACAAAGTTGTCCACAGAGATCTCTCTCAACTCACTACGTGAGGCTAACATGATATTGTGGAAATCTGATGAGAAAGAATGAGAAAGCAAAATTACAGGCTGAAGTCACTCATAGAAAGAGATATTGAAGTTACAAAATATGAGCCAACTAAATCCAGCAGAGTATATGAAAAGGATAATAAATCATGAACAAATTGGGTTTATCTCTAAAATGCAAGTTGGTTTAATAGTCAAAAAACAATTTTTAAAAAAGTCAAAAGCCAATGAAATTTGTTATGTTGAGGTTCACAGGAAACAAATCATGATTGTTATAATAAAGAAAAAGCACCTGACAAAGTTCAATGGCTAGTCATTTAAGAAGTCATTTTGCAAACTATGAAGAAAGGGAAACTTCCATAATCTAGTAAAGGGCATAGATGAAACAAATCTAGAGCAAATAAGACAAAGAAGAAATGCTGAAATAATTTCTTCTGAGATCCAGAACTAAAAACAAAGATGTTCACAATCACCACTGAAATTCGACAAAGTAATGAAGGTTCCAGATGGTAGCATAACAAAGGGAAGCACAGTCTTTATTACATCATGGTGGGACAACTGGATACCCACATGGGAAAAATTAATATGGAGCCCAACTTCACACCTTACAAATAAAAAACTATTCTAGAGTATCGAAATCAAAATGGAAAAGGGAATAACTTTTTGATCATAAGTTAAGGAAATATTTCATGAATACAGTTCAGAAATCACTAACCTAAAGGAAAATGGTGCTCAACTAGTAACTTCTGCATACAGAATAGGGGAAGACAGCACAAAGAACGAGAAGACAAGCCATAGAGCAAGAGAAGGGGGTTGTAACACATAGAACTACTCCAATTCATATGATACAATCCCATTTCTAAAGTTCAACAAGCAAAATTAAACTATATTGCCCAGGGAGCTTACAGAAATCATAAACTATGTTTTACGTATGTTATAAAACAGGAATCAGTTTGTTTTTTTTAATGTCCACCCCTGTGGAAGTTGAAAAGATTGTAAACGGGAAGAAATACACAGGTTACTTTCAGGATGCTTGATTTCTTGAACCAGATGGTGATCACATGGCTATTGGCATTAAAACCAGTTTTAAAACTGTCTTATAAAAGTTTTATGTGTATTTCTGTGTACATATTTCCTATTATATGATGTTTGAAAAAAATCACACTTAATGAATTTATAAAACTAGAAATAACACAGGTACTATGCTCAAAAGGAATGATTCCGTAAGATTACAAACAGAATGGTCCTATCAGAGAAATAAAACCAAGGCCAACTCTCTAGTAGATCAAAGTGGTTTCCCATGAGGTAGAGGTTAACAATTCTGATACTGCTTCACATGTACACGGGAACTGATTCCGTAAATGGACGGTGGATGGCGACAGCCAGGTTTCTCACTGTTGGGAATGGGAATTTACAAAGAAGCAAGGGAAAGGAGCTAAAATGATCCATTTGTTAATGAATCAGAGTTGGCGACGTCAATAGGAATTTATGTTTAGCCAAGTATAGTTACAGCTGACTGCACACAAAAATGTTTATAATGTGCGTATCTACATGGATTAGTGTACACACATGTGTTTCTTTGCTCTGTCAGATGAGAGGACCTAAAAGAAACAACACTCTGGTAGCAATGTGCAAACCATCACCCAGATCCTGGGTTCTAATCCCATTTCCCAGTCAAAGGCATAGGGCTCCCTGGAGAGATGGCTGAGTCCAGGACTGGACCCCCGTAAAAGGGGCACCTTGTAGTGTCAAAAGCAAGGAACTGAAACTAAACAAGCCAGCCCACACTGATGGGAGCCAGCTGAAAGGCTCCCAACAGCCACGAATGGAACATTCTGAACAACAAGATAAATTTAGTATTGGATTATAACCCAAAATATCAATCAATATCCATGAGTCCACATTGATATGAATAAATGACTGAATAAATCAATGGGAGAAAAGAGACAAAATATTCCAAACCTATTATACAGGCACTTAGCTTCTAGAGGGGGAGCGTAACACACTCCTCTAGTGTGGGCTGCACACAGAGACTTCCTTCCAAGCAGTACAGGATGGAAAGAATGGGAAGAGATGAATGGGAAATGAGAATGGGAAAAGAGAAACTTCACCGTGGAGAAACCAAATACTACTTTACCCTGTTGGCCAACATCGACAGTCATAGGTCAAGCTGACGGTATGTACCCTTACCCTTGATATAACAATGACACTTTACATCAGACAAATCCCAAGAGAGGGGATTCCACAACACACCTGACTAGTACTCCCAAAACGACCAAGGTCACCAAAGACAAGGAAAGTCTGAGAAACTTTCATGGCCAAGAGGAGCGTAATGAGACTATACACACACACGGACACAATGTATTTTATATATATATACATATACATATATATATATATATATATATATATACACACACACACACACACACACATATATACACACACACATATATACACACACACAATATATATGGGAAAACTAAGAAAATCTGAATAAAGTATAGATTACAGTTAGTAATAGTGTATCAATATTGATTAACTAACTGAAATGAATGTACCAAACTAAGGTAAGATGTTAATAATCAGAGAAAACAAGGTACAAAGTGTACTGGTACTTTGTACTATCTTCATCATCTTTCTGTAAATCTGAAATTGCTCTGAAACATAAGGTCCATTAAAATTATTCTTTTAAAAAGCCAAGAAAGAAAGCCCACAACATATATGTAATATTGGTGTACAACAGAGGGGATATTGCAAATTTATGTAGAAAGATTTGGGGACTACTGGCTGTTCCTCTGGGAAAATTAGATTACAATTTCAGTCCACGTATAAATCACAGCTGGACTTAAATTCCAAATGTGTAAAAACAACTATCTTCCTTATCAGAAGAAAATCTTAGAAAACATCTTCATGACCTTGCAGTAGGTAGGAAAGCATAAGAAAAAAAAACAAAAAAACATTAACCATACAGAAAAGATTGATTTGTCCACATAAGTTATCGACTTCAATAAAAAAAATGACACTATTTAAAGAAAAAAAGGACAAATGGTTGACCAGAAAAAATGGTGTTCAACCTAAAACGCTCCATAACATACAAAATACAAATAAAGACATTCTGTAAAAACATTAAGAAAATGATAATCAATAGAAAGATGGGAAAGGATATGAACTGACACATCAGAGGAACAAATGGCCATTAAACAAATGGAAATATGTTCAGTATCAGTGGTAATGCACGTTTAACACTTAAGATACCATGTTTCACCCGTTTTTACCATGGGTAAAAATTATAAAGTCTTATAATATTGAAGCTCAGCAAGAACACGGGGGAAGGAATCCTTAAGGCACTGCCCATGGATCATTAAGTGCTTTAGCCGCTCTGGAGGGGACAATTTGACAACATCCACTCAAGATTTACATCTTTTCTTCCAAAATATTACAAAAGGAGCAAAACCAAGTCATTCGTCAACAGAAGGATGGTTCACTAAATTGTGATATTATGGAAAAATATGCCTTGGTTTCAAAGAATGAGGTAGATATACAAGTGTATGGATAGATAGAAAGGTTATATAGGCACACACACACACACACACACACACACACACACACACTGGAAATACAGTTTTGAGACATTACTTGGTATAGGAAAGAACATTATACAACAATCCAGAGTATGACAGAATCTGCTTAAAAAGAACAAAAAGACCTAAAACAATATATTTCTGGGCATCCATATATAACTGTTGAATGTACAGAACGTTCTGGAAGGATACTCCTCAAACAGGGAAAGAAAATGAGATTGGGGAGCAGGTTAGGGGTGGGTAAAAAATGTCTTTTTTTTATCTATGCATCTTTGACAAGAAGGATGTTTTTATGAATTCCTTGTGTAATTCAACATTTTTTTCCTTAGTGAAAGAAGTAGAAAGTGGAGGGGGAGAAATGGCGTGAGTTTTACACTGAAAGTATTTGAAAGTATTTTCCCGCATGAGTACTATGGGTATCAGAGTGGCTGTGAGCGACTCTCTCCTGCTGCATGAGCATCTGCCCTTCGGTTATGCTTTCCAGCTCTGTACCCTGGAGAGGCCTTTGCTAAGCAACACTGTCTAGGGTGAACAAGACCCATGACCGGTAAACTGCATCTGGTCTGCAAGGAACTACAAGGGAACCGTCAGAGTCTCATGCGTGCACCACACACTGGGGCTTCCCTGGATGCAGGGACTCTTGCGACAGGCACGTCTTCTCTGCTTGACTCAAACCTTGTTGGACATAAGGGTCCAAAAAGATCACAAAGCCAGGTGTGAGTCACACGGGCACTTGCGATTGGCACCAAGTGAGCCAGCCACGTGGGGAGAAGTCCTTTTCAAATTCTGAGTAGCCTCCGCTATTTTCATGAGCAACCCTTCGACGGCCCCTATCAACTATAAATACTCCATTTTAATCATTCCCCGAGATAGCTGTAAGCAACAATATTTTGCATTCAATTAAACTGAGGCATTTTGGGCACACAGCAAGGCATAAAACTTATTCATTACACAACTGCAGTAAATTTATGGTTCAAATAAATTTTATCTATAATTTCCCAAACCACTATGGAAAGTTAAATCATTCATTTTATATAGTAGAACACAATGTGGGACTATATAAAAACTAAAACGAAGCAAAAAAAATTTTTTTCCAAAGGACCTGGCTTCCAAGTGAATGTCTTGAGAAAAGAAAGATTTTTATGTATTCAAAAATCAAAATCACTTCCTAAGAAAAACTAATCCTCGTGTAAATTACAGTGGAAAAAATCATTACAGATGGATAAAGACGAGACGAAACTTGCCAAAAGGTAAGTATGGATACGCTTGAGAGAGCAAAGAAGGGTATTTCCAAATTTGTGGCTCAGCTGTTAAAATTCTGGTACCAGTAACTGCCCACACCGAAGACCGCTATGGCAGCGGCTTACGGAATGGCACTGGTTGAAACCAAATTCAGGATTGTCAGTGCAACACACAGAATGGTACTTTTAGTCACACGCTACACCACTTCTTTGGAGGGGGGTCTCGAAAAGGCAAGGCAGAGCTCCTCAACCCCGCTCACGTTCTGTTCTAATAGTTTTGCGAAGGGTCCACAAATTTTTTTTAAAAGTGCTGATTCTGGGGTTCCCTGGGTGGCTCAGTTGTTGGGCGTCTGCCTTCGGCTTGGGTCATGATCCCAGGGTCCTGGGATCGAGCCCCACATCGGGCTCCCTGCTCAGCAGGAAGCCTGCTTCTCCCTCTCCCCCGTTTGTGTTCCTGCTCTCTGTCAAATAAATAAAATCTTAAAAAATAAAAATAACTTTTTTTAAAAAGTGCCAATTCTCAGACCTATAAATACAGAAAACAAACTGATGGTTGCCAGAGGGAAGGTGGCTGGGGGGTATGGGCAAAGTGGGGAAGGGGCGTGGGAGACGCAGGCTTCAAGTGATGGGATGGATAAGTCACCGGAGTTTAAAGGCACAGCAGAAGGAACATAGTCGATGACACTGTAATGGTGTTGGATGGTGACAGATGGCAGCTACACTCGTGGGGAGCACAGCAGAGAACCTACAGAGAAGCCGAATCACTACGTTGTACACCTGAAGCTAATGTAACATTGTGTGTTGACCAAACTCAAAAAAAAAAAACAAAAAAAAAAAAACTTAAAATTTCTTTTAATGAAAAATACCAAGTGCTGATTCCAGAATAAGATTTCAAAGGGGCACTGACCTGCCTCGCACACCTCCCTGAAACAGGTCAGGAGGAGAAGATTCTATACACACACACACACACACACACACACACACACACACACACACGAGTTTCTCCTCTTTCTTGGAACCCTTTATTCAAAGTACCACTAATCTCACCACTGATAATGAGGTGAACTATGCTTGTTTGTTTTAACTGAAACCCTTAATGACACATACCCACTTTGTACTAGTGTTTTAACCTGCGGAGACAGGAAGAAAGAAAATGCCAGAATAGGGATAGGGACTATGTTTCTTTTTTTTTTTTTTTTTTTTTTTTTAGATTTTATTTATTTATTTGACAGAGAGAGACACAGCAAGAGAGGGAACACAAACAGGGGAGTGGGAGAGGGAGAAGCAGGCTTCCCGCTGAGCCCGACGCAGGGCTCGATCCCAGGACCCTGGGATCATGACCTGAGCCGAAAGCAGACGCTTAAGGACTAAGCCGCCACCCAGGCGCCCTTGTTTCATTTCTTTAAAAAGTGAGCGGTCTGAAGTATGGCAGAAACTTCATACCTGTTATCAAATCGGAGTGAAGAATAACAGGAGTATCACGGTATTTGCCATGCTTTTTTGTATGTTTTAAAACTTTTTTTTTTAAAGCAATTTAAACGCCTGGCATTATTCCAAAAGGCAAGACCGTAGGAGGGCATCGTCACAAGCCAGCACGCTTTGACGACTCATCTTGGAAGGATGCATCTGAGTTGATTTTGAGCCCCTCACACGGGTTCCGCAAAAACGAGCCTGATCCGTTTGCGTTTACTTAAAGCAATGCTGCTTTTCACAGCGAACAAGAAAATTTCAGTAAGGATGGAAGGAAACCTGCACCTCGGGGGTTCACATACCTGCATCGCTCCCAGATCCTGTTGACAAGGCGGGCATGATGCGGGCCGGGCACGCCAGACACTCTCCGCTGAGAAAGCCACAGAGAATCCCAGTTCGAGGGCCTGCAGCCACACTGTCGACCAAGATTTATACAGGGAGCAGGCCGTTTCTAAAAAGAGAAGGAAAAATACTTTAAAAATAATAATAGGGAAGATGACTAAATTGCAACATTCTGCAACTAATTCGGAGCTCTTATTCCAACACACGTACCAGAGAGATCACGGTTCTTCCAAATTTTGTCTACATGCTGCATGCACATACATATGAAGGGCGAGAGTTTTTGATTTGGATGTGAAATTTCTAATTAAAACCACGAAAGCTCCTCTTGCATGTATCAAGGTTTCCTGAAAGATTTTTGCAGTTGGTTTGAGGGCTGCTAAATGCAGATTAAGAGCGTCAAGAAGGTTTTTAACGCGAGTGCTAGTCTAAACTGCTCTGAATCTATTACTGTGATTCCATGCTATATCTCTAATGCAGAACAGAGACTGTAGACGGCCCACAACCTATAAACACTTGTAACTTGTTAAATAGCTCATCCTAATACGCCAACTGCCAAGTTCTCTAACTGAAACTGCCAATCACCTGGAGAAACTACTAGAATTGAAGATGTTAGGGAGTCCCAGAAGTGTTAGCAATCTAAACGAGAACTCCTGATCCATGCTAAAACACAAAAGTCAGTTCTTTTAGCAAAAAACTAAGCTTAGACGCACTTTGAAAAATACCAATTTTTTTCAAAGGTTGTTTTAACTACGGTTTATCGCGCCCTAAGTGGTAAGGTGCTGCTGTCTCCTGGCGGAAGGGCAAGTACTCCAGAGTTTGGCCTCATCTCTCAACCTGCTAAACTGTGATCTTAGACAATGTATTTAATCTTACTGCGCCTTCACTTCCATCTACACAAATGGAGATAACAGCAATTTAGAATTGTTTGATAATTAAATACGCTAAGGCTCACAACACAGCATCTGGCATGTGACCAGCAAACAAGAAATGCTAGCTCTTGTGACTGGAGCTGTTTAATTCAGGCAACGAGATTATAAAATGAAAACATAAAAGAAAGTAGTGAGATTAAAATTTACACTGGCCCAACACCTAGGAGAAGGCCATGTGGTTTAAATTTGGGCTACTGCTGCCTAATAACGGAAAATACACTACATTTACATTTTTTAGAAATCAGAAGACCCACACAATGTGTTTAAGTCCTTTTTTAATGCATTTTCCCCCAGTTCTCTATAAAGCAAATTCAGTAATTTAAAAGCATATTTTAACATATATTAACAAGAAAAACAGATATTATAAACACTCGAAAAACTGGCTCACTTCAACCCGTGAAGCCCTTAAATTGCTGATTCATATTACAGAATAAGGAATAATGAGCTTGCCAAATTTCACTTTAAAAAGTCTAAACTGCAAAATTCTATTAAAACCTTCTAAATTAGCTTTTTAACTATCAAAGCAAACGTTAGTATGAAAAATTTCACCAAAGAGACTATCCTGAACCAGACTAACTAATGGAATGGCCTGCATTTTGTTTCATATTACGAAGGTTGATAAAGTCTGCAGAGAAGACTGTTAATTGAAAAAATGAGGGCAGTTATTTTAAATACCAAATAAACTATAAATCATGAAGCTAAAAATAAGTGAGAAAGACAAAGTTTCATTAATGCCCATCTCTGAGGCTGTTTTCCCCAACAGTTTTAAGAGCCGACTCTGCTGTGCTTTCATAAATTATTCTAACAATCAGGATTAGAATTCAGCTACATAAAAGGGTTCCTTAATTCGAACACAAAAAAAAGTAGGAAGCAGACCATACATGATTTAAAGAAGGCACTCAATAAGACTATTGTTTTGATGAGGAAAAAAAAGGAGGAAATTGTTGAAATTTGTAAAGCATACGCCCACTCATTTCTACCATTAGGGCAATATGTATACGCGTGTGGGTAGTTAATGTGTGTGTGTGTGTATTATATATATAATTTAAGCTCTTTATGCCATAAATCATAATTTAAATAGTACAGATTGCTTAACTACAGAAACATATGTACAATGGTCTATACTATACATACTACCCGCTTCTTCATGCCTTAAAGAACTTACAATGCTTCGCTTTTATAAACCACAAACACTATAGATAATAAGTGATCTTATATCAAACATTCTATCACTACTAAGACAACCTTACATTCCCACAGCACAACATCCTTCTGAGTTGGTATTAGTGCTGCACACATAAGGCCATTTATGAAAGGCCTCAGCATTTCTCACTTTGTATTTCATGACGAACACCCAAGGTTAAATTTTTCCAAAGTCGTAGTACTCAAGAAATAAATATATGCTACAAAGTAATTATCCTCTCAGAACGTATCTACGTATACTAATAAAAAGTAAATGGTTTGATAAAATCCCAACCAGTAAAAAATGCTTACTTTTTTGTACAACGAAGCAGAGTTGCTGGGTTTAACGTTCAAACTGAGCTAAATTTCTGTAGTAATCATGTTATTTTCTTTGGCTAAATTTATTGAAAATACTTTGGAATTTGTCAGAACCCAGCCATAATTATTACTGACTGTTGTACGGAATCGATTTACTACAACACAAAAATACCAGCTGTTACAGTATGTCCTGAGAGGGATTACCGAATATTCTTAAATTGAAGTTCAATCCATCTTTCCATAAAAAAGAGAGAGACCCAAACGCCAGGAACCCAACAGCGATATCAAGTGCACCTGAAACATTTACAATGCCCAATAGAACTATTACAACGCTCCTTTAAAAAGGCTTATTTTTGAAATTTCATTATTCCAGTTGTACCTTGCTTCTATATATCACACAGTATCAGGTTTTTCTGGCATCGATCATGTGGAAACAGTGAAATATGTGAAGGTCTACGAGCTTACAATGTAAGCTTGGGTAACCCTTAAGGCTCCCGTGGCACTCATGACATCTAATGGTCAACCGCGGAAGTGCAAGTGTTTGTCGCAGAAAGTTTTGGGTTTTTTTGTTTTGTTTTGTTTTGTTTTTGAGTTTTCGGTAAAGCAAAAATGGTCTCATTGCACCCAGAGAAAGTCATCTGTAGAAACTTTCATTCATATGCCCACACAACTATTAAGAAAGATACACTCCTCCTGTGTGCCTCCTCTTCCTCTATTGAGAAGAAGACACTTCTGACACCAACTGTGGTGTTCCACACATTAAGCAATTCTGCAGCACGAGCTGAATGTCCTACCATTTAATTCATTTTGGCACTCTCCACCTGCAGACGGCATCAGATCCCACAGGTTAGGGGCACAGTCCCACAAGGCTGCCCCCGCCCCCATGTCCATCGAGAGTTCAGGCGGGTCACCTGTGCTTCTGATCAATTCACTATAAATCAGAGGTTCCCATGAATCCCTGCTTGGTTTTTATTAATTTGCCAAAGCCACTCAAAGAACTCAGGAAAACATTTACTGACTAGACCACCGGTTTATTATAAAAAGATACAACTCTGGAACAGCCAGGTAGAAGAGATACTAGGGCAAGTATGAGAAGGAGCACGGGGCTCCCCAGGCCCTCTCTTTCCAGGTGCACCTCTTACCCCGCTCCCCCCGCCTCCCTGCCCCACCCATTCACCAACCTGGAAGCACCCTGAACTCTGTCCTTTTGGGTTTTTATGGAGACTTCCTTGTATAGGCACGACTGACTCAATCGCTGGCCATGGGTGACTGATGGCAGCCTCTTGCCCCTCACACATTTCCTGAGGTAGGACTGCAAATTCCAACTCTCTAATCAAGGTTGGTACGCGGGCAACCAGCCTCCACTCTCAGGAGCTTTACAAAAGTTACCATAATCTCAGGTGTGGCTGAAAGGGGCACATTACCAGTAACAAGATTACCTTGATCACTCTTATCACCGAGGGTTTTAGGGACTTTGTGCCAAAAATGGGAGGCAAAAACAAATATATCTTTCTTATCATAAATCACAATACGTCACAGACCCACAAAGTTTAAGCAGTTGAACAAGAAGTCAATGCCGGACTTAGTTTCCAAACAAATTTCCTCTCAATTTGGCAGAGTATGCAAGAACATGAAAACATTTTTAAGATTTTATTTATGTATTTATTTTAGAGAGAGAGAATGTGAGCAGGGGGAGGAGGACAGAATCTCAAGCAGACTCCACGCTGAGCACAGAGGCCAAGTGGGGCTCCATCTCATGACCCTGAGATCACGACCTGAGCTGAAATCAAGAGTCGGACGCTTAACTGACTGAACCACCCAGCAGCCCCAAACATGAAAACTTTAAATTAACTCATCCTAAGTATTTAAAAATCCTATTAATATGCTACTGTTTCAGGAGACAGTAACTGTACCCAGTAATCCGACCGCAGGTTACTTTACTAGTTAAGTATTCTAAGCTACACTTTCAAAATCGGATAGAGCAACAAACTAACAAAAAGAGTAAACTTTTTCTAAAAAATTTATGATCCCAGGGTGCTGGGATCGAGTGCCACATCAGGCTCCTTGTCCAGCGGGGAACCTGTTTCTCTCTGTCTGCTGCTTCCCTCCTTGTGCTCTCGGACAAAAATCTTTTTAAAAAACTTAGATTTTCTTAAAAGCTCAATTTGAAAGATTTGTTATGTATTAGCCAATGCAAGCAGCAAACTGCTGTTAACAGTATTGAAAACTTCATAAATTCTAACTGTAAGACAATAAAGGAGGCAACACATAGCTAAGTGGCATAAATGCACTTATTTAAAATGGTGTTTACACCATTTACACCAGCAGCTCTCTGAGTGTGGTCTGCAGACCTCCAGGGGTCTCCAAGACCCTCTCAGAGGGGTTTGTGAGGTCAAATTAGTTTCATAAAAATACCGAGATGCCATTTGCCTTTTGTACTGTGTCGACATCTGCACTGACGGTAAAAAGTAATGGTGGGAAAAGCCGCTAGCACCAAACTGAAATTATTCGTCCTTGTGCTCTTCAGTGCCAAGCACTCACATTAAAAAAGACGACAATGACGACAGGGGAGGAGGAGAAAGAAAAAATGTTCACTCCAGAATGTTCTTAATCGAGTAAAAAGTTCTTAAGTCAAATTCCTATAGAATTGCCTCTTCAGCATCCATCTTTTTAGTATCCGGTGTGATGAAATGAGAACACAGAAAGTGCTGTTGCCGTAAATGAAGTCATGTCTGTCTCAAAGAAAAACACCTGTGTGACAGTTTCTGTAAACCAAATCAGTCGCCTTTCTCATGGAAAACTATTTTTACTTAAAAGAACAACTGAAAGACAAGTTATTCAGCTATTCACCTTAATCGGGCTTGAGTATTTGATAAACATTTTCTTGAAAAATGAATGAAATGGGGGCGCCTGGGTGGCTCAGTGGGTTAAAGCCTCTGCCTTCGGCTCAGGTCATGATCTCAGGGTCCTGGGATCGAGCCCCGCATCGGGCTCTCTGCTTGGCGGGGAGCCTGCTTCCCCCTCTCCCTCTGCCTGCCTCTCTGCCTACTTGTGATCTCTTTCTCTCTGTCAAATAAATAAATAAAATCTTAAAAAAAAAAAAAAATGAACGAAATGAATCTGGGACTTCGGAAAAAAAAAAAAAAAAAAAACCTGACAGTATGCATTGCTAATGATACAACAGAAGCTTTCGAGCAAAAAATATAATTGTCTAAGAGTCGGGTCCACGAGAGGCTGCCTTGGCCTCACTTTGCAAGGGGCTGAGAAATGCAAACACACTAGAACCCAGCCCCCATTTTGCATAGTTCCAGTAGCTTCCCAACACGCAAAGGCTCTTCTGAGATCAGGGGCGATATTAACCAATGTGATTCTTTTTAAACAGTGTCTACATGTGGACTGTGAACGAATATTTTTGAAAATATCAATACAAGATATTAGAAAATCATGCATGAATAAAAGATTCATTCAAAGTGCAAGACGGAGCAATAGATTTCACAGTTCCAATATGGTAAGTTTATTGATATACTTTCAGATTCCACATTGTAACTCCCTTTAATAAACAACCATGCAACAAGTTTTGGTGTTATATCGAAGAATCTCCACAATTTACTGAACGTGCTATCAAAACACTCATCCCTCTTCCATCTGCAGACCTGTATGATTTTCTTCATATCCTTCAACCCAAACATACAGCAACAAATTGAAAGTATGCACAGATATGGAAATGGTGGTCTGTTAATCCAGGCACCAGAGAAATTGCCAATTTGCTAAAGCTTTTGTTTTGGGAAACAAGTTATTTTTCACGAAAATGTTATTTTGGGGCACCTGAGTGGCTCAGGGAGTTAGATGTCCAACTCTTAATTTTGGCTCGGATCAGGATTACAAGGCCCCACCTCGGGCTCTGCGCTGGACGTGGAGCCTGCTTTAGATTCTCTCCCTCCCTCTCTGTCCCTCCCCCTCATCTCTCGCTCTCTCAATCCACATCTTGTTTAAAAAAAAAAAAAAATGTTATTTCTGTTAAAAGGTAACAAGTTTAATATTGTTACTTTATTTTTAAGTCATCTCTACACCCAACGTGGGGCTGGAACTCACAACCCTGAGATCGAGAGTCACACGCTCTACTGACTGAGACAGCCAGGCGCCCCTAACAGCATTATTTTTAAATGCACTGAAAAAATTTTTTTTCATTACTCAGTTTTTATTTCCAATACGGTAAACATCAGCATAATGCAGACAAATAAAGTTCTTTGGAGTCCTTAATTTTTAAGAGTGTAAAAATGTCCAGAGACCCTAGAAGTGGAAACTACTCTTCTATGCCAGGGATAAACACACATTTCCTGCAAAAGGCAGACAGTAACTATTTTAGCCTTTGTGGTCCCTATGGTCTCTGTCTCAACACAGACAATACATTCATGAATTTGGTTAGGACTTTGTTCCTATAATATTTTATTTACAGAGACAGAAAGGGCAGAGTTTGCTGAGCACTATTCTAGGCCGTGACACTATCTGCTAGTCCCTTAAAGATTCTAAAAGTAGCATGCTTTCCAGTAACATTCTTATTGATAGTTTAATATTCAAAGGAAATGAGTTTTTAAAAACAACTTCCACTGTTTAATGCAGAAATGTATGCAAAACAACAGATACAGGTTTTCAAACTATGCAGTTCCTAACCACACACAAAAAATCACATTTGAATTTTGTCTATTCCAAGACTCTTAAAATCTGTCAGTACACCAAGAAAATTAAAACTAACTTAAAACTGGCAACACGGCCGCTACTGTATGTAAGCAAATATGCTTTATACAACCAAACACAAAAAATCCTGGCTCTCAAGGAAAAGGGGAAAATTATGAAAGATTAAAAACACCGATTTCACCAACTCAAGAGGGTTCCATTATTGCCTAACACAAAACTCCTATTATCTCCTTTCCACAAATGGAAAGGAAAATACCAAGGCAAGAGAAAAAAAACAGAATCCCATTGAAGGAATCCTATAAAACTCTCTGAAGACTTTAAAGAGGAGAAATGCTGCTTTATAACCCCCAGGTGAAGACACTCGAGCTTTAAAGCCATTACGGAAGTCTGCAAGGAGGCCTGGCTCACTTGCCCAAAAGGGGCACTAACCACATAGGTCAGGGTTGTCGCTGGTCAGGGTTCTCGGGGAGAGAGCACACACCGTCACGCTCGCTCACTCCGGTTCCCCCATCTGGCAGCACTAGAGTAATGAATGAACTGACGCTCACAAGCTAAGACCTCATTCCAGACTATGCAAACCATCTACAGCAAATCAGTGCATCAAGACCCCAGGGTTTCCCCCCTCAAGTAAAACCAGTGGCATTTCTAGTGCTGTGCACTCTCCCACCTCTCACAGTGGGACACTTCTTTTCTGATGACTTTTTCTCACCATATTTATGTCTACCGACCACTACTAAAAAATCTTGGATAGTCCTCAAGATTATACCATTAACTATCAATAACCCCCCCCCCTTTTTTTTCTGTATTTTGGCACTCTCCTCTAATTGTTGGGGGCAGGAGAGAATGGTAACTTCATATTTTCCTTGACCAAGTCTCCACTCCAGGTCCATCCCAGCATTCCATCAGCATTCCCTTAAGTCCTCTCTATTGGAAAAACCAATCTTGCAATCATCTTTGATAATTAAGATACATCGACATAATTTTCTATTTTTCTTGGGCTTTCATCCCCCACCAGAGTTCCCTAAGGATGGAACCCGTATCATCATGTGTCCTTAAGAAGTGCATAATGAACTTCATTCAGAAGTCCTTCTTGTGTGACCAATTCCAACCCTCCAAGGGCTCCCTTTCCCTTCGAGGTCAGAATAACCTCATTAGTTTCCCTATGGGGAGAGAGCACTGCCTAATGAGGAGAGCACAGATTTTGAAATGAGACAGACCAGCTCCGCTGTACTGACTCCCTGGTCTTGGCCAGGCTATTTAATGAAAGGAGAGTAAATGCAATGACATAAGTAAAACACCTAACCTATAGCAGCCAATCAACAGATGACAGCTTTATTAACACTCTTCGACCTCATTTTCATCACTCTGCTTCTCATTTCCTCCAATCGAGCAAACTTTTCGAGGTTCTATAATGAAAAGAATACAGGCTTTGGTGAGAGACCAGTCTCCTGATTCTACCACGTACTACATGGTCAACTTACAAGGTATGAGACCTTGGGAAACCAATAAAATACCAATTTAAGTTATATATATGTGTGTGTGTGTGTGTACCTATATGTGATGTATAACATAAATACAAATATATATACATATGTATTTATATATACATATTTATATTACATATGAAAATGTAAATACACATATATTTATAATAAAATACATACATATATAAATGTTAGTGAAAAATAACTTAATTGAAGGCATACAATTTCCCAGACATTAAGTTAAAAACCCAACATGTGTACATATATATTTATAGATTTATATAATTAAATATTTATATCTATATATTTATATTTGTGACAAATAACATTAATTGAGTGCCTACAATTTCCCAGACATTAGGTTAAAAACTCAAAATGCATGGTTTCATTTAATTCCTACAATAATCCTATAACGTAAGCACTATGATGGTTTTACAGATAAGGAAACTGAATTTTAAGCAACTTATCTTAAGCCCACAGGTTGAAAGAATTCTAATGCCAACATGTATGGATCTGATGCCCATTCCGCCAATCACACTACCCAATGCTGCCACTCAACTCTCTTATTTAACCTTTCCCATTCAGTCTTCTTAGCTGTCAAATGGAAATACTGTATGACTCACTTACTTTTGGTGGTGGCTCAATGAAATCTATCTAAAGCACTGGAAACACACCAGATGCTCAAAGATTACCTCCCCTCTTCCCACAACCTTTTCTTTAATATCCGACTACACCACATCCACGAAGACCATACCCTACTTATAGCCATAGATATTTCTAGAAAACTACTATCACATCTTGCAAGGTAGCTAAGGATATTATTCCTCTATGTTCTGTAAACAATGAACTATGTTAGAAGCTCAAGAACATGATTCAGACACTACTGAATCTTTCTTATTAACAAAATGTCACCATAGCACTGACTAGAATTTATAGTTAGTAATTTCAAAATTTCATGAAAAGCCTAAAAATAAGCCAGCCAAGAAAACAAGCCTTATTAAAATTATATATCGCTTCCCATTCAAATGAACACACACAGGGGCACCTGCGTGGCTGAGTTGGTTATGCTTCTGCCTTCAGCTCAGGTCATGATCCCAGGGTCCTGGAATCCAGCCCCGCATCAGGCTCCCTGCTCAACTTTCTTCTTTTCTTCCTTTCTTTCTGCCCCTTTCCTTCTGCCCCTCCCCTGCTCACACTTTCTCTCCCTTTCCTTCTGCCCCTCCCCTGCTCGTGCTCTCTCCCAAATAAATAAAACCTTTAAAAGAAAAAAAAAATTAACACACCCCAAAACAGAATAAACTTATGTTTATTAAAGAACTACATTTAACATCAAATTATAACAGTTACCAAAAATAGCCCTTTAGCAATAAAGCCTCTAAGAGTAACACAGCTGTGATTATCTGTATAGGCATGATAGGTAACACAGGTAAAATATCCTAACAGTGACTGGAGTTAAAAACCAAATGTGTACAGGGACTGACGTCGGCAAGATGGTGGAAGAGAAAAAACGCAGGCCCTTGTTTCCTTAGGAGAAACTTAACAAAAATATAAAGACCTAATTGTCTCAGATAACTCCAGAAACCAGTTAAGTGGCTGTATCAACTAGGTGAGTAAAAGCCAAAAAGAGCCACACTGAAGCAGACAGAGTTCATTGCATTTCCCTACCTTAATCCCCTTCCCTCATGCAATGAAGCACAATCAAGGGAAAAAAAAGAAAAAAAAAAAAAAAACAACCAATACCTAATTTCTCCCTATAGGAGGGAAAGAGAAAAGAGGAACAGGCATTCAAGGATTTAGCATGCTAAGGGGAGGCCCAAAGGACTGTTTTTTTCTTGCCTGGCTATAAATGCTCACAGGAAGGCAGCATCATTTGGATGCCAGGCTGGAGGCTGCTCAGAAGAAAGTCAAGCACTGGGGCACACGACAGCACCAGGGAGACTGCACCGTCACAGGCAGATGCCAAAGAGAGGAAAGAGATTATGGCAGCCTAAGGAGAAAACAAAAGTAAGCCTCAGAAACTATACACACAAGCCCAGAAAATATGCATCTCCAGAAGAGTTTGAGAGGTGCACAGGATCTTCAGTCAGGCTGATCAGTGAAGGTCTTGCACTCTATGAAGCCAGTCAATTAAGACTAGAAGAGATCCCAGTCTTCTCAAACACCCAACCCTCAACAAAAGATCAAAAGGCCCTCAAAGAAACAGGTAAAGATGGTTCAATCAAAGACACAAAATAAAGCACCACGACCAACCCTAAAGAAATGGAGATCTATGAATTACCTGACAAATAATTTAAAATAATCATTCTAAAGATGCTCAGTGAGCTAAAAGACAGCACAAATATATACCTAAATGAAATCAGGGAAACAACGCATGAACAAAATAAGAATATCAACACAAAGATAGAAACTTCAATAAAATGTAAACTTTGGAGTTGAAGAATAATTAAACTGAAAAA
The DNA here is from genome assembly GCA_028534135.1 of Potos flavus. Lineage (NCBI taxonomy): Eukaryota > Metazoa > Chordata > Mammalia > Carnivora > Procyonidae > Potos > Potos flavus. The sequence goes on from CM052897.1 coordinate 112,724,646, forward strand.
TTCACTAGACAGGTCCAAATTCAGACTTGATCAAACAGAACAAAAAAAATTAGCAAATTAGAAAATATCATGTGAAATTACTGAGTCAGAGGAATGAAAAAAAAAAAAAATGAAGGAAAGTAAAGAGAGCCTATGGGCCATATAGGACACCACAAAAAGACTATATACGCATTACAGGAGACCCAGAAGGAGAAGTAGGAAAGAAACACGGTGCCTATTTAAAGAAACAATGGCTGAAATTTTTCCAAATTTGAGGAAAAAATGGACATATAAATTCAAGAAACTGAATGAACTCCAATGAGGGTAAATGCAAAGAGACTGAGACTGAGACACATTATAATTAAACTGTCAAAAGTTACAGAAAAAAAACAATCTTGAAAGCAGCAAGAGAAAAGGGACTCATCATGTAAAAAGGAACATCTATTGACTAAAAGCCAACGTCTCTGCAGAAACTTTGCAGGTCAGAAGGCAGTGATATGGTATATTCAACACGCTTGAAAGAAAAGAACTGCCAACCAAGAATACTATATCCATAAAATTATCCTTTAAAGATGAAGGAGAAACTAAGACTTTCCCAGCCAGATAAACAAAAGTCAATCACCATCAGACCTGCCCTCCAAAAAATACTAAAGGAAGGGCTTTAAGTTGAAACAACAATGCAAAACCATACGAAAATATAAAGCTCTCTGGTAAAGGCAAATATTTGGGCAAATATAGAATCCTACAGTATTGTAATGTTGGTACATGAATCATTTTTAACTCTTTTATAGAATTTTAAAAAGGCAAAAGCATTAAAGTATAAATCTATATTAACAGATACACGATATAAAAAGGTACAATTTGTGACATCAGTAACATAAAGTGGGGACATGGGGGACAGAGATGTAAAGGAGTAGAGATTTTGTATGCAATTGAAGTTATCAGTTTAAAATAGATTGTTAAAGCCTGAACATGTTTTATGTAATTCCCATGGAAACCACACAGACAAAAATCTATAGAAAATACACAAAAACCAATGTAAAGGGAATCAAAGCATGTGACTAAAAAAACCCAAAACACCTCATTAAGACACAAAAGGCGGCAGAAATAAAAGAAAAGAGGAACAAAAAATTACAGAACAGAAAACAACTAAGAAAATGGGAATAGGGGCGCCTGGGTGGCTCAGTGGGCTAAAGCCTCTGCCTTCAGTTCAGGTCATGATCTCAGGGTCCTGGGATCGAGCCCTGCATCCGGCTCTCTGCTCAGCGGGGAACCTGCTTCCCCCTCTCTCTCTGCCTGCCTCTGCCTACTTGTGATCTCTCTCTGTCAAATAAATAAAATCTTTAAAAAAAAAAAAGAAAGAAAATGGGAATAAAAAAACCTTCCTTTATCAGTAATCACTTTAAGTGTAAATGGATTAAACTCCCAAATCAAAAGACATAGAGTAGCTGAATGGATTATGGGGACACACACACACACACACACACACACGACCAACCATATGCTGTCTACTAGAGACTCACTTTAGATCTAAAGATACACATAGGCTGAAAATGAAAGGATGGAAAAAAGATATTCCATGCAAATGCTAACCAAAAGAGAGCAGAGTGGCCATATTAATAGACAAAATAGACTAAGTCGAAAACTAACAAAACACAAAACAGGACATTATATAATGACAAAAGGGTCCACTCACCAAGAGGTTTGACAGTTGTAAATATGTATACACCTGACATCAGAACTCCTAAATATATGAAGCAAACATTGACAGAATTGAAGGGTGAAAGACATCAACGCACTAATATTAGAAGACTTCGATGTCATTACAATAGAAATAGAAAGAACGACCAGACAGAAAACCAATGAGGAAATAGAGGACTTGAACAATACTATAAACCAAATGCAGCAAACAGTCATAGACAGAACATTCTATTCAACAACAAAATACACATTTTTCTCAAGCACACATGGAACATTTTCCAGGACAGACCACATGTTAGACCACGAAACAAGTCTTAACAAATTTAAGAAGTCTGAATTCATACCAAATATCTTTTCTGACCTCAGTGGAATGAAACCAGAAATAAGAAACAGAAGGAAAAATAAAAATCCACAAATATGTGGAAATTAAGCAATACACACTTAAACAACCAGTGGGCCAAAGAATAAATCACGAAAGAAATTAGAAAATATCTTCAGACAAATAAAAATGAAAACACAACATATTAAATCTTATGGGATGTAGTGAAGGCAGTGCTAAGAGTGAAGTTTATACCTGAAAACCACATTTAAAAAAAAAAAAGAAAAATCTAAAATCAATAACCCAAATTTATAACTCAAGGAACTAGAAACAGAACAATGTTAGCAAAGAAAGGAAATTATTAGAGCAGAGCTATGAGAGAGAACAGCAAAAAATTAATGAAACAAGTTTTTTCAAAAGATCAAAATTAATGAACGCTTAGCTAAGAATAAAAGACAACTTAAATAACTAAAATCAGAAATGAAAAAGACACATTATAACTGATGTCACGGAAATGAAAAGAATCATAACAAACTGTTAAAAACTACATACCAACAAGTTTGATAACCTAGAATGGATAAATTCCTAGAAACATACAACCTACAAAGTGAACGACATAAATTTAAAATGTGAATAGGAGCGCCTGAGTGGCTCAGTGGGTTAAAGCCTCTGCCTTTGGCTCACGTCATGATCTAAGGGTCCTGGGATCGAGCCCTGCATTGGGCTCTCTGCTCAGCAGGGAGCCTGCTTCCTCCTCTCTGCAGAATTGCGATCTCTGTCAAATAAATTTAAAAAATCTTTTAAAAAAAAAATTTAGGGATGTCTGGGTGGCTCAGGTGGTTAAGTGGCTGCCTTCAGCTTGGGTCATGATCCCAGGGTCCTGGGATCGAGTCCCACATCAGGCTCCTTGCTCGGCAGGGAGCCGCTTCTCCCTCTGCCTCTGCCTGCCTCTCTGCCTACTTGTGATCTCTCTCTCTCGCTCTCTCTCTGACAAATAAATAAATAAAATCTTTAAAAAAAATTTTTTTAAATAAAATGTGAATAGACCATTATCTAATAAAGAACTGAAACAGTAATCAAAAAGCTCCCAGCAAACTAAAGCCCAGGGCCAGATGACTTCACTAGAGAATTCTACTAAACATTTAAAGAATTAACACCAAAACTCCTCAAGTTCTTCCCCAAAATTGAAGAGCAAGGAACCCCTCCAAGCTCATTCTGAGGCCAGCATTACCCTGATAGCAAAGCCAAACAAAACACTACAAGAAAACTGTAGACCAAAATCCCTGAACAGCAATTTTAAAGTCCTTAAAAAAAAAAAAAAATTGAACAGCACAGCAAAAGGATTACACGCTATTACCAAGTTGGATTTATCCTAGGGATGCAAGGATGGTTCGACATATGAAAATGTGATACACCATGTCCAATGAATGAAGGACAAAACCACGTGAGATCATCTCAATTCATGAAGAAAAACCATTTGACTAAAACACCTTCCACAATTAAAACAAACTAGAAACAGAAGGAAACTACCTCAACATCATAAAGTCCATATGTAAAAAGTTCACAGCTAACATCATACTCAATGCTAAAAGACTGAAAGCTTTTCCTCTAAGATGAACAAAGCATTGACACCCACTCTCACTACTTCTATTCAACATAATACTAGAAGGCATAATTGCTTATCAATTTGGCAAGAAAAAAAATAAATAAAAAGCAGCCAGATTAGAAAGGAAGAAGGAAAACTATCTCTATTCACAGATGACATTACATAATCTTAAATGCAGAAAAACCCAAAGATTCCACACACACACAAATTATTAGAATGACTAAACAAATTCATCAAAGTTGCAGGATACAAAATCAACACAAAAAAATCGAGTTTTCAAACACGAACCACAAACAACCCTAAAAGGACATTAAGAAAACAATCATACTGACAATAGCATCAAAAAGAGTGAGATACTTAGGAATAAACTCAACCAAGAAGGTCAAAGACCTATAAATTGAAAAACTGCAAAACACTGCTGAAAGAAATTAAAGAAGATGCAAATAAGTGGAAAGATATCTGTGTTCACAGAATGGAAAACTTAGGATTGTTAAAATGTCCCGAGCACCCAAAGCAATCTACAGATTCATTATAATCCTTATCAAAAATCCTAATGACTTTTTTTTTTTTGCAGAAATAGAAAAACTGCCCTATAATTCATATGGGATCTCAAAGAACTCTGAAAATCCAAAACAGTATTAAAAAAGAAGAAAAAGTTCGAGGCCTCACAATTCCTGATTTCAAAACATGTTACAAAGCTACAGTAATCAAAACAATGTGGTATTGGCATAAAGACAGACATACAGACCAATGAAACAGAAATCAGAACCCAGGAAAAGAAATTCCCAGACATACAGTCGAATGATCTTCAACCAAGGTGCCAGGACTACTCCATAGGGAAAGGACAACCTCTTCAACAAGTGGTGTAGGCAAAACTGAATATTCACACGCAAAAGAATTATGTTGGATCCTTACCATATGCCATATACAAAAATTAACATGAAATAAGACCTAAACATAAGACCTAAAACTATAAAACTCTTCAAAAGAAAACAGGAGAAGAGTTTCATGACATTGAATTTGGTAACTATTTATTGGATATGACACAAAAGCACAGGCAACAAAAGTAAACATAAATAAATGGGACTACATAAAATTTTTTTTAAAAACTTCTAAGAAACAAAGTAAACAATCAATAGAGTGAAAAGACAACCTACAAAATGGAAGAAAATATCTGCATATCATATATCTGATAAAAGGTTAATATCCAGAATATATAAAGAGCTCCTACAATTCAACAAAAAATACATGAGCAAAGAACTTGAACAGACATTTCTCCAACAAGCACATGAAATCATTAATCATTAAAGAAAGTGCAAACAAAAATCACAAAGAGGTATCACCTCACACCCATTTACCACCCAAAACAAAAACAAAAACAAAACACAGAAAATAACTGTTGGCAATAATGTAGAGAAATTGGAACCCTGTCCCCTGCTGGTTGGAATTTACAATGGTGCAGCCACTATGGAAAACAGCATGAAAGTTCCTCAAAAAATTAAAAATGGAATTACCACATGACCCAGCACAATTCCACTTTGGCTTATATACCCAAAAGAACTGGAAGTAGGATCTCAAAGAGATATTTGCAATTCCATGTTCGCTGCAGCATTATTAACAGTAGCAAAGAGGTTAAAGCAAATCAAATGCCCATTAAGAGGTGAATAAACTGGGGCACCTGGGTGGCTCAGTGGGTTAAAGCCTCTGCCTTCAGCTCAGGTCATGATCTCAGGGTCCTGGGATCGAGCCCCACATCGGGTTCTCTGCTCGGCGGGGAGCCTGCTTCCCCCTCTCTCTGCCTGCCTCTCTGCCTACTTGTGATCTGTCAAATAAATAAATAAAATCTTTAAAAAAAAAAAAAGATGAATAAACTAAATGTGGTGTATACATACACATACACATACACACACACACACACACACACACACACCCATCCCGGAATATTACTCACCTTAAAAAAGGAAATCTCATCGCATGCTACAACATGAGTGAAACCTGAGAACATTATATTAAGTGAAATAAGCCAGTAGGGAAAAGAAAACTACTGTGTGATTGCACTTATATAAGGTATCTAAAGTAGCCAAAGTCATAGAAACAGAAAGTTGAATGGTGGTTGCCAGGGGCGAGGAGATAAGAGAAATGGAGAGTTGTTTGATGTGCATAGTTTCAGGTTTGCCATATTAAAAAACGTCCTGGAGATCTGTTACACAACAATGTAAATATACTTAATACTACTGAACCATACACTTAAAAATGGTCAATACAGTAAATCTTATGTTATGCACTTTACAGTTAAAAAATTAGTTAAGTCCGGGGCGCCTGGGTGGCTCAGTGGGTTAAAGCCTCTGCCTTCGGCTCGGGTCATGATCTCAGGGTCCTGGGATCGAGCCCCGCATCGGGCTTTCTGCTCAGCAGGGAGCCTGCTTCTCCCTCTCTCTCTGCCTGCCTCTCTGGCTACCTGTGATCTCTCTCTGTCTGTCAAATAAATAAATAAAATCTTTTAAAAAAATTAAAAAAAAAAAATTAGTTAAGTCCAAGACTTGAAGACAGTCTAAGGAAGAAATGAAATTACTACAAATTAATAGGAGCCAAAACAGTTGCCCAATAATAGTAGCCAATAATAGTGGCCCAATTATTATCAGAGATGGGAAAGCTTGGTTCTAGCAACAAGCAAACTGATTTAAGCAACATTTGCAAATACAAGCCAGGCTTCATTGTAAAGTACACACAGTCTTGGAACTTTAGGCTGAAACACAGAGCCTGGGTGGCTCAGTTGGTTAAGCAACTGCCTTCAGCTCAGGTCATGATCTCAGAGTCCTGGGATTGAGCCCTGCATCAGGCTCCCTGCTGAATGGGGAGCCTGCTTCTCTCTCTGCCCCTTAACCTGCTCATGCTTGCTTGCTCTCTCACTCTCTCTCTCCCCCTCAAATAAATAAAAAAAAAAAAAATTTTTTTTTTTTTTTTTTTATCATCCTGGGGCGCCTGGGTGGCTCAGTGGGTTAAGCCTCTGCCTTCGGCTCAGGTCATGATCTCAGGGTCCCGGGATCGAGCCCCGCATCGGGCTCTCTGCTCGGTGGGGAGCCTGCTTCCTCCTCTCTCTCTGCATGCCTCCTCTCTCCCTACTTGTGATTTGTCAATAAATAAATAAAATCTTTAAAAAATCATTCTTGTAATGAAACTCACAAATAAACACTGTCAGAGAGAAGGTACTAATACCAGGGAATTAGACTATAAATTTGGGGTATAATAAATGGTTTCGACCATCGCTACCATTTATAAATGACAAACCCAATTTCTATACCAAAGTAGATAATGTAGTAAACTTCATGACACTCATTTATTCTGGACGGCTTTCTAATTGTGGGTAGACAGTGCTGATAGCCCACAATATTCCTGTGACTTCTCTCCTTCCAGGCATACGGGACCTGCCTGGACCAATAAAAAGAAAGCATCAGGTTTGTCACTCCCAGGAAGTCACATTTAAGAGCCACTGAGAGAATCTTACGTGTCCTCTTTCCCGAGCTGCCCAATGTTCAAGAGAACGGCACCTCCATCAGCTCAAGTCTTGACAGAGGACGACATGGAGTGTGCCCCCAATGTGTCGTGTAATGGGCAGAGAGCATAATCCAGAAATGAACATCTAGGGTTGGAGTTGTTTGCTGCTAACCTTACATCCTGACATACTGGCCAGTTGCAAAAATCAATGGTACAATTTTTAAATAATATAAATCATTTAGTGTAAGAATTTACATTGTTATTTACCAGGTACTAATTAATATTGTGTGATTCGACCCAGTAGTTCCTAAAAATAGAGTCTCCTAAAAACATCTGCAACAAATCTGGGTATTTATAAATATGATTTCACGTGTTTACTCACTTGACAGAAATCATGCAAATTGTCTAGTTTTGTCAGTTTCTCAGGCCCTAAAATAGGGCTATAAAAAATAAGCTTTCCAAAAATCAGTTTGTTTTTTGTTTTTTTTTTTAAGACTTAGAGAGAGAGAGGGACAGAGAGAGAAAGAAAGGGAGCAGGAGGCAGGGAGAGAAGGAGACTCCCAGCTGAGCAGGGAACCTGATGCGGGGCTCCATCCCAGGACCCTGGGATCATGACCGGAGCCGAAGGCAGATGCTTAACCAACTGAGCCACCCAGGCGCCCACGAAAATCAATTCTTATTTGTAAAATATTACTTAGAATATCAAAGTTAACTGTTGTTTCCTAATGAGGGACCACACTAAAGAGGTAAACTAAATATCATACACAGTAGTTGTTAATGCAGATTTACATATGTATTTTTTAAAGCTATCACAGATAGTGATAAAAGAAGATATGCAATTCAAAAGCACTGGTCATGTATAATACAAACAACTTTAGATTAAGTTAGGTTTTCGTCCACGGGGGTCTGTCCTTACACTCTTAAAGGAAATCTTCACTTTCTTGCATAGGGGTTTATGTTGCTAACATACTCATCTACTATAATGGTTTCCAAAACTGAAAACAGAAGGGAATAAGTCCCTTAAAGAGCAATTCAAAATCCTATTCTTATATGGAAAAATAGTAAATACTGTATTAACTAAAAGGGAATCTGTTCTGTGTTGGCCCTTTCATGTATTACATGGCAGAGAATCTCAGCCTTGGAATCTCTCTTACCCAAGGCTAGCTTTGTATTTCATTGTTCATAGACCTTTGAATGCTCGCCTCCTCAACTATGTCAATATTTAAACTCCATTAATATTAGTTCCTGGAATCTACCGACCATACTTTGTAAATCCTTAATCTGCCTATCACGGCTCTGAAATGGATTATTTTCATTTCCAGAGCGAAACAAATGAATGGAAAAGGGGAAAAGTTACCATTACCAAAGTTTCCTGTGACGATGGAACAAAAGTCAAGTTGCCAAGAAAAGCAACATGCCAGTCATTGTTCAAAAGCCACGGGAAACGTTTACACACGAGAACGTTTCACGGAACTCTGCAAAGCCTTTGAGTGGCCGCGTAGCCACACTGCGCTACACTCGCACGCTCTGGACAGACATACAACGTGACAGGGAGAAAACTTACTTTATGGTTCTTTTAGGTCAAGAAATGTTAGGATTAGAAGAATCTGACTGAAAAGTCTGACTAAAAAACAAAAACAAAAACCTGTGTGCGGGGACAGAAAAAAAAATTCAATACCATATGGAAGCCGGCTGTCAATCACTTCCTAGTCACACATTCTTGAGCGGAGACAGGCCGCGTAAGAGAAGGCAAAAGACACACTCTGTGCACATCGACACCGCTCAAATGGCTCAAGTTTCACAGGTCTTTCCCCCAAACGGCATCTTAGTGGAGTCCCTGGGCCTCGTTTCTAAAGTCTCCACACGGACCCCCCACCGCACGTGCTGTTTTTCTCAGTGCTGATCCCAACCTGCGATGTGCATTTCACGTGTGTTGTACATTGGTCAGTCTTTCCCAGCCGAAGACAAGCCACAAGAGGGCAGGGACTTGAACTGCGCTGCGCGCTGCCGTCTTCCTACTCGTTGAACGAATGAGAGAATAAACGAGTGAACGCCGGAATCTCTACCAATTTTAGCTATGATGGTATCATACAGGATATTTTATGCCTTATCCCGGTTCCTGGTTGTCCTGCCCAGAGGAGGAACACTTGCTGATCCCATTGATCGTAATGGAAAACACTTAATGGGCCAAACGTAGAGGAGGCAATTCCCTAATTAAAGACATTAAAAGGCTGGCATTTAGGTCCCCATGCCCGTTGGCATTTTCAGCTACCTGCTCTCCCCACCACCACCGAGGCTGGTGACAGTCACGGGCCTCCTTGGCGCTCTCTGTGTCACACGTGGGTTGGGTCACACCCGTGCTTGTTGCACACCTGCTTTCTCACACACGCATACACTGATCCGGGCCTTCGGACGGCTCAAGGGCCGCGGCGGACCAGCTCCTCTGTAATCACGTTTCCCTTCCCTCGGGAAGCCTGGCATGGACCACTGCCTCAGCCAAGGGCACTGCCCACTGTCTACTATTGTATTTGAGAATGTTTTCTGATTAAAAACTTTTTTTTCTAAGTTCTATTTAAAATTTAATAGCACTTACCGTATAACCATCTCCCAAAAAGAGACGAGGAAAAAATACTATACTGACCACAAATTGGTCATTGTTAAACCAAGCCTTTGTCCTGTGTAGCATCTCTTACTGGATAAAACAGAACCCATTATCTTTACCCCCAAATGCTCAACTGTTCTGATTTTGTCTCCCTGAACATCTCTCCCTGATGTCCTTATTTTGGAGAGAGTTTTGCTTAAGTATTTAGGGATGTAGGGTACGGAGCTCGGCGACTTATCTAAAACCCTTCAATAGACAGATGGGAGGAAGGGGACAGAAGGGAAGGGAGCCAGGAGCACAAGAGGCACAGTGCTACCGATTGTTGGCGCGAAGATGGGCACAGGGGTATTCACGGTACTGTTCTGTTTTTCTGTAGGTTTGAAATTTGTGTGATTAAAAGCTTATACAAAAAACAAAAAAATTTAAAAAAACACAAAGAACGTCCAAGTCTCCAGGCCTCTCCTATCTCCGATCTGGGTGTCTCCTTCGGATCCTACTCAGCCCACTTAGCAAATGCACTGATCCTGGAATTGGTCTGTCCCCCCTTGGGCCCCTCCTGCAGGCGGCCGCCAGCATCATCTTTCTACGGAACCTAGATGATGGCATCACTGTTCCAAGCGGAAGCGTCGGAGGACGCAACAGCGCTTTCCCGTAGTTTAAACTCCCCCGAACGACACCGTGCCCTCGGCCCCCAACAGTTTCTGTCATTGCCACAATCACCCCAACACCCTCTCCCAAAGTTCCTATAAAACTAAGTGCAGATCCCTCAACACCCACGTTATTTCATGCCTCTGTGGAACGCTCACTCTAGCTCCTCTACTTGCTTCAAAATACGTGTTTAATCGTACGTAGCTGCATGATTATTATCGCACCGCCTACTGCGGAGCAGTGTGAGCACAAAAGACCGCAGCGAGGGACAAGAAAGTCTAAATTGCACATTTATTCATTCTCTTATTCAAACTTGCATTTACTATCCAGCAATTCCTTTTAACGTCAGCAGAGGGTGCCATAATTTCACTTTTAACAAGTAAATGACCTGCCAACAAAAACAACTTTCACAATTTCAGATGCGGTGTTAAAAGCTCTAAAAAAATCTATCAAAATTTATCAAAGTCCTATGATTTGCATGGTACTACCAGGTTACAAAAGGGTTTACCAAACTATAAACGTAGTTTATAAACATACTTAGATTGGATTATCTTAAAATTAATTCCACTTCTCTTTCAAAATTCTGAATCTGTGCATCTAGATTTTATTCTGTGGTTTTACCCATGACCTTCAGGGACTCAAGTAAACTGGGGCATGTCTTACTTAGAGTATTCTGAAGCGGGCATTCCATATGAACTGTCATCACTGTGAGAGCTCATCCTCATCTGGAAGGAAGGAGGTCGGGATTGAAAAAGAATGGAACGCCCCAGGGTACCTAGGAATTTTATCAGGCTTTCTCAAGACGTTAAAAATCAATTACTTAAGCCTGGCTCAAATTCCAGGAAGCTGGCATCAATTCTCATAAATGCAGTCTCCCCATAAAGGTCGTCTGTTTCCCAGACAATCCGCTACCAGTCACGGTTTTCTTCAACGGGCAATAGGTAAAAATGCAAGAAATCAGGTCTCTATGCCAAAGCATTAAGAGGCAACCAGATACGATTGTTTTCCAAGTTGACAAAATCATCCCTTACCAATGAAAACTCAATAGACACTTGGGACTATGAAATCTGAAAAGGCAGAGAACATTAAAAAGTGAATAATCTGATAAGAAAAGCTTTCAAGTCTGACATACCTGTCCGGCAGAAAGCCCCACTCACCTGACTGCAAGTGTATTTGGTCCTAAAAAGAATCTCTTCTCATTTGCAGCTCTTTAAAGATTTTTATTTATTTATTTTTTTTTAGTAAATCATCATCATCATCCAACAAGAGGAAATGTACTAAAAAGCCCAGGGGAGCTGCCAGTTAAAAAGGGATCGGGGAGAGTAGGATTTTATAGTTTAAAGGTTGCTGGAAAAGCTCATGTGGTTAGCCAGCTCAATGTAAAAAAGAAGAGGGACCTAAAAAAGACCAGGACTCTACCTTCTCTACAGCCTAAGAAATTGGGCCAGACTGGAGGAGTGGATTGATCAGAAAGAAGAAAAATAATAACTCTGTGCTACCACTATCTCAACATCAAGGAAACCTATAACCATCATGTAGAAAACAGGTCTGCTAATTACTTCCCCTTACCGCTAGATAGGCTTCTATTGAGATTTGCAATGAAAAATTCTTCCTCCCTAATTTCTCCAACAGTTACACAAAGTGAACCAAGCAATTGTGTTCACTCGATGGCTCCAGACAGCATTTCCTAATTATTAAAGAGAGACTTTTACTAGGTCTTCCCTTTTGTGAGTTATCTTCAGTTGCATTCTGATCTCTTTGGATTAAGGAAATATGACAATGTCTCAAAAAGAGTTTTGGTTTTTTGTTTTTTTTTACTCTCCCCTAAACCACCTGAGAACATTTCTAAAACCATTAATTTCACCAACTAGCCAAGATTTCAAAGAGAAAAATCAGCTATCCGAGTTCTGAAAATCTTGCTAAGTATGCCTTGTGGTTCAAGCACTTTCTTTGCCCTAATCCTTGAAGAGTAAATTGCTATGAAGAGGAAAGCCTAAAGAAAAGGATCTGATACAAGGCTAGCATTTGGAAAGCAGTGACATTACTGTATCAGATGTTTAGGTGGGGGAGGGATTACCTAAAACCACTGTACTTCCGGTCCTAAGAACTCATTTTGCAAGGCTCTGGCAAATACAACTAACTAAATCAGTACTGCATCACTGTGAGTTAATAATTCGATCTTACCCTTTTTAATATCAAGGATTCCTAGATTTGCTATACCTTAAGTAGTAAACAGAGAGACTAGAGATGATTACTTAAAACCTACCAGACAGAATGATCCTGAGTGGCAATAAGTATTATACAGGTAGTCATAAAAGAGATCTACCTCGAAATGAAAACTTGGGCAGATTATATTGAGCTGAGTAATTCTGCTACCTGTACTCTAAGTAGGTCTCCCAACCACAAGCATAGGAATGGCTGAGGTCAAAAACAAGGTGAGACTTGCTATCGTACCCATCTCTGTTAAGCACTGGCTATAAATCAAGGCAGCCTGCCCAAACACACAAAACAATTTAATGACGATCTAAGAGAGTTGTTGAATTCATGCAATCAGGGAACCTGCACAAAATTAAGGGATCAACTACTGAGGCCTCACATGTAATTGCTATGTTCTATGGATCTGAAAACGATTAAAGAACTGGGGCGGGGAGTAGGGGGGTTGGGTTCCAGCAGGAATCTGCAATCAAATACTACGCACCAATTTGTTGTAAAATGGCAACTAGAAATTACTGATTTTTCAGCATTTTCCCCCTTTTATTCCCTAAATTTTCACTCTCCTTGTAATACAGTACAAAGATACTTTGGGAGAAAAAGGATAGGAATGCATTTTTTCTTTTTTTTTTTTTTTAAGATTTTATTTATTTGACAGAGAGAGAGATCACAAGTAGGCAGAGAGGCAGGCAGAGAGAGGGGGAAGCAGGCTCCCTGCGGAGCAGAGAGCCCGATGCGGGGCTCGATCCCAGGACCCTGAGATCATGACCTGAGCTGAAGGCAGAGGCTTTAACCCACTGAGCCACCCAGGCGCCCCAGGAATGCATTTTTTCTTAAGCCTACAAATTTATTATTGAAATAATTTGTAGAACTGACTAGGAAAAAGTAAAAATTCTAAACATAGAGCTCAATGGATCAGAGCATCCTAATCCAGAAAACTAAAGGAGTTGTCTCCTATTTGTGGATTAAATAACTAGGAATATTTCTAGTAATTGTTAGCTGAAGCACTGGGAGGAGGGGAGGGGTGAGATAGTAAATACCACATTCAAATTCAGGTACTTTACTTCTTTTAAGACAAGTGAAGTATCACTATATATAAACTATTATTTGGACTTCATGGAAGACCCTAGAAATGTTAGTCTGCGTAGAGACACTCGTGGTTGATTTTCTCGCTCTGACAATCAGAAGCATAACTGCCTCAGGTCAGCTCAGGACACAAGCACTGTGAAAAGGGAGATTCTGGAATTCAGAACCAGGGAGAGCATGTCTATACAGGGAAGACGGGAGCGCAGTGGTGGCTCATGTGACAGGAAGAGGAGGTGAAGGACCAAAGAAGAACCGAGGGCACATACAGCCATCCAGCAATTCCTCCCAGGTGACTCTGCAGGTGCTGCAGCTAAACCATTACGATAATGGTCTTCAAGACGATTTCCACCCGGCACCGGGTGGCTCAGTTGGTTAAGCAACTGCCTTTGGCTCAGGTCATGATCCCAGAGCCCTGGGATCGAGTCCTGCATGGGCTCCCAGCTCTACGGGGGAGTCTGCTTCTCCCTCTGACCTTCTCCTCTCTCATGCTCTCTCTCACTGTCTCTCTCTCAAATAAATAAATTTTTTTTTTTAAAGA
>CM052897.1:112738930-112764127 GCA_028534135.1 Potos flavus
AGTCCTGCATGGGCTCCCAGCTCTACGGGGGAGTCTGCTTCTCCCTCTGACCTTCTCCTCTCTCATGCTCTCTCTCACTGTCTCTCTCTCAAATAAATAAATTTTTTTTTTTAAAGATTTTATTTATTTGACAGAGAGGAGAGAGATCACAAGTAGGCAGAGAGGCAGGCAGAGAGAGCGGGGAAGCAGGCTCCCTGCTGAGCAGAGAGCCCGATGCAGGGCTCGATCCTAGGACCCTGAGATCATGACCTGAGCCGAAGGCAGAGGCTTAACCCACTGAGCCACCCAGGCACCCCTAAATAAATAAAATTCTTAAAAAAAAAAAAAAAAAAAAAAGACGATTTCTGCCACTCCAGACACCTGAAAGCCTCCCACGTGTTTAGTTATCTTTAGAAGAAAAGCCTATTGGGGCACCTGGGTGGTGCAGCCAGTTAAGCGTCTAACTCTTGGTTTCAGCTCAGGTCGTGATCTCAGGGTCATGAGATCAAGCCCCAAGTCGGGCTCCACACTGAGCATGGAGTCTGCTCCCCCTCTCTCGGCCCCTCCCGCTCGTGCCCTCTCTCAAGTAAACAAATCTTTACAAGAAGAATAAATAAAAGCAAAGCCTGTTAATTCTAAGGATTCTGATAAGCAAATACACCAGATAAATATTCTTCAGCCCAGATTCTACTCCTAGGAATTTTCATTATAGACATCATTTACATGTGTTTGAAAATACAGAAGTACAAGAAAACTTATGAATCATCACTGATGACCAAAAGAAAAAAAAGGTAATGATCCAAAATGTTCACTAATCAGGCAATGGTTTAAAAAAAAAAAAAAAAAAAAAGAATTTAAAGTGGAAAGAGGGAGGAGGGTTGGGATATAAAATGGAGCTAAATTTTTAAGACTATTTTTTGTACTTTTCAAAATTCATCCATACTTATTCAATTCTTACTTACCTAATGAAAAACAAAGAATTACACATTTTACAGCAATTTTTTGAAACTCAAATACCAAGCCATGGCCCACAATTCCATCATGGGTCTCAAAGCCTATTTAAAGAATCATTGTGGGGCGCCTGGGTGGCTCAGTGTGTTAAAGCCTCTGCCTTCAGCTCAGGTCATGATCTCAGGGTCCTGGGATCGAGCCCCGCATCGGGCTCCCTGCTCAGCAGGGAGCCTGCTTCCCTCTCTCTCTGCCTGCCTCTCTGCCTACTTGTGATCTCTGTCAAATAAATAAAATCTTTAAAAAAAATAAAAAATAAAGAATCACTGTACTTAATACATTTATATAAGCATCTAGGTGTCTTTCACCGCCATTAAACTATAAATTCCTTAAGAACAAAGATAAATATACATTATCTTCCGCAATGCCAGGTACAGCGATGCTCATTAAATGTATACTGAATGCAAAACTGAACAAAAACACATCTGACCTAAGGCTACACGGGCACTTGGCTAAAGTCATGACTGAGTTCTCTGAGCCAGGTCAGCCTGACCAACGAAAAGGATAAAGACAGTTCTCAGAAACCGTATACATTTCAAAAACTTCCATAATCCCTTAGAAGATTCTGGGTTTCCTAGACCGAATTTATCCCTCACCAAGACTCCCCACAGTAGATTAGAAACCAAATGACTCCCCTGGAGAGTCAATTTACACAGTGTTAAAAAGAAGCCAATACAGATCGGAGATTCAAGTCAGAGCACAGATTGTAAATAATATTATTTATCTGGTGCCTGGCAGGGAAATCAAGGCTTGGGTGATACAAATCGATTATATTTCCCTTATATTCTATAATTATGATCAGGATACCAGAATATAAAATATTAGGGAAGATGTTAATATAGAATTTATATAAAACTCCCAAAAGAAACCTTCTCAGATTTTTTTTCATGAGAAATATAAGCTTGTTTCTATGAATGTAACTTTTTTACATGGGGCTCTGCACGTATAGGGACTATATACTGATCGAGACACAGGATTTCTTCAAATTTCTCATGGACCCCCATCAATAATAAACTTTGTTCAGACAACATCATAAAACATTTTGAATCATTTTCCCCATCATTCACAAATTGTGAGAGGATTTCATATTTCCTCTTTTTTCATTGATAAACACATTTCGTGACAAGGCATATAGACTTCAAATTCAATCCAACTTTTCATGAAGGGTCGTTTAAAGTAACATTTTCCAAAGGCAAACTATGGAGACATACAACGCCGTGGTTTTCAAAGGTGAAGGGGGAGGAAGGGATAAATCAGCAGAAAACAGGACTTTCTCAGAGCAGTGAAACTATTCCCTCTAATACTAAAATAATGGATACATTTCATTATACATTTGTCCAAACCCAGCAAGACCAAGACGGCACCTAATATAAACTGGGGACTCTGGGTGATAACTAGGTGTCAGTGTGGGCTCATCAGCTGTGACAAATACAACATTCTGGTGGAATATGCTAGAAACAAAGGAGGCTATGCATATGTGGGGCTGAGTATAAAGGCAATCTTTGTGCCTTCCATTCAATTTTGCTATAAACCTAAAACTGCTCTTAAGTCTATTTTCAAATTTTTAAAATATTTTTTCTTTAAATAGGCATAAATGCTTTATTTGTAAATCATTCCTTTGTAATCAATATCTACTGAACATCATTATAGTAAGCACTTGTAATCCAATTTTCCTAAGTTTAATTTCTACTTTTGAATTATCAGTGAACATAATACATAATCTTCATAGTTCTTGCAATTTTCTATTAAGTTCCTTAAGATGTTCGACCATGTATTTTTACTGAAGCCATTTTTCAACTTAACACAACCATCTTCCCACAAATCTACAAAGTGAGAATCGTTCACAAAGAAACCCAAAAAACAACAAAAGTTCTTATATGCAAATTATTGACAAAACCTTTCTTGTGGTCTACTAACACTGAAGGTGTGAAACAGCAGAGATTGATACACTGATCTCACACTCATTAAGAATTTTTTCGAAACTCAGTGTTATGTTGGTGGTAGTTTGGAAATAACATTCTTCCGAGTATCTTGAAGGATTCTATAGAATGCTCTAAGTAAATCTTCATCAGCGTCTGTTGATTTATCTTGAAATGAAACTTTGTGATTTAATAACCCTCGGATAAACATTGTCTCTATGTAATCTTGTCATCAACAGGGCTGCTAACAATATTACTCAGAAGCAAAACGTTTTAAATTTTCTTTTCTTCACTAGGTTCTAACACAGTGTTCAAAATTTCCTGGCAGACTGGCAAATGAAGCAATTTTGCATTCTATAATGTATTTGGACTTTAGTAAGGAATTGTGTGGCCTTTTAACTGGCTGGTCGCATGAGTCATTCTTAGTTATAACTGAATTCATGAAGGAATTTTGCTTATTTTGCCCTACCAGACCTTTAAAAAATTACAAATCTATGCAGCATAAGGTGGACATTGTGTTTAAAGGGACCAGAATAGTCTGCTTGGTACCTCTGGATCACGTAATAGCATTCCATGGAAATGAGGTTTTCGGGTTAAGAAAGAATTATCAAGGTGCTCAAGTTCAAATATGAGATCATCTTTTATTATATTACCTAATTAATGCCAGATTCTTAATTTTAGGCCTCTAAGTTCATCTTGTTAATTGATTGCTTTCGGGCTTTAACTCAAAAGCTTTTCATTATGATGGGAGGGTAAGTATCTCAAACTTGAATCATTTAAAATACGCAAAATTTAAAGGGACTTTGGTATTTACAGTTTCAGAATACCATTTTTCAACCTATTTTTAGGTTTTCATTTTAAGAATGTTTAAAATAAGTAAAACAGGAAAAGATAAAACATTCATTTTCATTTAACTTAATTACAATTTTAGAAAAATAGTACATTATAAAATTACATTCTTTGTAATCAAAACTTTGGGAAAATTACTTTTATAAGGCTTTGAGATTAATGATCTCTTAAAATTTTATTAGTTCCCTTAATGAAATGAAATTCAATTACTTGTTTTTAGACATAAACAGTTTTACTTCTTTAAAAAAAAAAAAATCCTAAAATCTCATCAAAATCAGACTTTGGCTAACGGTTAACTTCACGAGTCAAGCACAGTAACTGTAGCAGTGATGGAAATTAAGAGAATTTATGTGCCACTTACCAGCACCTAATACCGGAAGAGAATGAGGAGAAAAAGAACAACTAGAAAAGCTGGATAAGCCTTTTTTTTTTTTTTTTTTTTTAATGTCTGAAAGCTAAGGAAAAAAAAAAAATCTTCCAAAGTGGGACTTGAATGACCAAGACCTGGAGGAAAAGGGAAATATCTGGAGATACCCCCAATATTCCACACTGCCTTTCCCTGAGCACATTCCCAGTTCATAAGCAGCAGAGATCAGAGGCTGAGAAGACAAGACATCTGTCAGAAAGCAGAGGCATTCAAGAGAGCGTCTCTCAGTCTGACGGGGCCAGGAAGACAAAAACTGGAGTTCAGGAATGAGTAAGGCAGCTGGGACTTGAAGGAGCAAGATTCCAGAGAGAAGAAAAGCCCAAAAGAGTGAGTCCGGCAATCCGAGCTACTTTTTGGCTCAAGTATTCACCGATGCATAAGCAAACAAAGGCCTGAGGTAGAGAAGTTGAACAGAATGCAGCTGCTAAGGGACTGAGGAGCTGAGCAGAGATTCGGTCTGTCTCCCCAGACCGGAAAGATAAAAAAATTGGAGTTTGGGGCCTAACAAGGGACACAGGCACAGCTTTCAGTTAGGACCCCTAAAGGTGTGCACCCAGTTGAGACTCTGAAAGAACTCCACCTGTGGGGTAAGGGAATGTTGGAAATACACGAGGCCTTACAAAGGTGTCACAGTCTCAAATCGACTCAACCTCTGATTGGATTAAGGTGACTGCCTCTATTCTAACTGCCTATCACAAACTGAACCATCATCAGAGCCGCTTCAATTTTCCAAAATGACTGATATTCAATCAAGAATTACTAGACTTGGAGCACATGGGTTAAGTAACTCTTGATTTCGGCTCACATCATGGTCTCAGGGTTGTGAGACAGTGCTCCGTGCTCAGCGAGGAGTCTGCTCCTCTCCCTCTCCCTCTGCCCCTTCCCCTACTTATACACACACATGCACGCACACATGCTCTCAAAACTAAATAAATGCTTTTTTTAAATTACGAGACTCTTCAAGAGACGAGGTGTTCCTTCCATGCTCTTAGTCTCATGCTGCCTTTCTCTGCAAAGCCAAGCTAATGCCACGGAGATGACAGAAAGGTAAAACCAACCCCAAAATCGTCTTCCAGCCATTGGTCTGCAAGCATGCCTATACCTATGATGATCTGGTAAGCTCCACAGAAGACAGGAGAGTGGAGCCAGAGGCTGTGGAAACCTAAGTTACCACTACACTAAGCAGCTACTAGAGGGAAATAAGAGCGGGCCCGTGAAATGTCCTATCAGGACTTCTACTCAGGCCGAATGGCGGGGGCTCCTCACCTGTGACATCCCACCCTCCTCCCTGGTTTCCTTTTCCTCTCTGAAATCTATCAGCTCAAAGTTAAACAGAAATAGCGATGTGTCAGTAATTTCCATCAGCAGTTCCCAAACTGCAGTCTTTCATAGCTCCGCCCTCACAAGTTTTACATTACATAAAAAACTCTTAACATTTTTCGTAAATCAAGTTTTTTGTTTTTTTTAACTTAAATGCGTACTTTGGGCCCTTTTGAAACCACAAGTTTGATGAGCTAGTTATGTTTTCCAGTATACGTGAAAATAAAGGCATAGCGTTTAACATAAAAACCGTTTGGGGGTGCCTGGGCGGCTCAGTCGGTTAAGCGTCTGCCTTCAGGTCAGGTCATGATCCCAGGGTCCTGGGATTGAGCCCCACTTCGAGCTCAATGCCTGCCACTCCCCCTGCTCGTGAGCTTGCGCTCTCTCTGGGTCAAATAAATAAAATCTTTTAAAACACACACACACACAAATTATTTGTAAGAATAATGCTAAAATAACCCTGCATTGTCTACACTTAGGAAACACTAGTTTTTTTTTATTCTATTAGCATCTATTTATATATTCTTTAAAAATTATAAACAGTAAATATTTATAGATTATGTGACACATCAGTGTTCATTCCTTTTTCCAGTTGTGAATTAATATATGCTTTCTCACCTAAAAAGTACTGTTATTTCTGGTGGCAATCCATTCTATTCCAGTCTCCCTAGCTCTCCATAAATGAGCATGCTTTCTACATTTAGTTATTAATTAATAACCTGAAACAGTTATACGAACCTTCCTCATGCCTACAGACAATTACAGATGGTTTCTCCCTTCAATCACCTGTCAAGATAGAGAAATCAAAAACATGAAAACACCAGATGCCAGGTTTAATTATGTTCCCAAATAGTATCTTTTTTTTCTGATGCACTTGAAAATGAACACACTGTTCTCACTACATGATACATACAGGATATGTACCTGTTACATCTGACTTCAGCGTTGAGATTCATTTTATATGCCCAATTCCTTCTAGAGAAAGGATTTAAATGATTTTTCCAGGTACCACTGCCAAAAAATTTCCCTGGAAGATTGTTTTTTAATTAGCCTAGTTTCTTACCAAAGCAAATCAATTTTATGCCAATTCGGCAAACCACAAAGCCAAATGCATACCCAACTCAATTATCTTTCATTTTTCAACTAAAGAAAATTGTCCTTATCTATTTTATCTCACTACTTCCCTGTCTGGAACTGAGCATTTTAGCAGTCAGAATAACATATGCTCATGAGCACAGCAGATCTAGCTGTGAACACGTCCCTTACGAACCGAGCAGGGACACTGGACCATGATTTGCAGAAGGCTCTACAAGTCACTCACTGGGGCCCTCTCCATCAGCACGGTGGCTTGCACTCTACTGGGTAGTGCGCTTTACACGGAACAAGTCAAAGATCAGATCCAGAAGAGCCCCTGTATGTACTTCCACAAGAACCTAAGTCAGGCCAATCACTGTCCCTCCCGTGATGTCCTGGAAATGGTCACACCTGTGTAACAAGTAACGAGACCAGGTCCAAGATGGCGTCGTCCATGCTAAGCCCCAACGTCAGCAAACCAAAACTTAATTTTTTTTTTTAAAAAAAAGATTTTATTTATTTATTTGACACAGAGAGAGAGATCACAAGTAGGCAGAGAGGTAGGCAGAGAGGTAGGCAGAGAGAGAGGGGGAAGCAGGCTCCCCACTGAGCAGAGAGCCCAATGCGGGGCTCGATCCCAGGACCCTGAGATCATGACAGGAACCAAAGGCAGAGGCTTTAACAGGAACCACCCAGGCATCCTCTTAACTAAGTTTCTATGCCTGGCTGTCCCAGAAAAGGCAGGCCTAGGTCAACCAGTCAGCACACGTGACCTGACCTGCTTTCCTCGAAAGCAAGAAAGCAGCCCTGCCTGAGCCAATCAGCAAATGCCTCCTGTACCTTCCTTGTTCCCGCTCACCTTGGTCTGTGCAACTTCTTGCCTTGTACAGCTCTTCAGAGCTCCTTTCTCTCTGCCCAATTCATGCGTCACTGAATAAAGCCAGTAAGAGCCTTAAAATGTACTCAGTTGAATTTTGCTAAGTCTAGGACCACCCACGAAAAGCCACAGTCCCCGTTCACGGTCAACGGCACCTCCATCCCTCCTCTTACCTCCATGTCTGCTTCTCTTAAGCAGCAGCAGTTCCTCCCCTGGGTGACACTTGAACGTCAGAGACACTCCAGTGACAGTGATGGGGAACAGCTTCCAACTTGATGAAGGACAGTGCCTGGTCAGGTGACACGAATCAGTACGCTACTCCACCCTGAGAGAGGCTATCAGTCTTCCTGTCGGTCTCTCCGTTTGTCATTTTTGACTGAACCAGGAAACCAGGGAGAACTAACAGTCCAGCTCAAAAAGTCAGCGGCAGGCACTGAGCCACATGTCCCGGTCACAGGGCCTAACTCGGTGCCCTAAAAACGGTCATCTGTGTTTTGGGTTACTCTTCCGGATTCATAAATAATACTCTCCTTTCAGGAGCCACAGGCATTTTGGATCACATGAGAACTGTGGGCCCTTCTGTCCTCAGGAACATTCAGGAATAAAGACTAGACACATCTAGTCTAGGCAGGCCAACGGAGCCAGAAGACTCGGAGGACTGTTGGCATACCCAGACCCAGAATTCTTGCTCTAGCAGCTCGCGAAAGCGAACACGAAGCCACAACCTCAACATCTGAAAAGAGCTACACCACGAGTCTGTGCTCACGTATAAATCAGAAACAGTTATAAAATATCTTCAAGAAAAATCAAATGTGCCACATGGAAAGGCTATTACCATCGGGAGGCAGCAGCTCTAGGATCTTAGACATTGGGGATGGGATGGGGCAGGGGAGGAGAGTCACAAGGTGTCAGCATCGTTCTCCAAGTAAATAGCAAGAAAATGGCAAAATATAGGGGGGAGGGATAGAATGCTTATCAAAGAGATAAAGGCCCAAAAGTGTGCATCTTGGTTCACCACTGTCCGCTGGAATACTGAGCCACATTTTTCCATCAA
This sequence comes from Potos flavus, assembly GCA_028534135.1. Taxonomy (NCBI): domain Eukaryota; kingdom Metazoa; phylum Chordata; class Mammalia; order Carnivora; family Procyonidae; genus Potos; species Potos flavus. The sequence goes on from CM052897.1 coordinate 112,747,438, forward strand.
TGTTTATTGGGATGAAAACTTAGACTGGCTCATGAAACATATACAGAAGATAGAGAAGATCTTGACAACAACTCTCAAGTATTCCCCTCCTTAGGACTTGGCTGTGAAGCAAGACCTAGACAACGAGGGGGGCGGGGGGGCGACGCTGGAGCTGGCCGGTAAGCTGCAGACCAAAGAGGATGGGAGGGGAAGGGTGGAGATGACAAGTGTGGCCCAGCTCAGAAGCAGAGCTGCAGCGGAAGGAGTGACGAAAACTCAGGCTCCCCTGAACGCTTTCTCAACTAGGCCTGACTTCTGGACTTCCACATTCCTCTCTGCATCGTCCAGTTTTAGCAAGAATCCTTATAAATCCATTTACCCAGAACCCCCCATCCCCCAATACATAACTGGGCTCACCCGCCACCACGCCCTAGGTGAGGTCTGATCGTGGCAGCCTGCCTTCAGAAGCAAGAATCCTGTTAGGTCAGTTGAGCCAGACTCCCCCCCCCCCGCCCCCATCACCCCCAATGTCTCCCCTTTTAGTAAACTCCCATCTGGGGACCTCCACCCTGCTCCTTGGCTATAAACCGCCACTGGCTCCGGCCTCATTTCCTCTCCCACCACAAGACCCCACTGCCGTGGCCACACAACCATCAAGATGGCCTTCCCTTGAATAAAGTCTGCCTCACTTTCAACAAAGCTTAAGAATAATTGTTCCTTTAACAGTTTGAATTTTTTTTTTTAATATTTTTTTTAAGAGGAGCAAGGAAAACATCCGACCAATGTGGGAAACTCAGGCATGTTTCAGGCAATGGTAGTAGGTTTCCAAGAGAGGATTTATGTGACAAGGACGGATAGAAGCAGAAAAATGTTCACGCTTAGCCCAGAAGCCTGACCTCTAGCCTGCATCGTTCCGATAAGGATCAAATATGCTCGGTTGCTACATTCTCAAAGGGTCTCATGACTGCCTGTGTATCTCACCGATTGCTGCTATTGAACTGAATGATAAGCACCAGAGAAATCTTGCCAAAGTAGTCTTACAAGCAGAAATTCAAAGAAAACACTTATGATCTAATACTCCCTGTATGTCTCCTCCCCCTTGGGCACCAAGCATATAACCATCAATGTCATACAGCAAAAGCACAGCCCTTTCTGCCCACAGGTCCTGTCCCCGTGCGACTGAAATAAACTTCCGAAGTCGCGCCATACAAATTCGTAAGATTTATGCCTTGCCCTTTGAGCTCTAGGACTCCCACAGCAATATTGTGATTGATAATAAATATATATTTGGTCTTCTCCCCGATTCCCAGCCCAGAGATTCCCAGCCCAGAGCTCCGAAAACCCTTGGGATTTCCAAAGTGATGAAGAGTAACAAAAGGTGTCTTTTGTTATTTGTAACAGGCCACGCCCCTTTCAAACACACCCGAGTTTATGTTAATGAGGTGACTTCCGGAGAACCCCGAAGTGTGGAGGGGAACCAAGGAAGCGATTCGGTTTGGCAGTCTTAGTCCCAACCCCTGACCTCCGAGGAGGAGGGAGGGGCTGGAGACGGAGTCCATTCCCCAAGGGCCAACGAAAGCCGCAAGGGCAGGGTTCGGAGGGTTTCCAGGTGCGCGGACGTATGGGAACTACTCCAGCAAATTAATGGAACCTGAGGAAGGGGTGGTGGGAACCTCCGATTTATGGCTGGTGGGTCAGAAGCCAGGGTGACAACCAAACTCCATCTGAAGGCGGGGAGGGGAGGCGGGTCGCGTGGGACTGACCTGGTGCCGCGTCCAGGTAGTGTCAGACCCGAGTTCGGGTGTGGGACACCCAGCCGGTGTCACAGAATTGCTTGGTGTGTGAGCCCCGGACTCGAACCCAGAGGCAGGGCTTCAGCCCCCAGAAAAGGCAGCTCCAGAGAAGACAGGGCTGCAGGGACCAAAGGAGAAGCCCCGTCCTAGGGAGGACTGCGACCGCAGCACCACCGGAGCTGGCCTGGTTAGCAAAGAAATAAGCACCGGGAGGAAGCTCAGTGCTCCCCTCGAGACCACCAGAGCCCCGGGACCAGGCCTGACCACCGTCAGGAGGGACAGGAGGGACTGGGCTGCCTGCTGCCGGCCGTGATCGCAGGCTCACAGCGGAGCTCAGAAAGACCCCGGCCCCGGTCTGGGAGGGTTTTCTAAACAGAACGGAGTTTCAGATACAAAGCCAAGCACCGAGAGCCTGGCCACAGAGCCCCGGCATGGCTCGCTGCCGTCCCCAACGGCTTGAGCTGGCATATGCAAGTGGGAAGCAGAAGACACCTTAGGGAAACTGTTTATTACAGTTGGGACAAAATAAAAGGTAAATGTTGGAACGAAAGTGGGAGATAAGATTAGAAAAGAATGGTCTCCGACCGACGCCAGCCTGAGGAGTTTATGCAGGGGGAGGGGGAGCAGGAAGGAAAGAGCAGGTTCTGAACCGTGTCTGAGAGATTAATTTACTGGAACGGTAGAAATGCTATTGATATTCAGGAATATTAAAAAAAAAAAAAAAAAAAGTTTGGAAGTTTGGAAGACACTGTCTCTAGCAGGTTTATTAGCGTGGAGGTTGTGGGTGAGAAGGTGGAACCGAGTGGAGACAGCTCTGTGGATCGGAAGTGGGAGGAGGGGTAGGAAATGTCACGGCCACGGGCCCTGAGGAGGTGCTGAGTATACACAGCCCATCAGGAAGTTATGCATAAAAAGAGAACAACAGATCCTTCTGGAAGTTCCCAACAGAGGTACAGGATTTTCATTGCTGCCATTTTTAAAGGCAGGTACACCTGAGCCAACAGACTGAAGATGCAAAGAAGAAACCTGGATAAATGATACACAAGGAGGACTTAAAGGGACAGAATTGGCAGCCCGACTCCCATCAAAATGCCTTTATACCTAAAAAAAAAAAAAAAAAATTAATTCCACTCTGAATCTTTTTCTTATGGAAAGTTTCTCAGTGTAAAAATCCCTATAAATTTCACACTATGTTAGTGTATCCATTCCACTATTCAATAACCAAGAAATACATGAATACTTTCTTAATCTATCAGTCAAATCATACATTTTAACACATATCGTGATTTTTAATGAAATGTGATGAGCAGAAGTGTAGTAGGAAGGAAAAGAATCAGTTTTAGAGTTTTTCAGACCTACATTTCATTATATTTTTAACAAATCGACACAACCACATCACTGCCTGAGAGCTTCCAAATTTAAGTACGTCCATGCTAAGTGATTTATAAGACGGATCTGACCTCCATAGTGGCCCTCTGAATCTAAAGGTTCAACAAATTGCCCAAGTGAATAAAGAGGCAAGGCAGTCAGGGCGTCTGGGTGGCTCAGGCAGTTAAGCATCTGACTCTTGGTTTTGGCTCAGGTCACGATCTCAGGGTCAGGGGATCGAGCCCCAGGTTGGGCTCCCTGCTCAGCGAGGAGTCTGCTTGAAGATTCTCTCCCTCCACCTCTCCCCCCACTCATATGCACTCTAATCTTAAAAAAAATTTTTTTGAGTTAAAAATTTTAAAAAGCGAAAAAAAAAATTTTAAAAAGCGGCAAAGCAGGATCTAAACTGGGGTCTGACAGAGAATCCCTTCACCGTCCTCAAACTGCCAACCTCTGTGTCCTCCCATGACTCCCTGCACTTCAGGTCCTCACTATGCCTTCCTCATAGTTTTGCTGTGAAGTACAAAAGGTAGGATGTGGGGACACCTGGGTGGTTCAGTTAGTTAAGGGTCTGCCTTCGGCTCAGGTCATGATCCCAGGGTCCTGGGATCGAGTCCCTCATCGGGCTCCTTGCTCGGCGGGGAGCCGCTTCTCCCTCTGCCTCTGCCTGCCACTCTGCCTGCTTGTGCTCTCTGACAAATAAATAAATAAAATCTTTAAAAAAAAAAAAATTAAAAAAAAAAGGTAGGATGTGGAGAGCTCTTGGCATACAGAAGTGTCTGCCTTCAGCTCAGGTCATGATCTCGGGGTCCTGAGATTGAGCCCCATGTCAGGCTCCCAGCTCAGTAGGGAATCTGCTTCTCCCTCTCCCTCTGCTCCTCTCCAGCCTTCTCTCTCTCCCTCTCTCTCAAATAAACAAATAAAATCTTAAAAAAGAAAAGGAAAGAAAAAAGAAATTTTCCAATTAGGCCAATGGCCATGCAGGCCCTCTCCATGCTGCCAAGGAAGACGAGGTTATCTGCATTAGGATAAGACCGCTGTCCCTCCCCCTAACGGGAAACTACCTGCCCGGAACCATCCTTTTCCTTTGCTAATAACTTCCTTCCCCACTTATAAAAACCTTCCATTTTATACAAATCCTCAGAGCTCCCCTCTATTTGCTAGAAGGGACACTGCCTGATTCTTGACTCATTTAATAAAGCCAATTAGATCCTCAAATTTACTTGAATTTTGTTTTTTTAAACAGAGGGAAGTTTCTCTAAGAAGGTGAAATTAAACAGAACTGATTAGGGGGGTGGGGAGGGGACAGTCAGGTCAGATGAGCGCATTCAAGCTGAAGGTCCATCATGAGCTTAGGTTCTGAGGAAGACAACGGTACTCAAAGGACAGTGTGTCTGGAACATAATGAGCCAGAGAGAAATTCTGATAAAGTCTGAAAGGAAACGTGGGCAGGTGTTAGATTATACCGCACCTTGTGGGCCATTTTATCGTCTGTATTTCTATTGTCTGTATTTTAAAGTGTCTAAAAACCACTTCTATTATAAAAACAGTTGGGAAAAAGGTTAGAGGCTAATATTTCAGACTCACACAACTATTCTCCCTTATTACTAATAATAGGGAGTAAATCCATCTCTGATTACATCTAGCTTTTGCTCAAGAATGAGGACTTTCTTAACTATCAGGACTTCCTCACCCATTTTTTTTTTAATCAATATATAATGTATTATTTGTCTCAGGGGTCTTCCTCACACATTTTGATCACCTTTAATTATCGGCTCATAGTTATGATTCATAAAAAGTATTAAAGCTTTAAGTATAAAAGTCAACTATTGCAATGGCAATATTTTTTTTCTAATTTCAGACTGATAGGTCTTGAATAGTAACGTCAAAAGCGTTCCCTAAAAACAAACCATATTATAGCTAATCTACATAATAAAAAGAACAAAAGTAATGCTTCCATTCAGGTAATATTGAAATATGAAAGGGCAATATGACTTAAGAAACTGGTGTATTAAGATGAGACTGAGGGGCGCCTAGGTGGCTCAGCCGGTTAGGCATCCGCCTTAGGCTCAGGTCATGATCTCAGGGTCCTGGAATGGAGTCCCTGAGCCCCAAGTCGGGCCCCCTGCTCTGCGGGGAGCCTGCTTCTCCCTCTCCCTCTGCTGCTCCTCCCTGCTTGTGCTCGCTCTAACAAATAAATAAAATCTTAAAAAAAAAAAAGATAAGACTGAATTTGTTACAAATTAGCTCTGAAAGCTTATGATTTACTCTTATCAGAATCAAGATTTTCTCAGTAACAAAAAATACTACTAACAAAAAATTGTTCTAAGCATCTCACCCATACAAATCATTCAGTCTCCATAACAACACTATCCAATAGGAAAAAGAGGTTTTTCCCTAATTTGCAAATAAGACTATTTAGGCACAGATGGGTTAAGCAGCTTGCCCGAGGTGGCTCAGCCCAGGGGTTTAACCACTGGGCACAAACCTCCCAGTAATGATGTCACTCACACTCCAGTGCTTTCCTGAGAGGTGGGGTTCCAGCTGCTTTCCTGGATCCATTCTGGGAAGCAGGGTATTATCCCCATGAGCTTAATTTGTGCCACAAGAAAACAAAAAAGACTAAGAACTACACTACTGTAGGAAGAGAATGCAAGCACGCTCTGATCTGGATTTCCACGGCCACACTGGACTTCACGATGAGAGCCCCAACCGCTTACGGGGCACCTCTTACTCACTATGCAAGTCGCATTACCTTAGGAACCTCCTTCGATATTCGTGACAAGCTATTATTAGTCCTGACTCACAAAATAGAAAATGAGATTAACAGATTCGGCATTTTTATCCCAAAGCTCCCCTCCTGCTACCACACTGTCTATAGATCAAGGCAGTCTCCCCTGAGCCTTGAGTCCAAAGAACCAGGGATTATATAAATACGACTTCATTTGTATAAAACCTGGTTCATCGGGCTGACTTAGGAGCTTTGTCAGAGGGAACAGAACCTTCCCTGTTGTTCTAATTCCATCACTCGAGAGGAACCAATCCCTCCCCCAGGAAAGTTCTGGGACAACAAGACTACGCAGGGCCTGTACAATGCCGAGTCCTCAATGCCCCAAAAAGAGGCTGGACTTCAGTAACTGTTCAATAAATCGTGATCAACTTTAACTGAATTTCACGAGTCTGGCTTATGTGAGACCAACTTGGGCCTAAGTCCCCTTCTTCTTTAGATACCAAAGAACCAGGATCACTAAGCAAAGAAGTGAATCTGATGTCATTCATAACAAAATCACCATCAATATAAAATCATGAATTAGCCACAGAGTTGGTCTACATAGTTTGAATATTTTAAAGGTAAAACTAGTAAGTGGTGCTTCGAATTGCCAAAAAAAAAAAAAAAAAAAAAAAATCAGATCCTTTTCTTTCAAACTCTGATTCAGAGTGCATAAGATTGAAATATTCAAAAAGGCTGCAACACTGGAAAGGAAGGAGACAGGAGTTGGGCTTTGGGAACCTGGACTCCAGGGCTGGTTCTGGGGTTCCCCTAGGAACATGGTCACAGCCGGCCCTGTGATCCCCCAGGCCTGGTTTTCCCATATGAAGGCTAAAGAGGAATCTGATGATAATTTTAAAAAAGAAAAAGAAACACCAAGGGTAGCAACCTGTACTTTCCCTCCTGGGTTGAGAGGACTTGGGGAGATGGGGGTTGGGGGAGGGGGGGCAGTCTGTTTATAGGGCCCTGCTTCACGTGAATACCCTCCATCCTGTTTTTCTTAAACATTCAGGAGGAAATGAAAGTATTTGTTGTAAAAGATGCATAAAAATACCAAATGCCCACAGGTCAGAAACGTCTCTGAGGAACCTACTGAATTGGAATTTATCAGACAACACCAGCTACATCGTCTGGGCTGCCGGTTTAAAGAGTTATAAAGCTTGCAGGCTTCCTAGCAGCTTTCATTGTTGGCAGGAATGCAAACCAGAAGAGCCGCTTTGGAAGACAGTTTGGCAGCGTCTCAAAACTCAGCACACTATTGTTACACCAGCCAGCAATCACACTCGTGGGTCATTTCCCCAAGGGAGCCGAAAACTTATGTCCACACAAAAACCTGCACACGGTATCTGTAGCAGCTTTCTGACCACCAAAACTTTAAAGCAATCAAGAAGTCCTTCAGTAGGTAAATGGATTAATAGACTGTGGTATGTCTATACAGTGGAATATTATTCAGCACTAGAAAGAAATGAGCTATCAAGCTATGCAAATACATGGAGGACACTTTTTAAGATTTATCTGAGAGAGAGAGAGCACTAGTGGGAGGGACAGAAGGAGAGAGAGAATCTCAAGCAGACTCCGCAAAGAGCACAGACCCCAACTCAGCTCTCAATCCCACGATGCTGAGATCACGACCTGAGCGGAAACCAAGAGTCAGATGCTGAGCCCACCACAGCACCCAGGAATCCCCACGTGGAGGAAACTTAAATGCATGTTACTAAGGGGAGGAAACCAATCCGAGCAGGCTACATACTGCGTAATTCCAATTATCGGCCATTCTAAAGGAGGCAAAACTATGAAGACAGTAAAAAGATGACTGATGGCAGGGTTTGGGAGGGAAGGGATAAGCAGGCAGAGCACAACGGATTCCAAGAGCAGTGAGAATAGTCTGTATGCGGCCATGATGATGTATGTATGTCATCACACATTTGTCCAAACCCACAGAAGGCACACCACCAAAACTGAACCATAATGTAAACTACAGACTTTGGGCGATTGTGACGTGTCACTGTGGTTCATCAACTGTAACAATGTACTAGTCTGGCGGGGGATGCTGGTAACAGGGAAGGCTCTGATTGTGTGGGGGTTGGGGCATACATGGGATACTCTATACCTTCCCCCTCAATTTTGCTGTAAACCTGAAACCGCTCTAAAAGAATAGTCTTACAAATGTTTTAAATTGCAGGTGCCTAATTCAAAAAGACACCAAAAAAGCTCACATATGATTTCTAACCAAAAAAGATTTAATCAAGATTTGAACTACGCCTTTCCTCTTTGCAGATGTTCAGACTATCTTTCTGAAAGGAGCAGAGAAACCTAAATATTTCAATTAAAGGATAGACGACAATTATAGACCATGGAGCCCATTTGCCTTCACGGAGAAGGAAAAATATTAGGTGATGGGGCCAGGGGATCTCTAACACCTCTAGCAGATGCCCTGCGCTGGTCACGGTAACACCTGCCACTATCACACCAACTAACAATTCAGTAAGTCTGTTGGCGTGTCAATAAAATATGATACAAGGATGCTGTTTTGCTAATCTGACTTGATCGAGGAATATATTTAAAACGATAATAATGTATGCCCCACATATCCTTTATCCACTCCTCGCTACATATTGCTTCTTTCAAACAAGACTTTGATAAATATCGAATGGCAGGAAGCTTGTTTGTCCTCCCTTACGGCCATGTCTGGAGAGCAGCTAGACAAATACAAATCCACTTGCCTTAACAGGAAGTCTAGGGGCAGAGCTAAGATTCTTCCATAACACTGAGGGGCATTACAAGAATGCAGCCAGCTCGCTGTAGCTTTGGGGAAACAGAAATCTTTGAGGTCGAGATTCTCCTCTGAAAATTAGGCAGATTACTGGATGATCAAAGTGTCCGTGTTCTAGGACATACAGCTTGACCTTGACTATCTAAGTCAAGAAAACACCCAAAGTAGAAATAACCAGACATCTTTAGCCAACCTAAAATGCACCTCTAGATTCCCAACATAGATTAGCAGTGCTGCTTCTTACACAAACCAAGGAAAATTTGTAAAATATCCTCCAAAATGTGCTACTTACACATATGTAGCTAATGTGTGAACATTCACCAAGGTATACACATATATGGGCACTTTTCTGCAAGTATTTTACTTTAAAAAGTTTTATTTGTAGCTATATGTATATTAAATGTGTGTGTATACTTATGTACACATATGTATGTAACTATACTCAATAGAGATAATGTTAGTTATCAATAGATACTCAAATAATGAAAAGAAGTGATATATTTTGGAACTGTCATATTTATAACCATTGAAAGGCTGAAAATATCTTCTAGAAAGTTAGTTCCAGGAGCAACTGCTGATGCATAATCCTTAGATACAGGAAAATTCCTCCCTCAACTCAATTTGACCTTTTCATTAACTGAGTTTTCATAAAGACTTGCTTGCATTTTAATTTTAATTTTATATACACTTTTTTAAAATATTTACAGTTTGAGGTTTTTTGGTTTAGGAGAGAATGGGAAGGAAAAAGGACATATGGATGCTAATGCCTGGGAAATGTTGGAGTAGTTTCCTTTTTTAAATATAATATACTACTTATTTACAATTGCCTACGAAAAATGTTTTTAAAGTCAACCAAATGGAACAATTAAAATGTCATTTTACATCATTACAAAATCATACCCTATCATTCAGAACTGAAGGACGAGTTTCCCAAACAAGTGAAAATTAAAGGAGTTCCTCACCACTAACCCAACCTTATAGAAAATGTTAAAGGGCCCTCTTTATGTGGAAAAGAAGAGGCTGTAACTAGAAATAAGAAAATTAAGGGGGAAAAAAATCTCCCTGATAGAGGCAGATATATAGTAGAAACAGTGGATGAGTCACTTAAAAAGCTACTATGAAGGTTAAATGAGAAAAATAGTCAAATCAACTATAACTCCACTATGTGGTTAAGGGATACAAAAAAAGATGTAAAATATGATGTCAAGAGCATAAAATGTGTATGGGGGAATCAAAATGTAGGGCTTTTAGAACGCATTCAAACTTTAGCAACTATAGGCTTAAAACAGACTGCTATATGTATAGGTAGAGATATGTATGCAACTCATGGTAACCACAAACCAAAAACCTATAAAAGATATACAAAAACTAAAGAGAAAGGAACCCAAAATAACACAAAGGAAAACTAGCAAACCACAAGGGAAGAAACCAAAAGAAGACACAGAGAAGAACTACAAAAACAACCAAAAAACAATTAACAGAATGGCATCTCAATAGTTACCTGAAATGGGAAAGCTCCAATCATAAGACATAGAGTGACCGAATAGATAAAGAATATAAGACCCATTTGTATGCTGCCTGCAAGAGACTTGCTTCAGACCTAAAGACACACACAGACTGAAAGTGAAAGGATGGAAAAGATATCCCATGCAAATGAACACACAAAGCAGGAGTAGCAATACTCTTATTAAACGAAATAGATTTAAAAACAAAGATTGTAAACAAAGGGCAAAGAAGGGCATTACGTAATGATAAAGAGCTCAATCCAAGAAAAGGAGACAACATTTGTGAATATGTGTGCACCCAACACAGGAGCACTTACTCTGTATAAAGGGAATATGAACAGACATTAAGGGAGAAATCAACAGCAATACCGTAACTGTAGGGCACTTTAGGACTCCACTTACATCAATGGATAGATCATCCTGACAGAACACGAACAAGGAAACACTGGCCTTAAAAGACACGTTAGACCAGATGGACTTAACAGATATTTACAGAACGTCCCGTCCAAAAGCAGAATACACGTTCCTCTCAAGTGCTCATGGGACATTCTCCAAGTTAGAACACATGTTAGGCAACAAAAGAAGTTTCAATAGATTCAAGAGACTGAAATTATATCAAGCATCTTTTCTGACCACAATGATGTGAAACCAGAAACCAATTACAAATAGAAAACTGGAAGAAAAAAAAAAAAAAAACATAGAAACTAAACGACATACTGCTAAACAACCAAAGAGTCAACTAAGAAATCAAAGGAGAAATCAAAAAATACCTGGAGACAAATGAAAATGGAAATACAAAAGACCAAAATCTATGGACACACCAAAAGCAGTTGTGAGAAGGAAATTTATCTCGACACAGGCCTAAGAAACAAGATCTATCTCAAATAAACAATCTAAGTTCATACCTAAAGAACTAGGAAAAAAGAAAAAACAAATAAAGCCCAAAATTAGTAGAAGGAAATAATAATGATCACAGTGGAAATAAATGAAATAGTTTAAAAAATTAGAAAGGATAACTGAAACTAAGGGATGCCTGGGTGGCTCAGTGGGTTAAGCCACTGCCTTCGGCTCAGGTCATGATCCCAGGGTCCTGGGATCGAGTCCCACATCGGGCTCCTTGCTCCACAGGGAGCCTGCTTCTCCCTCTGCCTCTGCCTGCCTCTCTGCCTACTTGTGATCTCTCTCTCACTCTCTGACAAATAAATAAAATTAAAAAAAAAAAAAAAAAGATAACTGAAACTAAAAGCTGGTTCTTTGAAAAGATAAAAATTGATAAACCTGTAGCCAGAATCATCAAGAATAAAAGAGCCATGGTCCCAATACAACCAAAAATGAAAGAGAAGAAATTACAACTGATAACAAATACAAGATCATAACAGATTACTACAATTGTAGGCCAACAAATTGGAAAAACAAGAAGTGGATGAACTCCTAAAAACACATAGCCTTCTAAGACTAAATCATGAAAAAAATATATGAATAGACTGATTGTGAGTAATAAAATTGAACCAGCAATTTAAAAAGTCCAGGACCAGGTGAATTCTACCAAACAATTAAGAGTTAGTACCTATCTTACTCAAATTATTCCCAAAAAAAGTAAACAAGGAGGAATGCTTTCAAATTCCTTTTATGAGGCCAGCAGTACCCTGATACCAAAATTGGAAAAAGACAACATAAAAGAAGAAAATTATAGGCCAATATCCTTAATGAACATAGATGCAAAAATCCTCAGTAAAATATTAGCAAACTAAATCCAACAATACATTAAAAGGGTCATAAGCCATGATAAAATGGAAATTATTCCAGAGGTGCAAAGGTGATTCAACATCCATAAAATCAACGTGATATGCCACATTAACAAAATGAAGGATAAAAATCATATGATCATCTCAAGAGATATAGAAAAAGCATGACAAAATTCAACATCTATTTCTGATAAAAGCTCAAGGAAGCACGTGTAGAGGAAACGTATCTCAACATAATAAAGGCCATATATGATAAACCCACAGTTATCATCATACTCAATGGTGAAAGCTGAAACCTTTTTCTGTAAGATTAGGAACAAGACAAAGATGCCCACTGTCACCACTTTTATTCAAACATAGTAGGAAATCCTAGCCACATCAATTAGGCAAGAAAAAGAAATAAATAAATTGGTAAAGAAGAGTAAAACCGTCACTATTCACAGGTGACACACTACATATATAGAAAACCCTACATATTCCACCAAAACTATTAAAACTAGTAAATGAATTCAGTTAGGTCACAGAATACAAAAATTAACATAAAAAATTGGTTGCATTTCTATATACTAATAACCTATCAGAAAGAGAAATTTCTAAGAAAATAATCCCATTTACAATTACATCAAGAGTAAAATACCTAGGAATAAGATAGAGGTGAAAAACCTATACTCTGAAAACTCTAAGAGTGATGACAGAAACTGAAGGCACAAATAAATGAAAAACTATATCATGCTCATGCCTTGGAAGAATACCGTTAAAATGTCCATACAACAGACTTGAAAACAGCCAAAGCTGGAGGCATCTCACCCCATGATTTCAAACTATAAAACAAAACTATAGTGATCAAAACAGTATGGTACTAAAACAAAAAATATACTCATAGATCAGTGGAAAAGAACAGAGACCCCAAAAATAAACCCATGCATATATGGTCAGTTAATCCATAATAAAGGAGGCAAGAATGTATAAAGGGGAAAAGACAGTCTCTTCATAAATGGAGCTGGAAAAATTGGACAGCCACATGCAAAAGAGTGAAACACGACTACTACCTTACACCATGCACAGAAATTAACTCAAAAATGGATTAAAAAACTGAAATGTAAGACCTGAAACCATATAACTCCTAGAAGGACACAGGCAGTAAGCTCTTTGATATTGGTCTTAGCGACATTTTTTTTTTTGATCAGTCGCCCCAGGCAAGAACAAAAAAAGCTAAAATAAATGAGATTACACCAAACTAAAAATCTTTTGCATAGCAAAGGAAACCATCAATGAAATGAAAAGGCAACCTACTGAATGGGAGAAGATAGTTGCAAATCATACAGGCGAAATATATAAAGAACTTACAAAACTCAATAGGAAAAAAAAAAAAAAACCCATCTGATTAAAAAATGGGCAGAGGACCTTTTCCCAAAGAAGACCTATGGACGGTCAACAGTCACATGAAAAGATGCTCAACATCACAAATCATAAGCAAAACACAAATCAAAACTACAATGAAATATTACCTCACATTAGTCAGATTGGGTATTATCAAAACTAAAGTAAAACAACAAGTTTTGGTGAGATGTAGAGAAAAAGGAACACTCAAACTGTTAGAAGGAATGTTCACTGGTGCAGTCACTACGGGAAACAGTATGGCGATTCCTCAAAAAATTAAAAATAGAACTGCCCTATGATCCAGCAATTCTACTTCTGGGTCTTTATCTAAAGAAAACGAAAACACCAAAGAGATATAGGCACCCCTATGTTCAATGAGGCACTATTTACAATGGCCAAGATATGGAAGCAACCTAAGTACATCGATGGATGACTAAAGAAGATGTTTAGATAGATAGTTATAGATATACACACAATGGAATATTACTCAGCAATAAAAAAAAAATGAGATCTCGTCATTTGTGACAACACGGAGGGACCTAGAGGGTATTATGCTAAGTGAAATAAGTCAGAGAAAGACAAATCTGTATGATTTCTTACATGTGTAATCTAAAAAACAAAACAAATGAACAAACAGAACAGAAACAGACTCAAAAATACGGGAACAAAGTGCACAGGAGATAGGGACTAGAGGGGCAGGTGAAATAGGTGAAGAGATTAAGAGATACAAACCTCCACTTACGAAATAAATTAGTCATGGGGATGTAATGTTCAACATAGGGAACACTGTCGATACTCTTATAACCACTTTCTATGGTGACCAATGGTAACTAGACTTATCAGAGACCACGTCACAATACATCAAAATAGCAAACCACTATGATGCACATCTGAAACTAAGAGGATATTGTATGTCAACTACAATCTTAAAAAGTTCATCTATTTTTATTACAAAATTATGTATAAAAATCTATTTGTATTTCTTTATATGACAACTTAATATAGTCACAAAGATTTCTTTCACTAGTGCAAAAAAAAAAAAAATTATCTGGTATTAATGGTTCAAAAGAAGTCTTGCATAGTCTAAATGTAAGAGACTGGTAAGCTAATGCGTTCTAAGTTAACCAGAAGGGGCGCCTGGGTGGCTCAGTCAGTTCAGTGTCTGCCTTTGGCTCAAGTCATGACTCCAGGGTCCTGGGATGGGGTCCCCCTTTGGGCTCTCTGCTCAGCGGGGAGCCTGGTTCTCCCTCTCCCTTTGCCCGCCTCTCCACCTGGTTGGGCTCTTTCTCTCTGTCAAATCAATAAATAAAATCTTAAAAAAAAAAAAAAAAAGAACTAAGTTAACTAGGGAGTCTTTTCTGTCTTCTGGTATAATTACAAATGAATTCTATCTCAAAAAACAAAAAAAACAAAAAACAAAAAAAAATTCACAGCTGAAGAAAGATCAAAAGTATTCACATGAGTGTATTTTGTCACATTTCTTAGGAAATCTCTTTATTGATAAAGTTATGAGGTAACGGGAAACATACATAAGTAATTACTCAGTAAGACCTCTCCAATGGAAGAGAAAGCTCAATAAAATACAAAATTCTTACCCATTCTCACAATCCAGTTCACTCACCCACAACTACTGTAGTACTTAAGGGACAAGTACTCAGAGACAATGAAAGCAAAGACTTTTAAAAGTCTTCTGTCTACTTAAAGACAAATGGCATCAAGAGCACAATCAAAAAATGCAAAGACAAAAAAGAAGTTCCTCTCCCCCAGAACATAGTTATTCTTTGCATTAACGATTGGAAGTTCTGCATTTGTTAGACCTTGCGGATTTTTATTCTCATTCCTGTATAAATTATCAAAGCTGTATATATCTCAGAATGTTGATTAGACAGTACATTTATAGTCTAAGGCTCCTGAAGGAGTTTATTTTTAACACAAAATATATTCTTCAACAATCAAAAGTATTTCACACATTTGACATCGCGGAAACAAAGGACATATAAAATCTCATAAAATGTACCAATTTTCTAATGACCTAATAAACTAGACGACTCTGGCTCTCAGAACCAAGGAAACCAATAAAACAGATTTATAGAACAATCAGCCGTCCAATGTTTACACAATGTCCACACCCAGAGACTGAAGCGTGACGCTCCTTGCGCCACAAGCCCCGTGGGAGGTTGCCCGGAAAACCTGCTTCCTACTTCCTGCTACCGAAACGTGAAAGAAACCAAACTTTTGTGAAAAATCAGCTAGTTTTGTCACCACCCCCTCCTAGTTTCCCATATGCCTTCAAATTCAACATCATAAATAACCCACAACCACAGCTACCCTCAATGTTTATCTTTTAACCATAT
The DNA here is from genome assembly GCA_028534135.1 of Potos flavus. Taxonomy (NCBI): domain Eukaryota; kingdom Metazoa; phylum Chordata; class Mammalia; order Carnivora; family Procyonidae; genus Potos; species Potos flavus. The sequence goes on from CM052897.1 coordinate 112,763,105, forward strand.
TTCATTCTGCTTTCATTCAATTTCTAGATCCTTTGATGTGACGTTCCCAAGAGAGAAGCTGGATAATATGGCTCTTCGCATCAGCTCAGGGCCCAACACAATGCCATTCAGTAACAGGTATTCGGGAAATCTTAATAAAACAGCTAAAATCTTTAGAAAAATTAGGTCCAGACTTAAGAGGCATTGTTGAACCTGAAAAGGCCGCCACACAAATTCATCTGCAAGTGCCGTCTGTAAGCTGACATCTCTAGTTCCCTATCCTTACCCCACTCGCATCACACAACCAACAGTCCTCTTTCCTGAACGTGCAGACATCTCAAACTCAATGTATTTAAAAACGAACCTCTCTTTCTGCTACCTCCTCCAAACAGGATCTTCTGCCTGCACGGTCCTTTCTCAGTGAATCTCAGGACCAACCATCCAGATCTGATTACACAACAGGTTTATATCGTTAAAAGGTTAAACCTGAATACTTAGAGTAGCGCAATATGAAGAACAATGAAATCTGGGTAAAAAGGATTAAGGCTTGATAGGATTAAGAATAACCGCCCTGGAAATACACACCAAAACCACAGTGAGATACCACCTCACACCAGTCACAATGGCTAAAGTTAACAAGTCACAAAATGACAGGTGTCGGCGAGGATGCAGAGAGAGAGGAACCCTCTTACACTGTTGGTGGGAATGCAAGCTGGTGCAGCCACTCTGGAACACAGTATGGAGGTTCCTCAAAAAGTTGAAAATAGAGCTACTCTACGACCCAGCAATTGCACTACTGGGTATTTACCCCAAAGATACAAATGTAGTGATCCGAAGGGGCACGTGCACACGAATGTTTATGGCAGCAATGTCCACAATAGCCAAACTATGGAAAGAACCTAGATGTCCATCCACAGATGAATGGATAAAGAAGATGTGGTATATATATACAATGGAATACTATGCAGCCATCAAGAGAAACGAAATCTTGCCATTTGCAATGACGTGGATGGAACTGGAGGGTATTATGCTAAGCAAAATAAG
>CM052897.1:112774082-112850946 GCA_028534135.1 Potos flavus
CAGAAGTATGTACAGATTCAAGCACCTACCATAACTTGAGAACCTACTAGATGCCAAAAACTCTTTTAAGCTATTCGCCTGTATACTCAAATTATTAATTTCATAAAGTTCAGGATACTTATTTTAAAAATTAAAAACAAATTTAAAGATTGAAGAGTTAACTTGCCCAAGTCTGTACAGTGGGATAGCTAGAAACCTGACCTAAAATGCATACTGACTTGATGTAAGTTGTCAAAGGTGTAAAGAGCTCTGAGAAGCCCAGTCGGGCAGTTTTTAATCTGCCTGGCTACTTGCAACCATTCACCTTTCCACACCCAAGCTCACCCAAGGACTGGCAGCACTGGCAAGAACCACCCTCCTCGAAAAAATCACACCTATTTATTTTCCCTCTCTCAAAAGCCATTAAATCCACCCTCCCTCCCAGAACCACAGGTGGTTCCAAGAAACAACTAAGTCTTCTCATCCCTTCTGTGACAATAACAGTAATTAATCAGTAACAAACAAGCCTGTTTGCTCCTACAATCAGAGGGAGGATGCTCCCCTCTCCTTTATAGGTAAGCTGTTAATAATGTTCTCCTAAAGAGATTATATGAGCATTCAAGAAAGAACAAATAAACTGTTACATGCCTGGAAAAAAAAATTTCTTTTACAACTTAAGTATTCACTCCTATTCCAGATTTGAGTAATCTTGTTATATGTACCCAGTTTATTCTACCACTTCTTTTGAGGAATCCGTAATCAATGAAAGCAAAACATGAAACTATGCTCAAATAGCTCGTAGCTCACAAAAGATTTAAACAAAACAAAGCCATTTAAAAAAAAAAAGTTCAAGTGTGCATAAATAAGGACCAGAGATCCACATTCTGCTGTGAGTTCCCGATCGCAGGGAGAATCAGAGAGCTTTGTAGAAGTTATTTCTAAAATTACTAACAGTGTCCTTCACTTTAAGCTGTCCTTTCCTTCCAAATAACCTCACTTAATGAAACTGACAAATCACTCATTGCAATTGTCTGAGTTGTAATTACAACAGAAACACCTACAGTACATTTATCTTTGTCAGTGAAATACTTTTAATAAGGAAAAAAATCTGATTGAACACTCCATTGAGTAGCACCCAGTGCACCACCTAGTGGAAGTTGTGTAACATCGTAATTAATATTTTTTTAAAAGACAGAAACCCTAGGTAAGAATTACAAATACTATACAAACAGCCTAAATCTCTTTCCAGTTTCCCACACTGCAAGAGGGCTGTGTTCATAAGAGAGGACTCATTTCCCGTACAAACTAACAGACTGATAATAGGTTTCTTAATGGAAATCCTTGGGTGCTAGACATTTTGACAGGAGAGTAAAAATCAAGTGAAGACATTAATGCAAAAACAAATCGAATCAGAGATAGACATGGCTTGTGTAAGCGTTGCCTTATAACCTACAAGAATAAGTTATGTCAAAATGGACATGTTATAGGCAATAGACCCATTTGCCATGAAAAGGGACTTCATGACTAGAACAGTTCTATTCAGTAATTCATAAGACATTTCCATATTCCTGATGCTTAATAAGTTTAACATAACCTAGCAATTCTCCAGAATTCCCCAAGCCTTGACATCGTTCGAGAGGTTCCTCCCAACTATCCATCTAAGCCTGCTCTCCATTAACCCCCCAACTCCCTTGCTTGTGCTGTTCTGAGGAATGATTTTTACATTTTCAACTTTTCTACTAAATTTACAGTTAACCTTTCCCAAAAAGTCCTAAGTCATGACCAGAATGCATCATGCTTCATTTTCATTTGCCTCATGCGTAGTAGTTATTTCAGTTCAACTCAGAAAACGACAATGAAATCCACTGCTAAACTACAGATGCAAACAGAGATAAGCTAGGGTTCTCTAATTTGGAAAACCTCCCAAAATTTAAAAAAGAGATTTTCACATAGCACCACTAGGAATTTGTTTTGTTTTCCCTGTGTGAAAAATTACCTTTCTGGTGTGATTCAAACTATGTCAGCAACCTCGAGGAAAAAAAAAAAAAAACCTAAGAGACACTATTTCTTTACTCAGAAAAAACCATCTCCATCTGTGATTCTTGTACCACGTGGTCAAATTGGTATACAGAAGCTTACTTGATGGTGGAAACCTTAGTAAATCCTGGATTAAACCCATTTCAGATACAGAATAAAGTAGGAGACAGGTAACCCGGGGCAGAACTCTCATCTCTAGAGCTTTCATTTTATGTACTTGTGAAATAGACATGATATGTACTACCTGCCTCCCAATAGAAGGATTAATAAAAATTGACAGTCTACCAGTTTCAACTAAAAGATCTAAATGGAAATACAGGTATCTCCCATTTTTCACAAGTTCATGTTACAGTACTTTGCTTTTACGACAGACCTTAGTATCTGGTTTCACTAACTGCGAGAAACGCAGAGAGGTGTTTGTTTTGCATCGGCTGGTAGAGAGGCAGCACACACCTGGAACAGCCAGAGCCAAGCTCCTTCCCTGGGAACTCCACTCAGCATCTCAGCATCAAGTCCCAGCAGCTTTGACCTCTGTCTGAGCAGCTGTGCTGTATCCGGACTTATTTTATGCATCCATTAGCAAAATGTATCCTAAGGTATCAGAAAAGCCTAAGAGGTTTTTAGGGGGTCTGGAACACTAAAAAATTTTCCCATATGCATTAATAGTAAGTGGTTTTTTTTGTTTGTTTGTTTGTTTTTGCTTTGCAGTACTTTGGTTTAGGAAAGATTTCATAGGAATGCTCTATTTTCAGATAGCAGAGAAAACCTGTACTGGTTAGAACTGGAGTGCACCTAGAAGGGGAGAACACTGCTCCAAGAGTTCTCACTGTGCCATTACTGCCCAAACCCGGTGACCTTCACCATTTCACTTGTTAACAACTAGTGAATGAAAACGAAGGTTATTAAGCAAGTCAAAAAGAAGGTAGCAGCAACTCAAGGTGCAAATCAGTCATTAATTGCCTGGCTTGTCTGCAAAAGTATTACCGTGTGAGTACCAAGCAGGTGCATCCCCAAAATCTAAAACCCAGAAACTGTTTTTAGAGAAGCTTTTTTTTTATTTGAATGCTAATGTTTAAAAAAATTAGAAGAGGGGGAAAAAAAATCACAATTCTACTCCCATCCATGATAGAGTGACAGAAACAAGGTTCCACCCCCACAGTCCTTTCAAACCTGCGCAGGCATTCCTCATCAACATTCCTCCCCCTCACTCCTAGCGCACCTTCCCCACTTCAGCCCAGACAAAGGTGAGTCACACTGCTGGGTCTACTTGTCACTTAAGGAAAAGTCCCTAAACAAGTTCAGTTAAAGACTGTTTTTAATTTAAAAAATAATAAACAAGTAAACAGTGTTAATGTGTAAAGGCACTGCAATGCGCCTGCCTCCAGAAAATATGTAATTAACAATACCCAAGACACCTTTCTGGCTTTTAAAAAAAAAAGCCACTCAGCTTATCCTTACTTATCAGTAGGTTTCCCTCGTGAGCCTGACTCTGACTCAACTCCGCAGTTTTCCTCCACCTGCACGTCCTCGCGCCCTCCGTTGGGCCCAGCCGCCTCACTCGGAGTCCCCAAGGGGTCCCGCCGGCAGCTGCCCCCGCCCCTCCCCCTCTCGGTCCCCCGCCCGGCCCCGCCCCCACCTCCCCGCAAGGTGTCGCCGCCGCCGCGGGCTCCCGGGCGGAGGCGCCTTGAGGCCGACGGGAGGATCCGGGTGACGCGGCCCGGCTCGGCCCGGCTGCCGTGCGGGAGCAGCCAGGGGAGCAGACCCCACCGCCCGCGCCGCACCGGCGCTCCGATAGGGGCTGCGGCCACCGCACCCCATTACCTGCTCTGGGCAGCCGTGGCCCCTGAAGCGCGTCGCTCTGGCCCCTGCAGCCCCGGGTCGGGAGGCAAAGAGGCAGAGACCGCAGCCGCCGCAAAGGACAATCAGGAGCCAGCGGGCTCGGCACCGCCTCGGCGGGCGCAGAACACACGAGCCCAGCGGGAGCCCGGCCCCCACCTCCAGCCCAGTAAGTAACCGACTTGGCCCCCTCCCTCGGCGGGGCGGGGCCACGGCCGAAGGGGCGGGGAGGGGCAGGGCCGCTCCGCCCGCGGGGCGGGAGCTCCGTGGACGCTTCGTAAAAGACGTCTGCTGATAGGCTGCGACAGCGGTAGGCGTCTCGGACTTGAAGAGAGCCTCGCCAGCAGAGCTTCCTCATTGGTCGGTAAGAGAAAACAAAGCGGAACTCTGATTGGTGAGAACTCTGTAGCTCCTCTCCCTCGCCCCTCAATCAACGGAAGCTCCGCCCCACACGCTCTTGGTCCCAGGTGGCTGCAGAATGGGCTGCTTTATGGACCTGCAACCTCTCTGAAGCGCAAAACCTGGGATAGCCAGGTTTTTGCCAGATGCGAGCGATTCTTTCATTCCCGTATGAACGTGATGAATAACAGCTCATCTTTAACATCGCTTGGCTTTAGAGAGGTCTCCTGGGTATTTTTTAAATGCTGCATAAAATTCAGAGGGAAATTGTCCTGTGCAAAGAAAAGGCATAAAATGTTTTCAGTCTTGGCAAAATTATGCGTAACTTTCTTTTTTCGTTTTACCCGTGTTCCATACGGGGTATGCATTACTTAGAGTGCACCACGCTGTAAACAGTTTTATAGGAAAACTCCCTGACGGGAAGGATTTAAAATCCAAAGGGCAAAATAAAGCATTAACAAACACCAAAACCAAAAAAGGTAGTATATGGAAAGAAATTCAGAGGGTACAAATTGGAAAACTCAACTAATGCAGGTAATTACAAGAAAGGAATGTGACAAAATTTCAAGATGTAACTTAGACTTTGGAAATTGAAAGTTGAGGGAGCACGAGGGAGATAATGATCAATGACCTATGGTTGAGTAATCTGAGCTCTCAGACCACAGGAGGCAAGCCTCCTGTTATTTAAGCCAGTTTAGAAAGGAGTGAAGCATAACTCACCTGGGGACCACACTCCCTTAACTCTCTGGCTGCCTTATTATTCTGTTTGCTCTTCCTGCCATTCCCATGAGGTTTTGAAATAGGCTGTCGGAAATAAAGCCCTTCCTCCAACAACTCCATAAATTATATAGGAGTAGGAAAAAATGGAAATTGACAAAAATCACACCTAAAGAAGGAAAGGAATGTTAAGGTAAACGTGACCTTGAAAAGGACAAGAAACTCAATACAAAGAATAGAGCAAATCCTTTTTTCCCTTTTTTCCTGAGAATAAGGTAAAACTCTTTGAAGGACAGTAACCTCGTTATCTAACACATTTTTTATAGAACTCTTGTAATAAATGGAATCCTAAATGATAGACTGAAAATATGTGTTGCAGCATACTCTGAGCAAGTAACTTAGTGTTGAGATCTAATTATGTTTAAATATGTAAGAAAAAGGGGCGCCTGAGTGGCTCAGTGGGTTAAAGCCTCTGCCTTCGGCTCAGGTCATGATCTCAGGGTCCTGGGATCGAGCCCCGCATCGGGCTCTCTGCTCAGCAAGGAGCCTGCTTCCCCCTCTCTCTCTGCCTGCCTCTCTGCCTACTTGTGATCTCTCTCTCTGTCAAATAAAGAAATAAAATCTTAAAAAAAAAAAAAAAAAAAGTAAGAAAAAAATAAGAACTTAACGCTGTCTATTATGAAAAAATTGGAAAGAAAACACTCCAAAAGTTTTTTTCCCAATCGTGCCTGAAATTCCACCACTAACATTCCACCACCTTTCTTTAGGATTGAGTCATTTATATCAAAAATTATTCTTGTATTCATTTACTCAACAAATGTATAATAACATTAATCACCAGATTCTAGTTCCTTCAGTAAACTAGGCACTCTACTAAGTATTGTCCTGAACAAGGCAGACTGGAAGCTATTTATCTGTAAAAGAAAGATAATGAACCAGTAAACGGATACATTTACAGAAAGGAATAAAGGCAGAGAAGGAAAGAGTGACCTGAAGGATGGAAGCACTACTTGAATTTGGGAAGGGGGAGAACTACTCTGGGTTGTCACTTGAATCAGAAAACACCAGCTATGCAAACTCAACGGCAGTGGCATCCTTAGCAAACAGCAAGAGCAAAGGCCCCAAAGGAAGAGGAGAAGAGATGTTGTAGGAACAGAGAGAAGACCTTTTTCAGAGTCACCAAAGGAGTGGGCCTTCATTCACCACGCCGGTCTTTCAGGCATAGATCTAGGAAGAACTGGCTAGTTTGCAGGGATCGGCTAGATGTGGGGGTCTAATAATGAGAATGACACAGACCCAGCTGGATCTACAAACTGTTACTTCACAGATGATGGGGAAATCGAAGTGCTAAATGGAACAGTCCGGAAGGGGCCAAGGAAATCATCCCGAACGAAATGAGGAGTCATGGAATTGGTAGGAGTCGCCCCATTGAAAGGCTACAAGGTTCTAGATCGAGGGAGCAACAATGGAGGAACCTGGGACCAAGGTCGGGAAGAAAGACATCTAATGCAAAGCCTTGGAAACCATTTCATTAAAAAAGTCAACATTCCCCACATCGCAAGCTTGCCTAGCATGGATGAGCCCAGAATGTGGAAACAAAAATCCAGTGAGAAACAGCATTCTGAAAGCACAAGAGCTGAGCGAAGTAGAAGAAACAGACTGATTACTGTTTCACATCATCCTCGCCTTCGTTTCTTAAACAAAAGTCATTAAATAGAGTGCACAGCCCCCTTTGAACTATGACATTCCTTTTAGGACTGTAATGAGTTAACAGTATTAATCCTATTTGGCCAGAATTAGGACAGAGCTGAAGCCCTTGGAGTTAGAACTGTGTTCTACTAGTTCTGGCCTCTCCCGCTGCTTCTGGGCATGGCTTTCTCCTTACAGGTTGAATTCACACCATTAGCAGATACCTGTAAGAAAAGCAAGCCAGCCCCCACTGTGGAGGGCCAATCAGAGGAAACGCTGGGATTGGCAAAGTATCTCAGTGGTGGGGGGCGGTGGCAGGTGAATCACAAGATGCAGCAACTTAATAAATTACAAAGTAAATAAAAAACGTAACCATTGAAATATATGGCACAATGCTTCAAAGCCACTGACAAGTAATCTCTGTGCCCTAATAATAGAGTTCAAAAATCAGGGTTTTTTTTTTAAGACTTTATTTATTTGACAGAGAGAGAGAGAGAGCACAAGCAGGGGGAGCGGGAGTGGGAGAAGCAGGCTCCCCGCTGAGTAGGGAGCCCGACATGGGGTTTGATCCCAGGACCCCAAGATCAGGACCTGAGCGGAAGGCAGACACTTAACCAACTGAGCCACCCAGGAACCCCTCAGAAATCAGTTCTAAGGACACAGGGGTAACTTCGAGAATCCACGGGCAAAAAGAAGTCAGGCCCCACGAAGACCAGGATCCGGGGCGAGACGAGCGAGACGAGCGATGAGAGGGACTCAGCTACAGTTTCCTCCATCTTCCAACCTGCCTCTCTCTACTCTCCTGTTCTTCCCTGGAAAACAGCTTTCCTGGCTCCTCAGTCCAAGAGTCAAAGTATAGCTACCTCAGTGCTCCCCAATCCCTGACTAAATTAACCACTTTGACCCAATCCCAAATTCTAAGGAGAGAGAGTAAGAGTGGCCTCGCCTGGCCTCTCCCGCTCTATGCCACCCCCTGTGATGAGGGAGGGGATGGGAGCGGGGAGGGTGGAGGCCGCCAACATGGCTGCCGGGGCTCATCTCTGTTCACAGGCAGAGATTTCCCAGAGAACAGGCACTGGACAGATTGCCAGAGAGGCACGCATCCTGCCCCGCCACGTTTTCTGTAGTCAGGCAGGGGGGCTCCATTTCCTGTTCAGTGACAGTCTTTGCCCGGCCTTTCACACAAAGACGGAGGCCCAGCGGCCAAGGCCCAAGTCTTCAACTACCATTGTCCCTCCCACACCCACTCAGATGAAAATGTGGGCGGTCCCGTAACTTTTCTGATGGCGTTTAGGTAATAAAAAAATACAGTTTGAATTCAGAAATTGTAACACGAATGCCAATCCGCTTTGCTCACCCCCTTCAAGCTTCATTCAGACACAGGCCTTCCCTGCAGTCCCCCAGCTGGGGTCCCATGCAGGCAGGCTGGGTCCTCCCGGAAAGGGGAAAGGAACCTCCTCCAAATTCAGAGCATAGGGAGAAAGGAGAATTCGGAGGATTCCGAATTCACGCTCAAGTGTTCCTGCTGCAGGGAGACTTTGCTCTGGGCCTGGCCAATGACTAAACCAAGCACTTGCTCTCTTGGGTGCTTTCTTTCTTTTTTTTTAACAATTTTTTATAAGGAGTTTATTTATTTATTTGAGACAGAGAGATAACAGAGAGAAAGAGAGCATGAGCAGGGGGAGATGCAGAGGCAGAGGGAGAAGCAGACTCCCCCTGAGCCAAGAGCCTGATGCAGGGCTCGATTCCAGGACCCCGGGATCATGACCTGAGCCAAAGGCAGACGCTTAACCGCTGAGCCACCCAGGCGCCCCTCTTGGGTGCTTCCTAACCATCTTAGAGACCTGAGCACGTAACACCTCACTCTGCCTCTCCCGTCCTGGTCAATGCAGTTTGCTCGGGCTACTACTTCCTCCCTTGGGCCACTTTCTACAAATTCGCCTATAGATCGCCTCTCCGGGTGTAAATCCTCTTGGACAAGATCTACATGTCTGCAGCACCGCTCCCTCTCACCAAGCAGCTCTCTTCGGGGTCCCCAAGAAACCTTTGTATGTCCTTCGCTCCCCCGGTACTCAAACACACCTGACTCTCAGAGCGCACGTCTTGAGGATTCTCTCTCCTCCTTCCCTGCTCGCTCGCTCACTCTCTCTCTCTCTCTCTCTCTCTCTCTCTGAATACCTTCAGCCTCTCAATTTTAGATACCGCAAGCCAAAGTCAGATACTCTCAGAACCAGAGAACACCAATCACGTTGCCCTCGCGGCCCCCTGCTGCCCCTCCCCGGGGAGATTGAGGAGAAAGACCTTGGACCAGAGGTTAGGTGGAACTCAGCCTTGCTTTCTTTGAAGAAAACTTCCTCGTAGAGCCTTCCTAAACTCCACTTCTGCTGCCCTTTTATGATCCTATTTTGAGTGAGGGATTTTTAAGAGTCAACAAGGAGCTAAGATATTTCCTCTGAGATTTGCTTCCTGCTCTGGCAACTTGAGAATTTGACATCCGCTGTCTCTTGGGGCCTCAGTAAAAACTTTACTTTTCCATCTTGTCAGACTCACGTGAACCTGCAAAAACTGCCTTTGTTCATGGACACCAAGGACCTAGGGCTAAGAACATGTGTTCTCTAAAGTCATAGACTGTTGGAAACTTAGTTGAGTATCAGTGAGAATGAACTCCTCCCCCCCCCCACTCCCCCTAACCCCACCGCCACTTGCCTGGATGGTGGGAGCCTGTGGGTCACTTTGACACAAAGAAGCAGCCTTGATTTCCAGCCGAGGTACAGACCTTCAGGTAAAGGATTTGGAGACACAGCATGCCACCTTAATCCATGAAATAGGACTCCAAGTTTGCCTTTCAGCCCAGACCTGATGTTAGTAAAAACATTACTAAATGTTTATAAAACATGATTCATAGCCTTGCTCTGCTTTGAGACCATCATATCACTCTTTCATTTAGATCTTACCTAACGCCCGCCCTCCCTGCACACCCTAAAATAACCTTGTCTCCTTTGTTCGGTGAGGCCCTCCATGGGTCCCTTGGAGCACTCCCCCTTGCTACAAGTTCATCAGCCTAAGTTAGACTTCGGCTTTGTCTCGGGTGGTGTGTGACTGTTGGACTCTTGATCGATTCTTCCCAGATCAAGTTACCAGCTCTCATCTCACTTTCCCAGGCTCTGTCCTCATAGCTGCATCTCCTTTTACTCTGACGAGGTCATACAACCTCATCGCCACCAGCGAACCATCACCAGAGTCATCCAGAATCCCGTAGCTATGATTGTGTCACACTCAAAAAACCATACGAAGGGGCGCCTGGGTGGCTCAGTCGGTTGAAGCATCCGATTTTCGACTTTGGCTCAAATCATGATCTCGGGGGCCTGGGATCAAGCCCCACGTCGGGCTCTGAGCTCAGCAGGGAGTCTGCTTGAGGGTTTATCTCTCTCTTTCCCTCCCCCCACCCATGTACACGTTCTCTCTCTCTCTCAAATAAATAAATAAATCTTTTTTAAAAACCCATAAACATGTGCCTATATGGGAGCAATAACATCTACAGACTCTAGCAAAAGGAGAAATTATTAAAAGGTATTAAAAGTACCTGAAGAGCTTTTTCAAATTACACAAGCCCTGAGAAATGAATGCAATCCTTCCTGCTGTTCTGTCCCCACACATTCGTAATTGACTAATTCATTACTGCAGTGATCCCAGTAACGAGGGTAGAGCACCTTTGGCTATGCTTATGGGAGGAGGTTAAGAAACTCTGCGTTAGCCCTCACTAATCTGAAGGACCCCTGATAAAAATTCTAAGGCCATAAGTTTGGGGAAATATTTTTTTCTCTTAGCTAAAAATACCAGCTTGATGTTGCTTATAAATGAAATGGAAGAAACCTTCCCTGTGATGAGAGAGGTTTTGTCTGACTCATTCCCTACGGTACCCCTGGAGACATCCCCAGATCTGGCCCATAGTAAGTGTCCAGCAAACCTTGGCTGCACTAATAAATTCAGAACTCATTTTAAACTGGGAGAGTTTTGATCCACCAATCGTGGGAAGCAAGAAACATTCATCTAAACTATTAGTGGTGACTGTGCTCTATTCTATTCATATTTATTTGGCAATGCTTCAAGATTGGTTTCTGATGCAATCAGCAGTCGGCTGCTCTCTCAAGGACTTCTGTGCAGAAACTGAGAGTCATTTAATAACTCCGAGGAGCAGGGGTGACACAGCAAGCTATGTGTCACTCTGCACGCTGATCCCCAATGATTCCATGAAAGCCTTTATACAAACCTGTAGGTGCGCCTCAGCATAGCATAATTTCATATGCGTTCAAGGAAAACCATCAAGGAGCCCTGGAATGATCGAACTCTGATAATAGCTTATCATTAGACTGAAAAGGAGACCAGCTGGTGTGCTAACCTCAGGAGTCTCAGCCTGTCTGGGATCTATCCTCCACTTATTCAAGCCTGATGGGCCCTGTAATGTATCTGATGCTCTGATTGGGGATGTAGGGAAAGAGACAGAGAGAGATGGACATGAATTGCTTACAGACTTTCCTGCTGAACCAAGTAAGCCTCCATCCTCCCACGTGCCCGTGTCTGGAATGCTGTCAGTCTGAAGGAGTCGAAGTAGTTTTAAAACATCCTTCCTATCTCCGACGTTTGAAATTAGGATAAGAAAACGATCTTTTAAATTTGCATTTAGCATTTAAAAAAAAAGATCAAAGATATCTCTGCCGTGATTATACACCAAGAACCATCACGGCTAACAAACAGTCCATCCTGTCACTATGTTTTCACGTTTGTGGTGCAAGAACGGACCCAAAGAACAAAGCGCATGTTCACTCCGTGACACTTAACAATCAGAGTAAGCATTTTGCATTCGAAAAGCAGGGCATCGATCCAAAAGTTGAGAAAAAAACTCTTATGCTGAAATGAGTTATACACAACTTATATTTAATTAATCCCAGTCATCTCTGTACTTACCTCGCTGGGCTCACAAGGGAACATCGGGAGCAAAATCGCTCTCGTGCTACTTAGGTTCCCCAGAAACGACACCGTCATTCATTAATCAGCGCTGACCTAGAAAGGAGAAGCTCCCTCCTCTCGCCACTTAAAACCTGACTAACTCTTCTTTGTGCAGAGAAGATTAAGACACATGGAAAAGAGAAGCGGTCTCGACACAGAAAGCCATGAAAGCTGCGGCAGAAGAAACCGTTTGAGAATGTGGGACTCCGGGCTGCTCCCGGCGTTCAAGGCCGCCGTCAACAAAGACAGGACTTCGGAGATCGGACTCTCTTGCTTGATTGCCTCTCTTTTCTTAACTTTCCATGACTATACCTTTATCAAAAAATTCCTCACTCCCTGGTTGATGAGCAGGAAATAAAGGAACTTAATAAATAAGTCTCTGATTCATGGAAGTTTAAATTCTAAGCTTTAAAAAAATGAAGCCATGTAACCAAGAGTATATGTAGAGAAATATACCAAATAATAATAAAGAATGCAAGATATGTATAACCTAGCTGAAGAACTAACTAAAGAGGTTAATGTTCTTACAGACAAGACTGCTATATGATATTCACAATTTAAAGTTCTAGGGGCGCCTGGATGGTTCAGTCAGTTGAGTGTCTGCCTTCGGCTCCAGTCATGGTCCCAGAGTCCTGGAATCAAGCCCCACTTCGGGCTGCCTGCTCAGCACAGAGCCTGCTTCTCTCTCTCCCTCTGACCCTTCCCCCTCCCACAGCTCATGCTCTCTCTCAGTCTCAAATAAATAAACAAAATCTTTTAAAAAAAATAAAGTTCTAAACACTCTGTAAATAACTGAATAATAACTTCCTTAAATTCTATAAAAAGCTTCTATGCTGTTAAGAATGGCCAGTTCCCATTAACAAATGCCACATATTTTCATTCGCACACTATTGTGTTTGTTCTGGGTGCAATCAATATCATTATGTGTTGAGGGGCACCTGGGTGGCTCAGTCAGTTAAGCGTCTGACTCTTGAATTCGGCTCAGGTCGTGATCTCAGAGTCATGAGATCAAGCCCAGCATTGGGCTCCACACTCCACATGGCAAAGCTGACTCACACTCCCATATAGCAGCCAACTGCCAAGAGCAGAGACTGCCCCCTTGAGATCTGCGTAAGATTCTCCCTCTGCCCCTCCCCTGCTCACACGCTCACTCACCCTCTCTCTCAAATAAATAAATCTTTTTTTTAAAAACAGAATATTACTATGTGTTGATATTTCATCTTACTTAAGACATTAATGACTGCCATTCATTCAAGAAGCAATTATTGAGCACCTACTATATGCCATTATTGTGGTGGATCCTGGGTTAGGGGGAAAGAATAAGAAAATGTTTAAGGCACAATTCATAGTCTCCAGAGGATTACCGAATTCTGATCTGTGCATTTGCAATCATTATTGCCAATGTGGGCATTTGCCTGAGACCCTGTTCAACTCAAGTGTAACACGAATTATACAAACAAATGAACATGGACTCTAGAGAGGAACAAAAGAAAATAAGGCAAACAGTGCGTGAATGGAATTAATGGCACCAATTAATTGGAGTAGGATTGATGAAGGACATGGTGTCATAGGAGTTCCAGTTCCCACATGTTTCCTTAAAGGCAGTGAATTTAGAACAAAGTCCAGATGATTCTGAGAAAGTGAACAAATTGTTGAAGATTCTCCGAAGGAGAGGAATATATAATAATATTAGAACCCTGAATGTCAATCCCAGTTTAGACCCTAAAGCTAGTGGTACGACCTTGGACATCTTATCTACCCTTCTAAGGCTATTTCCTTACTGATAATATGTGTAATTATTAATCTGCCCAAGAAGTCACAAGCTACAGTCATGTTGGGTAGGCACAGATTTTGTAAAAATTTGGATGAGTCGCCAACCTTTCAAAATCAGGAGATTTCATGTAAACGTCCAATGTACTAGTTTATTTATTTTTGTAAAGAAGCTATGGCAAAGCTGACCCAACTCCCATGTAGCAGCAACTGCCAAGAGTAGAGACCGTGCCTCCTTTAGAGCTGCCATGTGCTTTGCAATCTGCCATGGACCACGTCCAACCTGCTTCACTCATCCTCTCGGCTACCTACCAGGCCTCTGTAGGCATTTGAGTTTGTCTCTCCTGAAATGGATCATTTTTAAGGGGTTGTCGTTGTTGTTGAAAGCTATTGGAACTGCTGCAACTTAAGATAAATTTAAAATATCTGTTGTAGGGAGAAGAGACAGATCTTCCATACAAAATTCCAAATAATATATGTAGAGGCTCCACATTCGAGGAAGTAGCATATATTCTCATTCTTTAAGTGTGGGCTGTGCATGGTGACTGCCTTCCAAAGAGTTCGGTAAGTAAAAGGGAGGAAGGAAGAGTAACTCTGCAACTGAGAAATCTCATAACGCTACCCGAGCCGGGTGACGAAGGCCAACATCAACAGTCATGGTAATTCATGGTAACGTTATTTATGGTCTTTCTCCCCAAATCCACAAACTCAAGTCTAATCATGAGAAAAACATCAGAGAAATCCCAAGAGAGGGATATTCTACAAAATACTTGACCGGTACTCCTCAAAGCTGTCAAGGTCATCAAAAACAAGACAAGTCTGAGACTATCACTACCAAGGAAGCTAAGAAGATATAACGAGTCAATGTAATATGGTAGCCTAGACGGAATCCTGGCCCAGTAAAAGGACATCATGCATAAACGAAGGAAATCTAATTAAACTGTGGACTTTAATTAACAACAGTGTATAGACATTGTTACATTAATTATAATGAATGTACCATACCAAGGTAAGATGTTCATACTAGGGGAAACTACAGGGTATATGGGAACTCTCTGTACTATCTTCATAACTTCTCTATAAATCTAGAAGTGTTCTAAAAAAACAAGTTTACTTTTAAAATATTTTATATATGTATGTGCATGTGTATATACATATATACGAAGGACACGGAAGTATTTCAAGGGATTGGTGGAAGATTTGGACGCTCAAGGCTGGAAAGACAAGGTCAGGTTTACCGAACGCTGCCTGTTTTCCGCCAACATCACCTTTAGCGTGACTCAGCTCCGTCATGTCTCCTGCACTGCGTTTCTCAGTTCCACATTTCGTACTCTTCACAGAAAGCCCATTGCTTCGGCCTGGGGAGGAGTCAAAGTCTAGAGCTACTCATTCTACCCAGAGTTCCGTGTCAGAATCATGGCTGCCATACTCACGCCTGTGGGTAGGTGACCATTTTCATAAAAGGAGGAAGAGCTGGGAGCCAGACAGGCCCCTCTCGGCTCTGCAGTTCCGAGTAAGATGGCAAAAGAGAAGAGGTTTAGCCAATAAAGTCAATTTCCTAAAACACAAGGCCAGATATTCCACAACAAAAGAGCAGCACCCTTGCCCTTATACATACTAGAAAAGCTTCGGTGGCAATTAGAAAATTTTATGAAATCAAGATTTACAAAAACTGCTTTCTGCAAAAAATTGATTTTTGTCCCCAAGTACTCAAGTTAACTCTCCTGACTTTTAACCACAAGTGCTCTTACTTTTTAAAAAATTATATTTAGGGAAAGTCTACCAGTACTCACAGTAATTGGAAACCACGGATGTTTTGATACATTGATATGGTGGAAGGGAGACCAATCCAATGCAGACCAGCTAGGAGTTCCACGGAATAGTTAGTGATTTAAGGGTCACTGCCCTTAAACCAGCTCGTGTAGTTGGTGTCATGGCACCAGTTAGAAAAAGACACCCTTCCTCAAGATGCTTCTTTCCTATTTGCTGGGAAACTATCATCATGGACTGCTTTTGTTAGAACAAGACACTTCATTGACATCTACCAGGATTTCGTGAAAATAAAATTACAAATACGTGATACCTACGATGTGACCTCAGTTGCCTGTGTCCTGCAGAAGCTGCATAGCCATGTGCTGTCTCTCTGGGTGCCATTGTTTGTTATGAGCAAGTGTCAAAGACTCTTAGAGTCTGTAAGCTTGAGCTTACTTTCATGTCTCGCTATATGCGGCCCTCCCAATGGAGTGAGCATTCCAACTGTCATGGGTAATCATTACTATGTTTACCTTGGATTGGAATAAAGAATCCAGCTCTTGGACTGATCCTATAATTGCCCTTCCCTTAACCATCACAATGGGGATAAGAACGTTCATGGTGCAGGGGCATTACACACACTAAGTGAGAGGACACATCCAAGCACTGAGCACAACGCCTGACAGATCATGAGGCCTCCCTTGACACTGCGGTTCCTCCTTCCCTACTTAAAAATCTTCCATGGCTCACCAGACCAGTCAGGAGTCTCTGCTGAAAGGCCGTAGGATTGTTCTTGCTTGTGGAAGTGCTTTCAGACATATAGTCGCTCGTTTCTGTGTGCGGAAAGATGGGATGGTTTTTACCTGCCTTGCTTCAGAAGTCAAATCCAAATATACACCATCTACAGACAGACAGTGTGGGTTTCCTCTTCACAAATGATATTGCAAGAAGCAGTTTATAACTTCTATGTGGTAGAGAACCAATTTCTAAATGGAACGTGATGAAGCTTCAGAAATCCATTTCAAAGAACTTTGTATCCTTGAAAAATATTTGCTTGCTTTATTAATCTACTCCGATCAAGATTATATATCTTAAGTTAACTGTCTTATGAGTTACACTGGGCTGTAGTGAAGTAAAATTAAAACATAAAATCGGAACAGTGTTTAAATATGGAGAATTGAAAACGCGATTCATAAAAATCCACATTTTTTTCCATCCAAATTATTCTTCTGGTGCCCTTCATTGCCTCAGGTAGGGAAACTGTATGTTTAAGGTACTGTGGGAGGCTTCTTACTTATCCTCCAGCCACACCTGGGTCATCTGTATGTGAAGGAGTCAAGCCACTGGAGGACAGAAGTATGAGAGATCAGCGTGAATTGAAGGAAGAGAAATGAGTTGAGTGAGAGAAATACACGGGCTGGGAAATACTTTGGGAGAGGGCCTTCCTCTTGGGGTTCAGGATGAATAAAATCTTTGAGGCAGCAACAAGTTAACTATGTTTCGAGAAAAAGGAGGATATGAGCTGGAACAAAAGATTTCTGTAGGGAAGGGTTGGACAACAGTGAAAGCAGCTATATTACCAAGCTGAGATATTTGGACTAGATCTTAAGACCCACAGGGGTTGCCAGATATTTTTACCTAGTGAGGAAAAAGGTATTTTAGGAAAATTTTATCGGGTAGGGGAGAAAAAAGACTATTTCAAAATAAAATAATTGAAATTATTTTATTTGTTATGATACTAGTACGAAAGAGGACCCTTATAATAAGCCTACTTAAAAAAATTATCGAACTCACCAATTACTTATCAATACTGGGAAGGGGTCAAATTAAAATCATTGCAATCTTTCACACCCATTTCTCCTTCCATGCTCTTAATTATTCAGGGTGGGTCCCAAATTTTGTTTCACGATTGGTGACTTATAGTTGTATCTTTTCACAATTTAAAATATTTAATTTCCACCTCAAACCATCTGTTTCTCCATTTTCGATTTTTTTTTTAATGTGTTTTTTGTTTGATTGTTTTAACTGTGGTTCGTGGTAAAGGAGGGTCCGAGGAATGGCCGGTGGTGAGACTCATCCCCTTCATGATAACTGAGAGGCAACCCAAGGGAAGTACTCCAGGAGGAGTACTCCAGGAGGAAGAGACCTGCCCTGAGATCTCAGGGGCTCAGCCCCCTTCTGAAATACTGTGCTCCGAGAAGCTTCCTCCCCACTCCTCAAGGACATGGAAAGCTTATCACTCCCAGAACTTAACCCAGCCCAAAACTTGGATCTGGAAGGTCTGAAACCTTCATGGTACAAGTAGAAACCAGAAAAAAGAGCGGACATTCAAATATGGAAGCAATTTTAAATCCTGCAAAAGCTAGAGACCAGAATATATCTTTGGGGCAGAATATTCTGGAAAACCAAGGAAAGGTTAATTATAGATATGAAAATCAATGCCAATTGAGAAAAGATCTTTTCATGCTATTGCTCCAAACATCTAACTTGCTCCATATTAAATAATGGTAATAGTAAAGACCTGTTAAGTATGTTACCCGGATTATGTCACTCAGTCCTCGCAATAAATACCATGGCGGTATATGTCGCTATAGCTATTTTACAGCTAAGGAAACTGAGACTAGATCAATGATAATAATCACTCAAATTTAGGCAATTAATAATTCACATAACGGGGATCAAACTTGTCTGCCTCACATCAAAGTCAAACCCTTGTCTGTCACTCTCAACCCTTCAGATTAAATTTTCTTCATAGGGGGCACCTGAGTGGTCCAGTGCATTAAGCATCTGACTCTCGATTTTCCCTCAAGTCGTGATCTCAGGGTCGTTATCTCAGGGTTCTGAGATCAAGCCCTGTGTGGGGTTTCATGCCCAGTGGGAAGTCTGCTTGAGATTCTCTCTACTCCTCCCCACTGTGCTCGCACATGCACACATGCACTCTCTCCCTCTCTCTCCAAAATCTTAAAAAAAATTTTTTTTGTTCATAGAAGTTTTTTAAAGAATTTATTTAGGGGCTCCCGGGTGGCTCAGTCGGGTAAGCATCTGCCTTTGGCTCAGGTCATGACCCCAGGGTCCTGGGATTGAGACCCACATCAGGCTCCCTGCTCAGCGGAGAGCCTGCTTCTCCCTCTCCCTCTGCCTCTGCCGCTCCCTCTGCTTGTGCTCTCTCTCACTCTCTCTCTGTCAAATAAATAAATAAAATCTTTAAAAACATAATAAAGAATTTATTTAGACTTCACTGTCCCTGCAACCCATTACTTGTTTTGGGGAGCATGTTTCTGTTTAGGTGTGAAGATACAAAAGATAAAAAAAAAAAAAACCCTGCTTTTCTAAGCAAGTTGGACACACACTGGTTGCATTTTGTGCCAGCCCAGGGCCATGTGACAAAACTAATCACAGAGCCAGGGAGAACTCTGATCTTCCATATTTTGTAATGAGCCCTGCCCTAAAGGACTTGGGAGCAACTTAGCAGGCAGTTGACCCTGGCAAGGAGAATAAAAGTAGCAGAGAAACAATGAGTGGAGACCTTGTGTTGACCAAAGTGGATGGGATAATTATAACCCTTGTAAAAGCTGGAATGTCTTGTAGTCCCTGTCCTAAAGAAGTAGTATTAAACTAACCATAAGTTTGGAGGCTGAGCAATTAACATTCTTCTTTAAAAGAAATGCCCATGACTCAGTGGTAGGTAGGGCAAGGGAGGCAAGAAGTTTTGCACAACAAAGCTTTGAAAAATCCTCTCTTCCATCTCTAATAGCCATTTTACATTAAAAAAAAAAAAATGGTGGTCGGTCCCCAAAACCTTCTCTCTGTCATTGTCAGGTGCCCTTTGTGGATCTTATCGCTCCTTGTCACTGTCTCTTTCCTTCAGTTTCTACTCTTTGTCCTCTCCCATGAGTAAAAATCCTTTCTAGAACACATCCCTGTAACTTCTTCATTTTTTTTGAACTCAAATCCTATACCATAAAATCCCATGAACTAAGCTGAGATGGGCAGAATTCCCTTCAGCAGATATGAGTGAAAAGCCATGATCACGCATATGCCAATATGACCTGGTAAAATTTGGGTTACTCAGTCCTGTTCATCATCTGAAGATCTCCTTCTGCCTCCATTTCTGTCAAGAAGTCCCAGCCAATGTATGATGACTATAGTTAATAATACTGTGCTGCATATTTGAAAGTTGCTAAGAGAGTAAATCTTTTTTTTTTTTAAGATTTTATTTATTTATTTGACAGAGAGAGACACAGTGAGAGAGGGAACACAAGCAGGGGGAGTGGGAGAGGGAGAAGCAGGCTTCCCTCAGAGCAGGGAGTCCGATTGGGGGCTCGGTCCCAGGACCCCGGGATCATGACCTGCGCCGAAGGCAGACATTTAATGAATGAGCCACTAAGGTGCCCCAAGAGAGTAAATCTTAAAAGTTTTCATCACTAGAAAAAAATTTTGTAAGTATATGGTGACAGATGTTAACTAGACTTACTGTGATGATCATTTCACGATACAGTTGAGCCTTGAACTACGCAGCTGTTAAGGACGCTGACACCATACCCCCCAGTCAAAAATCTACATATAGACTTCCTAGGAAGATGACAGAGTAGGAAATCTTAAGCTCACCTCACCCCATGCACACAACTAGATAACACCCACAACAGTTTAAGTAACCTAGAATTCGGCCTGAAGACTGGTGACCAAACTCTCCACAGCTAATTGTGCAGAAGAGGCCACATCAAAGCGGATAGGAAGGGCAGAGACATGGTCAGGAGTTAAACGGACCAGTGTAGGACTGTCCCCAGGAAGGAGGGACACTACAGGTGCAGAGAGGAGAGTGAAACAGACCCAAGCACCAAGAATCTCAGACAAGGGAAACCCACACTTAGAGAACACAAATCTCCCTAACATTGGCCTTTGAAAACCAGAAGGGCCTAATTTCACAAGTTCTTTCAGTCTGAGGGCTTAACATCTGGAACTTAAAAATCTGCAGGCTTAGCTCTGAGACAGCCAGGAGGGTGATAGGAAACTGAATCCGTGCCCTTAAAGAGGGCACAACAAACAGCCCCATGGAGATACAGCATCAAAGCAGAAGTTTAAAAAACACCTGGGGTATATGTGAAGGAGATTTATTTACTGATCTCAGAACATGTGCTGGAGGGACAAGCATCTTTAGGAAACTTCTCCAGGAAGAAAGGAGCTGGCTGGCACCATTTCCCTCCCCTGCCCCACAGCCTAGATATGTGGACACCCGTGGGAACCAAGGAGCACCAACTCGCTCTACCTAGCTTGCTAACAGTGTGCTCCGACCCCACAATCCCCTGAAGACATGCCCCCTCCAGCCAGGCCTGGCTCCAGGTCTCCCCAGCAGACCCACACAAACCTTGCTAACATCAAGCACTTGGCCCCATGTTCTCCTGCACACCTGTCCCTCTAATACATCCTTGGCCAGAGTCCATCCAAAGTGGTGCCACAGGCCCGGCAGTGTGCAAGCAGCCCCAACAGGGGCCAGAACCTCTCCAAAGTGTCTCCTGCCCCAGGGAGAGGAGATAACCACACATGCCAGTCTGACGGTGGCCCCAGCAGTGGGCTGGAGGCAGACATCTGATCTGACTGCAGGCCCCGCCCACCAATGGAAGCTTCTCAGAGGACAAAACAGGGAAAGTGCCCTGCAGGTCCATGCTACTGCAGCTCTGGCAAACATTTGGTCTGACTCAACTCAAAGCCCAAGGAAACCCCAGACTGAAACAAGTCCTTCCCGCAACAGGCAAAAAGACCCAGTGCAGACAACTAGACTGAAGGCAAACGTGGCTCAGCCACAACAATGGGGTGCACACAACACACATAGGAGACACCCCTGAAATGCCAGGTCCTGATGAACAGGGGACATTGCCCTCCAGAGCACTATGGGACCTCTTCTTCATAAGGCCACCACTTTCAAGAACAGGAGACACAGCTGACTTTCCTAACACGTAGAAACAGACATAGAGTGACAAAATGAGAAGACAGAGGAATATGTCCCAAATGAAAGACTAGGACAAAATCACAGCAAGAGAGCTAAATGAAATGGGGATAAGCAATATACCTGATAGAGAATTTAAAGTAATGATCATAAAGATACTCACTGAACTTGAGAAAAGAGTAGAGACCTCAGTGAGACCCTCAACAAAGAGATAGAAAACATAAAAAAAGAACCAAGGAAGAACTCAATAACTGAAACTAAAATTACACTAGAGGGAGTAAATAATAGACTAGAGGAAGCAGAATGGGTCTGTGACCTGACGGACAAAGTAATGGGAAAGCAATCAAGCCAAACACAAGAGAAGGGAAAAAATAATAATCGAAAATGAAAATAGACTTAGGGGACTCAGCAACACCGTCAAGCATACTAAGTTACACATTACAGAGAACCCAGAAGGAGAAGAGAGAGAAAGAGGGCAGAATATTTATTTGAGGAAATAACAGCTGAAAAGTCCCCAAACCTGGGAAAGGAAAAAGAAAAAGAAAAGAAAAGGAGAAATCTAGATCCAGGAGACACAGAGAGCCCCCAACAAAATCAACCAAAAGAGGCCCACACCAAGATATATACTAATTAAAATGGCAAAAAGTACTGATAAAGGAGAATTAAAAGCAGCAAGAGTAAACAGTTACACACAAGGGAAACCCCATAAGGCTACCAGCTGATTTTGCAGCAAAAACTTTGTAGGCCAGAAGGGAGTGACGTGATATATTCAAAGTGCTGAAAAACAAAAACAAAAACACCTGCAAACCTGGATATTCTATGCAGCTAAGCTATCATTCAGAATAGAAGGAAACATAAAGACTTTCCCAGACAAACAAAAGTTAAAGGATCCATGAGCACTAAACCAATCCTACAAGAAATGTTAAATTGGATTCTTTGAGCAGAAAGGAAAAACCCTAAGTAGGAGTAAGAAAAGTAAGAAACACAAAAGCAGTAAAATTAAGTGTATCTATAAAAATCAGTCAAGGGATTCACAAAATAAAAAAGATATAAAGTATAACACCATATATCTAAAACATGTTGGGGAGAGGAATAAAGAATGGGTTCAAACTTAAGCAACCATCAACTTAATATAAAGTGCTGTATGTATAAGATGTTATGTATGTTATATGCAAAGCTGATGGTAACCACAAATTAAAAACCAGTAATAGAGATGTAAAACATAAAGACCAGAAGCCAAGTATATCACTAAAAAAAGCCAACAAACCATGACAGAAGAGAGCAAGAGAAGAAAGGAACAGAGAAGAACTACAAAAACAACCATAAAACAAAATGGCAATAAGTACATAGTTATCAATAATCACTTTGAATGTAAATGGACTAAATGCTCTAATCAAAATACACAGGGTCAGGGCACCCAGGTGGCTCAGTTGGTTAAGCGTTTGACTCTTAATTTCAGCTCAGGTCACGATCTCAGGGTTGTGAGATCAAGCACCGCGTCAGACTCTGTGCTGGGCATGGAACCTGCTTAAGATTCTCTCTCTCTTTCCCTCTCTGGAAAAAAAGAAAAAAAAAAAAGACACAGGGTGATGGGATGGACAAAAATAATAATAATAAGACCCATCTGTATGCTGCCTACAAGAGACTCATTTCAAACTTAAAGACACATGTAGACTAAAAGTGAAGGGTTGGAGGGGCGCCTGAATGGCTCAGTGGGTTAAGCATCTGCCTTCGGCTCAGGTCATGATCCCAGGGTCCTGGGATCGAGTCCTGCATCGGGCTTCTCGCTCAGCAGGGAGTCTGCTTCTCCCTCTCCCTTTGTCCCTCCTCCCACTGGTGTGTGCACACTCTCTCTCTCTCACTTACTCTCTCTCTCTCTAATAAATAAATAAAAATCTAAAAAAAAAAAAAGTGAAGGGATGGAGAAGCACATGTCATGTAAATAGAAGTGAAAAGAAAGCTGGAGTAGCAATATTATATCAGACAAAATAGATTTTAAAGCAAAGACTAATGGGAGACCAAGGACACTACCTAATCATAAAGGGAACAATCCAACAAGGAAGACATAACAATTGTAAGTATTTGTGCGCCCAACAGGGGAGCACCCAGATACTTAAAGCGGCTAATAACAAACATAAAGGAAGTAATCAGTAGTAATACAAAAATAGTAGGGGACTTTAACACCCCACTTACATCAATGGATAGATTATCCAAACAAAAAATCAACAAGGAAAAGATGGCTTTGAATGACATATTGGACCAGATGGATCTAACAGATATACTCAGAACATCCCACCCCCAAACAGCAGACTACACATTCTTTTCTAATGCACATGGAACATTCCCCAGAATGGACTCAACCATAAAAAAGAATGAAATCTCCCCATTTGCAACAGCACGGATGGATCTAGAGAATATAAAGGGAAATAAGTCCATCAGAGAAAGACAAATACAATGTGATTTCACTCATATGTGGAATTTAAGAAACAAAACAAAGAAAAAAGGAGACAAACCAAAAAACAGACTCTTAACTATAGAGAACATAGTGATGGCTACCAGAAGGGAGGTGAGTGGGGGGGATGGGTGAGATAGGTGATAGGGATTAAGGGTACATTTAATGTGATGAGCCCTGAGTGCTGTGCAGAATTGTTGAATCGCTATCTTTTCCCCCCAGGGCTAATATAACCTCGTATGGTAACTATACTGGAATTTAAAAAAAAATCTTCATTTAAATACTGACTTCCCCAAAACTTTACTAATAGTCTACTGTTGACCAGAAGCCTGACTGATAACGTAAATAGTTATACACATATTTTGTATGTTATCTGTATTATATTCTGTATTTTACCAAAAAAGTAAGCTAGAGAAAAGAAAATGTTATTGATAAAATCATAAGAGAAAATACATTTATAGTACTGTACTGTATTTATCGAAAAAATTCACGTATAAGTGGACCCACACAGTTCAAACTTATGTTATTCAAAGTTCAACTGTATATACACAGAAAATCACTATGTTGTACACCGGAAGTTAATGTAATGTTATATGTTAATTATGCCTCAATTAAAAAACTAAATTTTAAACAAATTTTAAGTCCCAGACAAAACTAGTTTTCGTTTTCCCCAAATACAAGTTCTAACCTTGAGAAGGATTTCTGTTTTAAGAATTGCGAAATAGGGGTGCCTGGGTGGCTCAGTCATTAAGCGTCTGCCTTCGGTTCAGGTCATGATTCCAGGGTCCCAGGATCAAGCCCCAAGTCGGGATCCCTGCTCAGTGGGGAGCCTGCTTCTCCCTCTGCCTGCCGCTCCCCGTACTTGTTCTCTCTCTCTCACTGTGAAATAAATGAATAAAATCTTAAAAAAAAAAAAAAAGAATTGTGAAATGAGGGGCACCCAGATGGCTCAGGTGGTTAAGCATCCAACTCTTGATTTCTGCTCAGGTCATGATCTCAGGGTTGTGGGATTGAGCCCCACATTGGGCTCCCCACTCAGCAGGGAGTCTGCTTATCTCTCTCTTCCTCTGCCCCTCCCCATGCTCACACATGCTTTCTCTCTCTCTTTCTAAAATAAATAAATAAATCTTTAAAAAAGAAAAAAAAAAAAAAAAAAACGATTATGAAATGACCGGGAGACAGCAGACGAAGAAATTCGGTCTCCAACCCAAGAGCTACATCAACCAGGGCTTGAGGACTTGGGTGCTGGATGGCTGGGGGCACTTTACCCCATCTCTCCAATCCCTGCTGTCCTCATTTGCAAACTGGGATCTAGAGGTTCATGAAACAGATATTTATTGAATATCTCCTATATGCCATGTACATTTTAGGTTCAGGAGATAGACCATGAGCCAAACAGAAAAAGAATTCTTGGCGTTATAAGCATACATTCTGGTGAGATGATAACAGCCATATTTCCCTCTTAGGTCATTTGAGAATTAAACAATAATAATGAACACATATCATGATGACTCTGTGCCAGGAATGATTGTTAAGTACTTGGCACATGTTTTAACCAAGGATTCTTCGCTTTTTCTGTGCCAGAGTCCACTTTGGCAATCTAGTAGAGCCGATCAACCTCTTCTCAAAACAGGGTTTTAAATGGATAAAAAGAATACGTGGGATAACAAGGGAAACAAAATATATGGAGACACAAAAATTATATGGTAATAAAGTGCTTCTTTTCTAACGTATTAAATGATGAGCTCTAGTGACAGGTTTAACAATACTGTAACTTTGAAAAACCAATGAGCCTAGATGTAATTAATACCCCTATTCAAGTTCACAGGCATCCAGAACTGGTTTGTAGTCCCCAGGGTTAATTTAATCCTCATTATAACCCTACAAAGTAGGTATTATTACTATTCTTTTTTTTTTTTTTTTTTTTTTAGAGATGAAGAAAATGAGGTACAGGGAGGTTAAATGACTTGCCCGTGGATAATAAGTTATGGAGCTGAGATCTGAGCCCATAATCTGGCTCCAAAGCCTGTGTTCTTAACACTACCCAGTGCATGGCTTAGCTCAGGGCTTGCCTCATGGTCAAGGTCAATAATATTAGCTGTAGTTGGAAGCAGTAATTGCAATAAGTAGAAGCATTAGGAGGAGAATACATCTAGGGGACAAAGAATAGTTTGTACCAGCATTAAGAAAATCTTTAAAGGGAAAAATCTGGTATGAAGCAATGAAATCCACTCCGCATATCCTGTTCCTCCAAGACGCATACAAATTCATTTCTTTCTGTGTGTGTCTACCCATTCCGGGGCCCAACAGCTAAGACTTTGGGGGATGCGATAACGTAGAGAAATGTTCTTGAGTCTACGACCATTCCTTCCTTTTATTTGTATATCCCCCTATTAATTATTGGGGCTTTTCTACACTTCCAGTAGGCACTCTCCCCAAAAGACCCCGCGGACACGAATCGGTGCCGCGGAATGAAAAGAACACTATTCATCTTTCAGAGGAGGGCGGCCCAGAATGAACGCAGCCTCAATTCTTCTCTGCCGACGTTTGCAAACGTGCGAAGTCAGAGGTCTGGATCCAGCGTGGGTCCTTCAGGCACTATATAAATATTAATTAGCTGAAAGGTGTTGATAAGGTAAAGAAACTTATACTTCTCCAAATGGCGACAGCCAACACTTCAGTTTCAGTGTTTTCAGGAAAAAGACCAACAACGGAGCCCAGATCGTTAGAAAGGCTTTCCTCCCGCGCTGGGTGACAGCCATCCCAGCTCTCCGTGACAGCGAGCCCCCCTCCACCCCCAAGGCGAATGGAGCAGAGTAAGATGATTCATCCTTTCTCCCAAGTCTGCCTTGTAAAAGCATTTTTCTAATTGGCTGTCCATGGCCTATTTTTACTGTAACAAGGCACTCAGTTCCTCAACATTCCCCGGGCACGCCGCTCCCAAGAGCAAAGCAGAAAAGTGGCAGGAGGCGCCCTCATGGCACCCACGTAAATGGCACCTGATTCACCGGAGGGTTCGAGAACTCCAGCTCCCAAGCTCTGTCTGTGCTGACATTCTATTCGAGCCCATAGGAAAGAAAAAGCTTTAACCCTCCAACGCAAGGGGGGGGGGGGGAGGTGAAGGGCCAGTGGCCACGAAGCCCAGAGCTCAGCCACGGGGACCAAGAATCCCGGGAGGACGCGGTGAGGTCAGAGATGCTGGAGAGTCTGCGCACATTCCTCCCCGGGCTACCGGCCGTGACTTGGGAAAAGAGCACATGTGACCGACTGCACTGAAAAATACCACCGGGAACCTTCACAGATGGCTCCAGGCCGGGCGTAAAAATAGCTCCTCAGACAGCACAGCCCAAACTGGGAGATGGGGAGGCTTTGATGTCAGCTGGCCAAAAAGGTAAAAAAAATGTTTTCACTGAGCCCTGAGAGGCTGCCATGGAAAGAGAGATTTAAAACCCAAATATTTCACATTCTCCCTTATTTCGAATTCATTCGACTGTCCGCAGCAAAAGAATGAAAAATATTTGCAGCTAGGAGGGAAGAAAAGGATTTGTCCGTCTGTCTTTTAAGATTGTATTTATTTATTTGACAGAGAGAGAGAGACCCAGTGAGAGAGGGAACACAAGCAGGGGGAGAGGGAAAAGCAGGCTCCCCGCTGAGCGGAGAGCCCCACGCGGGGCTTGATCCCAGGACCCTGGGATCATGCCCTGAGCCAAAAGCAGACACTTAACCCACTGAGACAACCAGGCTCCCCAGTATTTGTTCTTCTTATTTGACCATAACAAGAAAACTGGCAGACCAGCCTAGAAAGTTGGTAAATAACTTCAATACATGGACTCCTGGGAAGAGCTGAATAAAGAAATGAAAACCTGTGCTTTTGTGTTCATTTTCAAAGACTCGGCTTTACAGAGTTAGCGAGTCCTGATTTGTTTAATTCTTTATTTTCAACAAGTTGTTTCATCCATGTCCCATTGTTCCACCGAGGTTTCTGTTTTTACCGATGGGGGTGAATCATGCTCTGACCATTCACAGACATGTTTAGAACATGATTTTTCAAGTCGGGACCCAAGTGAAATTTCGATTCCCAAACCAGCGCCTTGAGGCTCAGCACACTGGCGACCATTGTGCCGTGACATTATGTCGGCCTGTGTGCACTAATTGTACCACAGAGTAGAGGTAATTGGAAGGGTTCCATGGACAAAAAATAGCTCAAATAATAACTCCTTACAAGATAAGAGGAAATAAATGGCATTCGACTTGGGGTTCCCTCAGTCCCCTGACCTGGCGAACAAGAAAATGCTTTTGTATCTTTCAGTTGTTGAAATTGATGCAATCAATTTGCATCCAATCGGCAAAAGAAGTGTTTGTCCTCAGGGACAGTGTTGTTCTGTCCTGAGAACCATGAATGCTTTTTCTTATTCAACTCAAAATTTCTAGTGCCTCATTAATATAAGAGAGTCTTGATGCCTGGTTGATAGAAATTTCAGCTCTGTTGGATTTTCTTCTGAATTTTTTAATAAAAGGTAAAATTAAATCTGATTAGAACTTTCACCCACGCACAATATAAATAGGATCAGTGTTCAAATTCACATCTTAAAAAGTGTAGAGTAATTGTTCTTTTGGGTCTAACTTCTAGTTTTTAAAATTTGACTCCCTTGACATTGAACATGAATCCAAATGTTGCCTTTTTTTCAGTGGGGCAGAATTTTAAATGACCAGGATCAAGGTTTTTAATTTTAAAAATAACAACTCTGGTAGAAGTCTTAGTTTTTTCTCTCTGAGTGTCAGGAGCTTGTTCATAGTCAGTTAAGAGAAAAGAAAAATAAAAAATGCTTCCATCTTGAGACTTTTCCTTAACCAGAGAGTACTTTTTTGATTAAGAGTTGATTTCCATTCCAAATAGAGAAACTCATATTTTTATCTTACTTGTCTACCTAACAAAACAAACAAACAAACAAAAAGGCTTATATGCTTTTCTCCTCCACTGGAAGGATTTCCATGACTATAAATATATCTATGCATGTTTTCTTATGATACCTTGCAGTTAAGCATTTACATTTTCTATATAGCTGGAATTGATTTTGGTAGGAAGTGTAAGTCCGGCTTTGTTTAATGGCCTTCCATCTGTCCAAATACAATATGGCACTGATTTGAAATACTTGTATGATATACTAAATTTATATATATACAGGCCTTTCTTCTTTTCCATTACTATGACTATTCTAGTTATCACAGTTTTAGCCGATATATCTTTTATATTCCCACATTGTTTTAGCCACTGTAGTACATCGTAATACATTTTATATTTACTATACTACTTACTATTAAATGTATTATAAAGATACTGCTCATCTTTGCCATTCTTTTCCAAAATGGCTTTGGCTACTCCCTGAGACTCCTAATAATCTGTAGTTTCAAGTTTTCTTGCCTGCCCCCTCTCCTCCAATTGATTAGGATATCTTTTGATTTATTGATCAAAAATTGATTTATTGATCAATTTAGATACTAGGAATACTCCAAAATGTTGCTTGTTCTAAAGCATACAAATATTCAATATTCCTCGAATACTTCCTTATGATGTCTTTGGTTTGTTGTTGTGTCTGAGTGAATGCTGTCCCTCCTACTGGATATTTTCATGTTATTTTTTTTTTTAGTTTAGTCAAGTATTGGTTTTCCCATGTTACCTTAAAGACCAACTGTTTTAACATATTTTTTACTATTTTTAATTGTTTTCCAGCTGAGTTTTCCTTAATAACGCAAAACTGAGTTACATTTGTAAAAAAAACAAAACAACAACATCAAAATGTAGTTTAAATGATCAAACTGTAGAGTCTAAAATGATGAGGTTTTGCTGTAACTGAGAATATGCACATTTCTATAAATCTTATTAACTTGAATAGCTTTACAGATTTTAACCTTGTCCAACAAGAACAAAATAAATATCAGGTTTAGAGTCTATTCCCAGCTGACTAGCCAAAATTCTCTGATTATAACCACTTCCCCCTCCCCCTTCTCTTTATTTTGGGTTGTCACTTTATATGGTGTAAAGAGCTGTATTTCCTCTTTTCTCCCTAATTTTGGTGATATATGATAAATGAAACAATGAAGCAAGGTATTAATAGCTTCCCAATAGACACTACGCAGCATCTACCCAGCGTACCTGACAAAACTCACCAATAAAAACAGTGCCCACAGAATTTTAGTGTTGGTTGAGAGTGGAGTAGTTTGTATCATACTATCTTCACTTTCGATAGCAATTAGTTGAAATAGTTTTTAAAAATGATCTGAAGGCATTGGCAAATGGCTAAAAGCAGGCAGAAAAGTGGGTGAAAGTGTCACGCAATGTGAGGTGGCCAGAACTCAAGAAGAAAGCCACAATCTTCTTGGATGGAGGTATGCAAGAATGTATGGTTGCTTGAATGGTTGAATATTGAGGGTCGGAATCCTGGAACCACGGAGGAGGAAGCCCCAAATCACAATATAAACTCCTCTCCACCCCTCTGCTGATGGAAACTGTGCATACATTGGGCAGGCTGCAAGAAGCCTAGCAGAAAGCAAAAGCTAGAAGGTCAAAAGAGCTAAGGAGAGATTCCAGCTGTGGCCCACTGTAGAGCAAACGATGTTTAGAATTTTAAAACTTACCAAGTTAGAGGAGCTTGGTAAACATCTCGGAGTTATTCTGAAACCACTGGGGGGCCTTGACTTCACATAAAGATGATGTCCCAGGACTGAGGGGTTGACCCTAGGAGTAAGGACAAAACCCAAAGAGACGTGCCCTAAGTACTCATTAAACCAAGCCTCCACAAGTTGAAGTAGATCAGTCAGGAATTTAGCTGCCTGCTAAAACAAAACTCAATATTCTTCAAGGAATATAAGAGATTCCAAAGTGTCGACAATGTATCACATACAATGTCTTGTATATGATTTAAAAATTACTGTATATTTGAAGAAACAGAGAGGCATAACCCAGAGTTAAGAGAAAAATCACAAAAATCATATTCTGAATGACCAAGATGTTGGAATTAACAGATATAAAGTTTAAGGCAGCTATTAGAAATATGTTCCAAGAAGTTAGAGGGAAAGATGGTCATAATGGATGAACAGATAGGGAATCCCAGCAGAGAAATGGAAACTATATCTTATGAATATAAACAAGAAGGAAGAGGAGGCAGAAATTCTAAAGCTAACAAGTATGTGAAAGAAAACAAGTAATGAAAGAAAATCCCAGCTGGGCTTCACAGCAGATGAAGAGACAGAAGAAAGGGTCTGTGAATTTGGACACAAATTAATGGAAATTATCCAATCTGACAAAAATCAAAGAAGAAATATCTGAAGAACAAAGACAAAAAAGACCTAAGAAAGTTAAAGGAAAAGGTATAGGTGGATAGTTTTTGAGAATTTAATCCAAATGTAGGATTTCATCAGTTCAGTTGGCAAACTGTCTCTCGTGTCTCTAAACTTTCTCAAACAGCTCTCTCTCTTTTTTTTTAACAGGAAAATGCAACTTTATATCATATGCAAAAGTACTACCTAAAATATGTTTTTTTAAATTTAAAACCAATTAACTTATGGCATATTATTAGTTTCAGAGGTAGAGTTTACTGATTCATCAGTTGCATATGACACCCAGTGCTCGTTACATGAAATGCCCTCCTTAACACTATTTCCAGAAGACCTCACTTCCTGGATGAATAATTCAGGCCATGTCTCCACTTCCTTCCAACCCTATGAATGAGAGCATTATCCTTATTGATCCAACGGACACTATCCTCAATGAAGGGAAAAGTACCCAAGAAGCATATACGTTTCCAGAGGTGGCTTCCTGGTTTTATCAATGAAACTATCCTTCTACTTTTCCAATAAGGGCACTCTATAAAAATGTGTTGAATGAGGGGTGCCTGGGTGGCTCAGTCAGTTAAGCGTCTGGCTCCCGATCTCAGCTCTGGTCTTGATCTCAAGGTTTTGAGTTCAAGCCCTGTGTTGGGCTCCTTGCTGGGCATGGAGCCTACTTTAAAAAAAAAAGAAAAAATTGTTGAATGAATGATGGCATTATCCGAAGGGAAAAAAAAACAACATGGGAAATTGAGAGCACAACTGAGAAAGTGGCTCATTTTATTGACTACTGATTCATAGAAAATGGAGGTTTCGAAGAGGTCAAAGAATAGTTGGAATAGGGCAGTAAAGGAACTGGTGGGGTGGGGAGTGGAGGCTCTTCTCAAAGAGAGAGAAGATTTGAGAAGGAATACACTTACAGAGGATGACAAGGTGTGGGGCTTGTCTAACCAGGTCCAGTCCCTTTAAATGAACACAGCCCAGCCACGCAGACCCAGTAGAGGAGCTCATAAAATCAGCTTGCAAGCATCGCTTCTTCATCTCCAAAGCTAAACTCTTGATTTCCTCCCCAAACCCGCTCCACCCCCATCTTAGCAAATGGCACCTCCAACTGCCTAGTCATGTCCTATCAGAAACCTGGAAGTCATTTTTATTCTTCTCTCTCCTCACCCCTGCATTCAGCCTATCAGGAACTGCTGGCTCTTCTATCTCCACTGCTATCAGCCTACTTCAGGCCACTACCATCTTTGTCCTGAACTACTGAAATAGCTACTTATTAGATTTCCCAACACAGAACTTTGCTGTATTTATGCCAATTTGGAATTATGTATTTTTTTACTTGTTTATTTACCATCTTCCTACTAGAATAATAATTCATCGAAGCCAGAATCAGAGCAATTTTGTTCAGTACTGTTAACCTAGCTCAGGACCTTGCATACAGCAGGTGCTCAACAAATGTTTGATAAATGAATGCATGGATGGAAACATCTTGGGAGTTCCTTTAGACCTTCTCCCACTTACCAGCTCCTCATCGATTGGGCCTTGCCTTCAACTGATTTCCTTCTTCTCTTCCTCCCCACCCTAATCTACTAAGGACACAGGCCTCAAGGAAGTATAGCTATAAGTGTAAATTCCTAATGTAAAATGCAGGGGAAGGTCTTTAGAAATGATTTTAAATAACTTCAACTTAAAATCTTGATATGAATCGCAAAGCAAGGAACTACATACTCAGTAGCATACTGCAATATTCAACCCCAGTAACTGGTCCTGTGCACCTGTATTTTAGCAAATCAGCATGCAAGGAAAAGTATAATACAAGCTAAAGATGATATCCAACGAACTAATCTTCAGTTTGTAGTCTAAAAAAAATCGTATCTTGACATAGAAAATTAGAACAATTATGTTTTTATTTCATCTCTTAGCATTACTGAGGTCACAGACACTAATTCCAGGTTTTAGACATTTAGAAATTATATGTTCAACCCTATATAAGGGAATATGATGCTACTGACTCACTGTTAATTGAGCAGGCATTTGCTTTGTTTACTCAGCTGTGGTCCTAGTTTGGGTTACTACATCAGTCCTTTTCTCGAGTTCCCTTTCTAGCCACCAGAAAACACTGAGAAGTTTTTATTCTTATAGAAATTAGGTGAACTGTAAATCTTAATTTCATTAGCACCATGTTTTAAACAACTTGGATAATATTTGGGCACATATGTCAATATGTCGTGTGTGTGTGCGTGTGTGTGTGTGTGTGTGTGTGTGTGTGTGAGATTAGCAAATTGCAAATGGCTTAGCTTGCCACTTCCTATTGCTAATTCCTATCCATTAGTATTGCTAATTCCTATCCATTCCCTAAGTGCTATCCTAACCATATTCCACCCTCATTTCATTTAAATGTTTTATGATGTAAAATTAAAATTGGAAGGATATCATTTAATATTTTTTGAAGCATAGGAGTGTTGAAGTAATTATTTTACAGCTGACAGTTTATACACCTTTTATAACCCAAATAGTAATTTAGGATATGAATAGTGTAAGCCTGTCAGAAAGTATTACAGCTAGAAAACCTTATAGTGTTTCTCGTGTGAGTGTATTCGATTAACATTTCTTACGCACTTAAATTGTAGTACGTATTTTATAATATCACATTTAACTCTCAAACAAGCCTGCAAATGTGTTAGCATTTGCTTTTTACAGAGGAAGAAAGAGGGGCATACAGAGGGTAAGTCCCAGGCCAATGTCCAACAGCTAATACATCCAGGATGTGAGCCCATTTGCATCCAGCTGCAAAGGCTATGCTCATGGCACCGTGAGAGTTCTACTTAATTTAACTCAACGTGTTAAAATCCCAGCGCTCTGAAATGTACTGTTCTAATTCCTGAGTTCTGCAATTATATGGACCCTCTCAGCACACATTGTAAATTTTCAACTGGAGTAAATCTGCCACTCAGAAGTAACAGGAAAAGGTTATCAGCAGCTCCGTGATGTTCCATTATGTAACAGTGTACACTTGCGAAACTAAAATAACACAGGAACTAATGTAACTAAGGTCTGGTAAAGATTTGGCCTTACAATTTTAATCACCTTTCTTAGAATGTCATTTTTTCAAGCACTTTCAAAGAAGTAGTTTCCATTTGAAAAGAGACCCATGGGGACACAGTTTTGAAAGAAATACATGTAAAGTATCTTGAATTCATTGAAACAAAGGAAAAGCAGAGGGTTCCTCCCAGACATCTGAACTCAGCTACACAAATACAACTGGGGCTCAGAGAAACCTGTGTATGTTGGGGGGTGAGAAGGTTGAGGGGGGTGGGGTGAGGAGGGAGGAACGAAGAAAGGAAGTGAAGGAAGAATTCCTGAAACCAAGTTTTAGAACCACTGAAGAGGAGTCTGAGTAAAGGTTCCGGTTCAAAACACTGAAAAACCTGATGGAGAGAAGACAGAAGAAGACAAACATAGTTGGGGGTTTTTTCTCTCCCCTAAACACTCCACCAACTGTTCACCACAACAATCGAATCCAGGATGAGACGATGGGGGTAGTATCTGATTGAAGCTGATGTTTTGTTTCTTTTTCTTTAGTTGCCAAGCAACACGTTCACCTCAAGGTTCTTTCCCATTACCCTCAAGGTTCGCATTCAGCTCTATATGCTGGATATTTATTTGTTTTAAAACATATGACTCCATACCTTAATAGAAATACAAATGTACAGGGGTTAAAATGTTTTGTGAAATTCTAATATTCATGTTTTCCCTTTATGAACATCAATTTCTCCCCACCTTTTTCTCTTTAGGACTATAAATATTTCGTCCAAATAGCTAGAACCTTGGTAATAGGACCAATTTTAAGTTAAAGAGAAAGTGAGATTACGGCTCAAGATGATAGACTGAACACACGCATTTCCTTCTCTCCTTTCCAAAATCTTATTGAGGTGAAATAAATTGTCAAAATAAAATTTTAAACTTATATTAGTTACCTATTGTTGTATAGCAAATTATCCCCAAACTTGGAAGCTTAAAACAATGAACAGTTTTTGAATCTCACAGTTTGTGTGGACATTAAGGAGCAGGTTAGCTGGGAGTTTCCAACTTAGGGTCTCTCAGGAGGTTGTAACCAAGATGGCAGGGGTGGATGGGGCTGGAGTCATCTGAAAACTTGACGCCTTAGAGGCTCTGTCAAGCTCACTCATGGCTGGGGGCAGGAGGCCTCAGTCCCTCACCATGTGGGCCCCTCTACAGGGCTGCTCCACGGTCCTCCTGACATGGTACCTGGCTTCCCCCCGTGAGAGTGACCCAACGGATAAAGGGCAAGGTGGAAGCCATCACGTCTTTTATGACCCAGCCTTACAGGTCACACATGATCATTTCTGCCATCTTCGGTTAGTCACACAGATCAACTTTGACACAGTTGGGAGAGGACTATGTAGGGATGGGAATACCGGGGTGAGGAGATCACTGGGGACTAACCTGGAGGCTGGCTACCACAAAAAGATTAATCGCAAACAGCAAAATAAAAGGGAAATTTTAGCCATCAGAAGATTCTATATACAAATGTATAGAGACTTTTTGGGGCATCTGGGTGGCTCAGTGGATTAAGCATCTGCCTTCACCTCAGGTCATGATCCCAGGGTCCCATGTCCAGCTTCCTGCTCAGCGGGAAGTCTGCTTCTCCCTCTCCGTCAGCCCCTCTCCCCACTTGTGCACACACGCTCTCTCTCTCTCTCAAATAAATAAAATCTTAAAAAAAAAAACCAAATGTATAGATACTTTAATATATAATATTAATATATAATATTACATTTAATATTATTTAATATTAATATATTAATATATATTAATATATAATAATATATTATTATAATTAATAATTTATATAATTATATATTATATGTTATATTATATATCATAATTTATATTATTATAATATATTATTATAATTAATATATAATAATAATTAATAGATAATAGATAATAGAAAGCAAATGAAACTATAGAATATTAGAGAAAAATAAAAATAATAATCCTGGACATAAAAACCTAGAGATATACACAGATTAAACTCGGAGGAAAATATATAGCCTTAGGTTATTATTAGAAAACCCAGAATACGGGGAAATGTATTAACTAAACATTCAACTCAGATAATCATGAAAATTCATACTAATTTCAGGTTTTACCTGACATAAGAGTTTTCAAAAGTACTTTTGAACAGGTATGCCTGAGTGGCTCAGTCAGTTAAGCATCTGCCTTCAGCTCAGGTCATGATCCCAGGGTCCTGGGAACGAGTCCCTACATTGGGCTCCTTGCTCAGCAGGGAGCCTGCTTCTCCCTCTGCCTGCTGTTTCCCCTCCTCTCCCTCTCTCGGAAAAATAAATAAATAAAATCTTTTTTTAAAAAAGTACTTTTGAACAACAAAGCCAAAATCTGTTTCTATAAAAAGGCGCCCAAAAAATAAGCCAACCCATAAGTTATCAGAAACAATAAATCATTGTTTTAAGCCATAACGTTTTGTAATGGCTTGATGCACAGTAATAGATAACTGAAATACACAGAATATACACCTTGTCAATCTAGGAGTTGTGGTTGAGTCAACGACATCCTGGCCAATTAGAATGATGGGCACATATTTTTTATAATGGACACCATATAGTAACTATTTTAGGCTTTATGGGCCAAACAATCTCTGTGCAAACACTCCATTCTGCTACTATAGCACAAAAACAGCTATAGACAAGATATAAGTGAATTGAATGGCATTTTCCAATAAAACTTTATTCGTAAAAACAGAAAGCACACTGGATTGGCCCTTGGGCTGTGGTTGCCAGTCCCTCGATTAGAGCATCGCCTTTCTTGGCCACAGGGTTTGGTTCACAGAAGGGCACGTTATACAATCAGACTTAACGAGACTCAATTCTAGGGCTTTGTGAATCTGTGGAGAAGAGAAAATCACTGTTTTTTGCTGTGGTTGTCACCTAGACAAGGGAAGCTTGGGCGTGCTGCCAGCCATCTTGCTACTGAGAAGGGATCAGGGCCTAGCATTGAGGAATACGTGACCAAGCGTTGGAAAGGGCAACCTGGGGGCGCCTGGGTGGCTCAGTGGGTTAAAGCCTCTGCCTTCGGCTCAGGTCATGATCTCAGGGTCATGGGATCGAGCCCCACATCGGGCTCTCTGCTCAGCAGGGAGCCTGCTTCCTCCTCTCTGTCTGCCTGCCTCTCTGCCTGCTTGTGATCTCTCTGTCAAATAAATAAATAAAAATCTTTAAAAAAAATAATAAAAAAGAAAAAAAGAAAAGGGCAACCTGTTAACAATATTTGAAATCCTGGATCCAAGTAAGCCCAACAATACATCTACCACCAGACTTTTCAAGTACTTGAACCTATGTATATATTTTTTTTATGTACTCAAGTCTATTTGAGTTATTTGTCACTTGTAATCAAATAAGTCATTTACTTCTTTATTCCTTCACTTATTCGACAAACATTGATCGAGTCGTCCTACACACCAGGGCCTATGGAGCTGGGAATATACCAGTGTATAAGGCAAATGAGTTCCCTACTTTTATGGAGCTTATACTCCATTGGAAAAAGTCAGGTAATAAACATGTTAAATAAATAAACACTTCGATTTCAGATATGGTTAAGTACAATGAGGAAATGAAGCCAGATGTGATGGACAGTGGTTATTTGGATAAGATGATTAGGAGAAACCCCCGTGAGGAGAGACCAGAATGATGAGAGAGAGCCAGATAGAGGAAAACTCTAAAGAAAGATTATTCTATATAGAGAAACCAGCAAGAATGAAGCCTAAAGGCAGGAATAAGCTCAGTATTTTTAAGAAACAGTAGGAAATCTAGTGTAGCGAAAGCATCATGAGTAAGGCAGAGGGAGATGCGAGGTGAGATCGGAGGGGTATACGGGAAATTCAGCAGGCCATCAAAGAGTTTGGATTTTGTTTTGCAAAAGAAATGACATGAAATATATATAGTAAGTCGCAGGAGAGTAGATCTTAAAAATTATCATCACAAGAAAAAAAATTATAACTATGTATGGTGGTGGATATTAACTAGACTCAGTGTGGTGATCATTTCACAATATATACAGATATTAAATCGTTATGTTGTACAGCTGAAACTAATGTAATGTTCTATGTCTACATATATTCTGTGGCGGCTAGGGAAGGAGGAAGAATGGGAGCAGAGACTGCTGTATTCCGAGACCGTCCTAGCAGTCCAGGTAAGAGACGAAAGTGGGGTTGAGGCCAGCATGTGAAGCGATGTGAATGGTGAGCAGTGGTTGGATTTGGGGTGCATTTTAAAAATAGAAAAAAACCCCACTACTTACCGATGGGTTGTGTTGCAGAGGGGAGACCAAGAGAGGCACGCACCGTGATTTTTAGGTTATGGTAGAAACAGTGATTGGTGCCACTAGCTGAGAAAGGAATGACTATAAAATCAGTGGATCTGGGGAAGAGGCTGAGAATCGAATGTGCGATTTTGGTTTAAGGTTGAAATGCCTATGGAATATCAAGCGGATATAAGCATAAGCATCTGAACACTCTAGATAGGAGTACGGCAAAGACATAAATGGGGGAATCATCAGCAAATACG
This sequence comes from Potos flavus, assembly GCA_028534135.1. NCBI lineage: Eukaryota > Metazoa > Chordata > Mammalia > Carnivora > Procyonidae > Potos > Potos flavus. The sequence continues at coordinate 112,812,598 of CM052897.1, forward strand.
TTGCACTCAAAGCCATGAATGTAATAGAGAGGAGGGTTGAAAAGTGAGCTCTGGGCATGCCAGGACAGTCTACATTTAGAGGCCAAAATGAGGAAGAGGAGCAAGTAAAGAAAACTAAAAAACCATACCTGATGATGTGGGAGCAAGACCAGAAGAGCATTGTGTCCCAGATGCCAAGAAGAGGAAGGGATTCAAGAAGAGATGGGCAAGTGTATTATAACAATAATAATAACCATGATAATACCGAGATGAAGAGAAAAGATCGCTCATTGGATTTGGCAAAATGGAGTCTCCGGTGACTTTGGCACCAGAGGTTTCAGTGGCGCTGGGGGCACGGTGGGGGGGACAAAAGAGGAATGACAGGCCAGGAGGTAGAAACAATGAATCTAGGCAAGGTTTTCAAGGAGCTATAAAGAGGTGTTTTGCTGAACTGTGAGATTGTGCTAGATGCTGCAAGGACTCTGGAATCCATATGGTCATAAAATTTTGGGAAGAAAATAGAGATCTGTAGAAAATGGAACAATATTTTAAAATAGGAAATTTTACTCAGAACAGGCTGCAGAAGTTTCCTATTAGTGTGTAAGAAAGTATTCAAATGAAATTCCAGAGTTCTGACTAGTAGCTACCAGAAACCCAAAGCAAACATCATTCTTTTTATTTTTTTTCTTTTTTTTAAGATTTATTTATGCATTTTAGAGATTGAGAGCATGAGCAGGAGAGGCAGAGGGAGAGGGAGAGAATCTCAAGCAGACTCTGTGCAGAGCACAGAGCCTAACAAGGGGCTCGATCCCACGACCCTGAGATCAGGACCTGAGCCAAAATCAAGAGTCAGATGTTTAACTGACGGTACTACCCAGGCACCCCTAGCAAACATCATTCATAATGATAAAATAGAAATATTGAAATAAGAATCAAATCAAGAATGCCCAGTAACACTACTGTTATTCCACAATGTTCAAGAGTCTTAACCCTGCAATAGATGAGAAACATGAAGTGAGATATAATTTTTGAAAAGAAGGGAGACTTTCCCTATTTACTTGCTTTAAGATCAGTGGTGTGATGATGCGTGTGAAACAACTAGGTTCCGGCATGAATGCTGGTTGATGTTTTCATTTACATGAATGCATAAAACAAAAGTGAAACAATGTGTCCTAACTGTATTTGTTGGTCCATGATGTGAGCTACTTCTTGATTAAATCAAAACCAGTTTTTAAATATCGCAAATTTTTTTGTGCTATTCACAACATAATGACTATGACATGATGCATTTTTCAGTTGAACCTCTACTATTGACATTTTTCTCCATTATCTTAAGTCTAGACAATGAACAAAACAACGAATCAAGACCTGATTTGTAGCATTTGCTGATTTTCATGATGTAAATATTCTCCTCGTGATTGCTTACAAGCTACCAATGTGAACTCATTCAATGTGAAGTTGGCGGAGATAAACAGTAGCATGCTATTATAAAGAATTTCCACTGCACAGAAACATTAGAAATAAATAACTCTGGGGTACCCGGGTGGCTCAGTCGTTAAGCATCTGCCTTCAGCTCAGGTCATGATCCCAGGGTCCTGGGATCGAGCCCCACATCAGGCTCCCTGCTCCGTGGGAAGCCTGCTTTTCCCTCTCCCACTCCCCCTGCTTGTGTTCCCTCTCTCGCTGTGTCTCTCTCTGTCGAATAAATAAATAAAATCTTTAAAAAAAAAAAAAGGAGGAACTTTAAGAGTAGAGATAAGTAAAATAATTAGGACACAATGAGTATTGGACATCTATCTTTATCTTTAATATAATCTCTAACTATAGAGTTACACAACTTAATATTTAATAATGATTATGCTTAATAATCAACTCACAAAATTCCTGAATACCTAAAAAATGCACTCTCATGGACTGGCATAAACCAGGTCCAGCTCATCATATAATTGCATATCTAGAAAAGCAAAGAAAATCAAGTGAAAAGTTAATGGAACCAAAGAAGATTCAGTTAAGTTGGTTGGATGCAAGATCAACGAATGTAAAGTAAGAACCATTGATTCTCAATGTCAACAAGAACAATAACATAATTAAGAAAAAGCCTAATACATAATGAGCAAGATATATGTTAAAAGATATGTAAAACTACAGATTCACACTTTAAAAGACATGAATAAATTAAGAGATATATCTTATTCCTACCTAGACATATTAAATAACATAAAGATGTAAGTTGTCTCCCAAAGTAATCTATACACACTATATACAGCCTCAATCAATATTTGAACAGGATTTTATATAGACATTGACAAGCTGATTCTGAAGTTTGTTGGAAGAGAAGGTACCCATGAATGGAATTTTTTAAAAAGTTTGGTCTCCTAGATATAAGAATATTCTATAAGACATTGGTAATTAAAATAATGAGATTCTGGTATAAGAATTATCAAATATATGGATGAAACAGAAGAAAGAATTCAAAATGTTTCATTTGTAATGGGAGTGTTGTATAGTGTATGAGAAAGGAGGTAATTCACATCAGTGGGGAAAGGAGGTAGTGCAAATCATTTATCTTACGATTTACTAAAAAGTTTTAAAACTTCTTATCCCACATCAGACAAAAAAATTAATTCCAAATGCCTACAAGAGGTTAACATTAAAGAAGAAAATAACTTTAAAGAAATACAGGAAGTTATTTTCGTTTTCCTAGCATGGAAATATTTCCTTAGCAAGACACAAAGCCCAGAAGTGATAAAGGAAAAGATGGACAGATTCTTAAAAATTTATAATTTTTAGATAAGAAGAAACCCATAATTCAAGTCAAAAATTAAGTTACAGACTGAGAACAAATATTTGCTATAATATAGCACAGGATATGTACTAACACTATATCAAGAGGTCCTGGTGATAAATAGTAGTAGTCTGTAACATACCACTTACATCAATGGATGGATCATTCAGGCAGAAAATCAATAAGGAAATACTACAAAACAGTTATATGCCAATGAACTGGACAACCTAGAGGAAAATTTCTAAAAGCATACAGCTTTCCAAAACTGGTCCAGGAAGAAGTAGAAAATAGAAATAGAAAATCTGAACAGACCAATTACTAGTAAAAAACAACAGAAACAACAAAAACCAACCAATAATTTAAAAACTACCAAAAAAATAAAAATAAAAATCCAGGACCGGATGAATTCACAGATGAATTCTACCAAACATTTTAAAAAACAGTTAGTACCAATTCTCCTCAAACTATTCCAAAAAAATAGAAGAGGAAGGAAAGTTTCTAAATATGTTCTACAAGGCCAGAATTACCCTGATACCAAAACCAAAGACACCACAAAAAAAGAAAACTATAGGCAAATATCCCTGATAAAGATAGATACAAAAATCTTCACCAAAATATAGCAAACCACATTCAACGATACATTCAACATATACCACAGTCAAGTGGGATTTATTTCAGGGATGAAAGGATGATTCAGTATTTGCAAATCAATCAACATGATATACCACTTCAACAAAAATGAAATATAAAAATCATATGATCATCTCAATAGATGCAGAAGTGTGACAAAATTCAACATCCATTTTTTTTTTTGCTATTTTTTCTGTGTTCCAAGATTCATTGTTTATGTACCACACCCAGTGCTCCATGCAATACGTCCATTTATGATAAAAACTCTCAATTAGGTGCATTTAGGGGGAACATACCTCAACATAATAAAGGCCACGAGGTCCTATAAATCAATAAGAAAAAGATAATAACTCAACTAAAAGAAAAATCGAAGCCATCTGCCCAACAGAACTAGCATGTGAGCTATGGATATCGTTTGAATGTTTCCAGCAGCCACACTCAGATTATTGAAAGCAGCATATTTATCTTATAATTGAACATATAATCAATATAAAATTGTTAGTGAGATATTCTACACTCTTTTCCTTAGACTAAGTCTTCAAGATCTCTTGCATATTTCATACTAACGGCACGTCTCAGCTGAGGCTAGCCACATTTCCAGGGCTCGCCAGCCGTGTTTGACTGGTGGCTATCACATCTGACTGCACAGATCGAAGCAATTCACAAAAGAAATATAAATGGCCAATAGACTAAATTCTGCCCCACCTCTAGGATTAAGGGCATGCCAATAAAAGAAGCAAGTAAAGACCACTCTTCACCCATCACACTGACAAACATTGAAAGAACAGAAATTATTAGAAGCTAGTCCTAGGTACAAGGAAGTCTATTATACGATGGGAACAGCAACAGGAAAAGGAAGAAAGAAACAAACAGGAGGGAGGGAAAGAAAGAGCTCAGGAAGCAGATGAAGGAAGGCAGGTTGGAGTGCATTCGTGCACCAGAAACTATGCAGTGATTACAAATAATTATTTGAACTATAGGTACTGATATGGAAAGCACTTTGCAAAATAACAATAGAGAGAAACCAATTTGTGGAAATTTTTATGTAATTGGATTTATATAATATAAATCATTTTTTAGGTTTGTGTATATATATGCATATGTTTCTGAATGCATTGAAAATTATCTGAAAGGATATAAGCCAAAGTATTAATAGCAGGGTCCTGTGGTAGGGGATGTGGGGGAGAGGCTGGTTGACAGTGGGGAGAGAGACCTTCCTTTACGTAATGCGTAAATTTCTGCACTAAGCACACGCTAGACTTGAAACTGGAGATTTTCTTTTTAGACATGGGAGGCTCAATAAGCCACAATTAAGAATTCAAACTTCTCTAGCATCCACGTTCCACGGAGCTGGTTCTCTCCATTTTTCTCATCCTTGTGAATGTGCTGAGGTCACCATGGGGAGCGAGAGCTCATGATATGTATTTTGACGGTTGTTGTAAATATTGCAGAATCAGTAGCTATTTTTGATCATTCCAATCTAAACAGCTCAACCTTGAGAGTATTTCACTCCATCCAAATTTGGTATGTCATTCAACGATCTTTTTCTGAACATATGCTGTAGTGCAAGATCTCCCAGGGAGCACTGAGAGAATATCAAGCTACCGAGACAGGAGCAAGACAACTCATCTCACTGAGCATGATTTAAGGAACAGAGAAGTAAACTGCAAACTTCAGTTTTCCTAACAGCACAGTGGTGTTCGGGGGTGGGGGACGGGGAGGTGTCTTCATTTCGACAATCTGAACTGTTAATAAAAGGTGAGATTGAGTTGGCACGTACTTTCTACCCTTCCTTCATCCTTCCTAGTTTCTTTTACTTATTTGAGAGAGTGCGTAGGAGCAGGGAGAGGGGCAGAGGGAGAAGCAGACGCCCTGCTGAGCAGGGAGCCCAATGCGGGGCTCGATCCCAGAACCCTGAGATCATGACCTGAGCTGAAGGCAGACATGTAACCGACTAAGCCACCCCAGCGTCCCTGTCCTCGTTTCTTTCAGCCTGGAATAAAGATATGTAATTTCCAGATGGAGAACAGAAGCCACAAGCTAAGGGTAGTGTCGAAGTCCCCCAAACATCACCAGACAACCTGTTTAAGAAAGCGATGGAAGGTTTATTAGACCTCATTGCAGGAAGGAGGAACAGAACCTTGCCAATATCTTAGCAGTGATTGTTACTAAGTAAACTGTTGTTGGGAGTGAGCCTTGGCCCCAGTGAGCAGGCTGTTGCCTCAGGTGTATTGATGTACAGAAATTTCCTGAAGCAATAGTGAAGTTACTTATTGGTCACCGTCCTTTGCTTGAGCAGTTTTCTAGAAACAACTACGAGGCCTTGCTTAGTTGGGCATTTCCACACTGAGTCTTTGTTGTCAAATTCCCATCTTTTAACCCAGCAGCTGACATCATCGGTCCCGGTTCTCAATCCCAATATCTATACGGCTGACTGTAGGTGGTCGCTGCTCTCGATGGTGAGTGGAAGTCTAGAAGGAATCTGAGTGCATTAAAACTCAATTGCTCAGCAAGCTCTGGACTTCCCAGATTTCTTATTATAGGAGAAGAATATTTATTTAAGCCAATGTAGTTAAGTTTGCCTTACAGGCAGCAAAATTCAATTTGTAATTGATATACCTTGAGAAGGAAGAGTTGTCAGGTGTTAAGAAGCCCCAGGCTCTTAAGGAATTTTCTGCAAAGAGAGACAGGGACCAGGGGCCAAGGATGAAATGCCTTCTCAGCCATGCTAAGGAGATTCATTGGGTTTGATCTGGGGTGCGAGGGGGAGCCTCTTAAGAATTAGTTAAAAAGTGACATGACAAGATCTATGTTTTGGAAAACTGGTGGCATTTTGGGGTATAAATCAGAGAGAGGCAAGACTGGAGTCAAGAAGACCACTGCGGCAACAACCAAAAATAAATGACAAGGATCAGAGTTCCACCCCTCCTCCCACTTGTGTGCTCTCGCGCTTTCTCTCATAAATGAATAAAGAAAGTTTTTAAAAGTATATATGTCCACAGTCTCTACATACCCTAGGTAAGCCACACCAGAAGAATGACATATCCTACTTCTGTCTACCATAGTTCTTCCTGAAATGCACATGCCCTGTCATTTTAACTTTCATTAACTTGTTTTTTAACTTGTCATTTTAACTGTCATTTTAACTTCTGGGATTTAAGCTCTGGGATCCCCAGCAACCATTTTGCATCTCAGCAATGGGAAGACCTCGGTCTTCGTCCTTGGCCTGCGCTGGCACTGTGACAAAGTTCCCCTAGCAGTCTTCCTCTTCTCTTTTAGAAACTCTTTAGGTAATAGATGGTCAATTGGCCAATTCCTTAAATGCTTCTTTCACACAGGTTGGCATCATGGGCTGTTGTGAAACTGCCTCTTGGAATCATCACATAGATCGCATGATGGAGATTTCTACAGCTGACCTCTTGGGAGCTCATTAGAAACAACAAATTGTCCTTTGAATTGTCCTATGCTCTGTCCCATTTTCTAGCCTTTTTTTTTTTTTAAACATCTGTCGAATTATTTTATCCATTTGGAAGTGTAATGGAAGCAGTAGACACTAGACCGGTACTATTTCCTCTAACCTTTTGGGCTCCCTGATATGTATGTCCTTCATTCTTCGTTCCTCTCTGCATCATTTCCTCCACGACTGGCCCCTTGCCCAGCGCGGTCCCTCCCTGTCCTGAGCCTGTGCCTTCCTTCCTATACTTTACACACTGCTGCCCTCCCCAAGCTTCCAGATCTTTCTCCTCCAGTCTCATCCCCAATTCCTCAGTCACTTGCCTCCCTGTCATCCCCAGTCCTCTCAGAACAGCTGCCAGCCCTCCTTCACGTCACCCCTTCCCTTTCCACAATGGGTGGCATATTTTACTTTTATAAAAATAGAATACGAGAGAATAGGGACTCCTGGGTGTCTCAGTCAGTTGAGCATTCAACTCTTGGTTTCAGCTCAGGTCATGAGATCAAGCCCCGCTGCGGGTCCAAGCTAAGGGGGATTAGCTTCTTCCTCTGCCTCTCCCTCGCCATGCACGCACTCCCTCTCTCTCTCAAAATAAATAAATAGATCTTTTTAAAAATATAAAAAGAATATATATAACACCTACATCATATATATTACATATTACGTACATACAATATATATTTAATGATATGCTTCTGTGAAACACACATTGAAAATGTAAGGAAAATTAAGGATATTTTAAATCTTTGAATCCCAGACCAAAATATGCTTTATTGATAAACTCAATCATCAGTGTTTCAGTGAACCAGTAAGAGAAAACCATATCCTTTAGTTAAAAAGAACAGTCAATATCTATACTATTTTGTATTATGCAGTATTTTTCTTTTCAGAATGACAAAGTTTGCTTTACTTTCCCCCCCAAAAAGCTCCATTAATCTTTTTGAAACCTTAGGAAGATAGATAATTAAATATTAATTAGATTATTTAAAAACAAGTCCCGGGGCGCCTGGGTGGCTCAGTGGGTTAAAGCCTCTGCCTTCGGCTCAGATCATGATCTCAGGGTCCTGGAATCGAGCCCCACATCGGGCTCTCTGCTCAGCAGGGAGCCTGCTTCCTCCTCTCTCTCTGCCTGCCTCTCCGCCTGCTTGTGATCTCTCTCTGTCAAATAAATAAATAAAGTCTTTAAAAAAATTAAAAATAAATAAATAAATAAAAACAAGTCCCAATAAAAACAAACATCAATCTGTTTTAATAAAAAATTCTCCAGCCGCCCCTGGGTGGCTCAGTTGGTTAAGCGTCCAACTCTTAATTCTTGATTTCGGCTCAGATCATGATTGCAGGGTCCTGGGATGGAGCCCCGAATCTGGCTCTGTGCTCAGTGGGGAGTCAGCTTCTCCCTCTGCCTCTGTGCCCCACTCTCACTCTCTCTCTCTCAAATAAATAAATACATGTAAAAAAAATTCTCCAATCATGATTTGCCAATGTCCAACAATAATTTGTTCTGTAGTTTAACTGATGATACCACTTAAAAGTCCTCTATTTTCTTGTTAAAGTAAAAAACAAAATCCAATAAACTCAAGAATAAAAACAGAGCACAATCTAACAAACAGATCAGTATAACCAAATAGAAAGTCCAGAAATAAAGCCACACATAAGGGTCAATTGATTTTCAACAACGACAACAACAAAAAACCTTCTAGAAGAAAATTTTCATGACCTTGGACCAAAGATTTCTTAGATAGAATCCATAAAAGAAAAAAATTAATAAATTGGACTGTATAGAAATTAGGAATTTCTACTCTTTGAAAGCCATTGTAACAGTAATATAAAGACAAACCCCAAACTGGAAGAAAACATTTGCAAATCACGTATCTGATAAAGGTCTTGTATCCAGAAAATATAAGGAACTCTCAAAACTCAATAATAAGAAAATAAACATTCCCATTTTAAAAATGGGCGAAAGAGTTGAACAAGCACTTCACCAAAGGAAATATATGAATGGCAAACAAGCACACAGAAGACATTCAAATCCCGAGTCACTGGTAAAATGGAAATTAAAACCACAATGCGATACTACTGCCTACTTATGTGAAGGGCTGAAATTCAAGATACTGGTCATACCAAGTGCTGGAGCAGATGTGGAGTAAGTGGAACTCACACACGCCACTAGGGAGAATGCAAAATGGCACCACTGCTTTGGAAAACATCATATACGAAATGTTGATAGCTGGCTTGACTGATAATGGCCTTAAATTGGAAGCAACTCAAATATTCATCAATAAGTGAATAGATATATTGCAGTTATCTATGCAATGGGACAGTGTCCAGCATTTAAAAGGAATGAACTATTGATACTCACAACAGCAAGGATGAATCCTTAAATAATTATGCTGAATGAAAGAAGCCAGACAAAGAAAGAGTACATACTGTAGGATTCTACTTACATAAAATTCTAGGGAATGCAAATTAATCTATAATGACTAAAAAGCAGATCAGTGGTTGTCTGGGGAGTGAATGGACAGGGGGAGGAAGGAGAAACCTTAAGAGAAGGTGAGAAAACTTTGGAGGGTGATGGATATATTCATTATCTTGACGGTGGTGATGGTATCATACAAGAAAGCATGTATACATATGTGAAAAGCTATCAAATTGTATACTCTAAAATATGTGTAATTTATTGTATATCAATTGCACTTATAATTAAGGTGTAAAAAAATAGCTAGAGTACTTGTTAATATCATGTCATTTAATCCATCTAAGAAAAAAAGTTTGTCATTGAACTCTGTATTTGCAATTCGTGTAATATTCTAAGTGAAAACTTGTACACTGATTTGTTTGACTTAATCATTTTGTTCTTATGTAGTAAATGATGTCTTTAATCAGTATAAATAATTTTGATGCTGAAATATTACTGTTTTGACCTGTACTCTTTTTTCTCTCTCCCCCTTCTCTTGTGTTCCTGAATTCTAGAATGTTGTCGGAATCTATTTTATTCCCTGTATTCATTCAAAATTTATGAAGTTCCTGTTATATTCCAGATACCTGAGAGGACAAAGATGAGTCCAACCATGATTCTAAGGATTTATTGCCAGCATTGTGTTGTGTAAATATCTGCTAATTTCAAACAATACTTGGTTTGGGTATTATCTTTGGAAGAGGACACCATATATTATCTGATTTTTGTATTTTTCTTAGTCCACGGACATTCCTGTGAAGACGAGGAATGTATCAGACTCTTTACTGCAGGCAAAAGGAAAACTACACAAGGGAGAATTAGGAATGCTGACTTGGACCGATAGAATGCTGATGGGTTCTGGGACTCATGAACCACCCAAGGAGTCACACGGGGTCCCACGCTGATGGGGCCCAGCCTAGGTCTCTTGGGTAACTGAGGTATAGTGGTGGCCTCTATCTCTATTAGTTAGGGTTCTCCAGAGGACCAGAACCAAGAGGACATAGATATAGAAAAAATTAAATTATATCATATATTGTGTATATGGAGAGATTTGTGATAGGAATTGGCTCGTGTAATTATAGAGGCCAACGAGTCCCACCATCTGTGTCCAAGAAGCATGTGCTGTAAGTCAGTCTGAGTCTGAAGGCCTGAGAACCAGGGAGCGGCCATGTCTAGGGGGAGTGAAGATGAGGTCCCAACCTCAACAGAGAGAGCAAAGTCATCCTTCTTTCACGTTTCTGTTCCCTGAGGGATTGGAAAATGCCCATCCACGCTGGGAAGGGCCACCGGCTTTATTCAGCTCATCCATTCCAATGTTACTCTTCTGGAAGAGCCCTCGCAGACACACCCAGAAATAATGCTTGGCCCCTGTCTGGGCCTCCCTTAGTGCGGCCACGTTGACACATGAAATGAACCATCATGCCATGCAAGGCAGTAATCTGGAGGGCTGTAAATAAGGCGTGGACAGCGGGCTACCCAGAGGCTGTCGTGCACGATGGGGGAACTCCACACTCAGGACCCGTTTCCTGTGGGCAAAAGAGGGGGCTGTCCCAGAGTCCACATGAGAGGGCCCTGCAACATGATTCATAAAATAGCCCAAAAGAAGAGTAAAATAGGGGTGCCTGGGTGGCTTAGTCAGTCATTAAGCGTCTGCCTTCAGCTTGGGTCATGATCTCAGGGCCCTGGGATCGATCCCCGCATCGGGCTCTCTGCTCAGCAGGAAGCCTGCTTCTCCCTCTCCCACTCCCCCTGCTTGTGTTCCTTCTCTCGATGTCTCTTTCTCTGTCAAATAAATAAATAAAATCTTAAAAAAAAAAGAAAAGAAAATATGCTGTCTTTTAATTACTGACATCATCGAATAATAAAAAAATGAACGATTAGCCAATTGAATGATTATAATCAAGAAACCTTTCCTAATACAAAGATTGCTGTGACGATTTCTTACACCAATTATTTTGAAAAGCTTAAATGAAATGAATGAAAAAAAAACCAAAATTTAAAACAAAACCTAAATCTACTTGCAAGTATGAACTTATCATATATCTCAGCCTTGATTTATAAATAATACTGAAATATTTGCAAGCCCAAAATGCTTAAACCATGTTTTTAACAAATATTTTAACAGTGCAATTAAAAAAAAAAAATCCCAATGTAGGAGGCAAATAGGGGGACATTAAAAGAGGTTTTATCCTAAGCCTTCCTGTGGGTCTCTGTAAATGTTTAGAAAGACTCTGTTGCTGAACGAATGAACCCAACAGGCTTCTCAGTGTGTTCCAACCTCAGGTAGTAGGACATGAAATCCAGAACTTTCTCTCCCCTAATGCCTACTGTGGGGGAGAGAAATTATGGAGGAAGGACAAGCTAAAGGAGAAACTAAGGCAAGTGAATAAGGAAGAAAAAAGATAAGCAAGGGGTTGGTGGAGGAATCAAATGAAAAAGGTTGAGAAAAAAAGGAGAAAGTGAAAAAGTCAGAAGAAAAAGAAAATATGATGGAAAGAATGTAGGAAGGAAACTGAAAACCCAGCTGTCTCTGCAGAGAGAATGTTTACATATGATTTGCTTTTACCCTTACAGACTGGGGCATATGATCTGGGGGTTATCAAGTTTCACTTTCATGAATACTGTTTAAAAAGCTAGAAAATCAGGGCTCCTGAGTGACTCAGTGGGTTAAGCCTCCAACTCTGGATTTTGGCTCAGGTCATGATCTCAGGGTCATGAGATCGAGCCCTGCATTGGGTTCCATACTGGATGTGGAGCCTGCTTCAGATTCTCTCTCTCCCTCTCTCTCTCTGTCCCTCCCTTCCTCTCCCTTTCACCCCCTCCTCCCACTTTCCTCCCCACGGCTTGCACGCAAGTCCTCTCTTGCTCTCTAAAAATTAAAAAAAAAAAAAAAGTTTAAAAATAATTTAAAAACTAGAAATTCTTATCATTTACCTTTACTTCCCTCTCTGCCTCTTCTCGCCCACCCACAACATTAACCTCAAACTGGGTAGAGCAGGAAAAGAGGGGAATGAGAGAAAGAAGCAGGTGGGTATCTGGAAACCTGGAGCTAGTCACTAATGGGCCGTAAGTTCTTACGGAGACCAGTACAAGAACATTGTCCTGGAAAAGATGAGCCTAATGGAAACCCTCTTGTGACATAAGCAGCTGAGACCACTGTCAATTTCAAAAGCGTTTAAGACAAATGGATGCAGTAACCTATCTGCTCTCACCAGGGGTTTTCCTTTGGAGAGCAAACTTCTTGCCAAGCCATCTTTCGGCCAAAAATCACTTTCCTCTAATTTACAGGAAAAAGAGGAAGACAGAATCCCACCCATCCTTTTCTGAGCTGATTATTTTCCGTTTGGAATTAATGAACTTTCCACAATGAGGTCGAGTTGCTTGGTTCAGATACGAAAACCGTACTCGCTTCACACGAGACAATTCAAACTGATGTGGATCTCAGGTGTTTGGGGGCAAAGCCCTTGGTGTGCCCAAAAAGAAGGAATGCCACTGTTCTGTTGGGACACAAGTTAGACTCTGAGTTCCCTCCAAATTTATCTGCCCATCACCGACAGAGGAATTCACAGGGAAAAAGCTGAATATTCACTCGGGGTATTTCAAATACAAATCTGTGTTTGAAACATCTTCCCGTGGCTGGCCAGGGTTTCGGAATATGCACTGAACACGTTCGAGAGAAGAGTGGCGAGTCTGGACCAGGTGTCCATTACCAGCCCATATTACACACGCAGCAAACCTCCCAGGCAAAGCCACACCTCCCAGTGACATGGCACCAGGGGCACCGACCGAGTGACGGATGTGAGCCTAGGCACCTGGTCATCACTGGAGACTCCAGCCCTACAAGCAGCGACTGACGGGCAAGAAAGAGAGAAAGGGGCCTCTCTCGAGCTCCCACCATGTGGGAGTTCTTTTTTTTTTTTATTTTATTTATTTATTTGAGAGAGAGAGAGCACAAACAGGGGGAGCGGCAGGCAGAGGGAGAAGCAAGCTCTCCGCTGAGCAGGGAGCCCAATGCAGGACTCGATCCCAGGACCCTGGGATCATGACCTGAGCCAAAGGCAGATGCTTAACTGACTGAGCCACCCAGGCGTCCCACCACGTGGGAGTTCTTAAGGTCAGAAGAGTGATAAAGCAGAGCTCGAAGTTGTTCTTGGGTACAAACAGAAACTATTCTCAGGACAATCGGAAAATGGGATGATCTCTCTACTCAGGCACATATTTAATGAAAGTACCCAAATCGTAGGCACAGTGACTTTATCTTCTTTGGAAAAGAAGGGAGATACTGAGCTTCTGCTTCCTGCCCACCTGAAGAGATACCTGGACCTGGTTCAGAGGGTAGGGGGATGGTAATGAGGGTTTCGAGAGGAATAGGGCCCCCGCAAAGGAAAAATCACAGCACAGTCAAGGACAGGGACCAGGAGGGCTCTCTCCCACAACTGGACTTGGGGTCTTGGAATAAAGATGCCAAGATTACTTTCCAAATGATCATTATAAAGCATGAACATTTTTCATTGGTAAGCATGAGTTTATAATCTGAAGAATTCGTGCTTTGTAGATGAAGATGAACAGGGCCAGAAGCAGCCATGTTACGCGGATCAATTGTGAGCAATTTTCATTTTGTTATATGTCCCATTATGTCCTAGAAGATGGTAACACCAGTAAGAAGGGGACCAGAACAGATCCCGAAGCAATGCACAGGTCACCTTCATCTTCACCTCTGTGCAGGGCCAAGGAGCAAAATTACACCTGAAAGAAGAAAGGAAGGAAGGAAGGAAGGAAGGAAGGAAGGAAGGAAGGAAGGAAGGAAGGAAGGAAGGAAGGAAGGAGAAAGACAGAAAGAAAGAAAGAAAGAAAGAAAGAAAGAAAGAAAGAAAGAAAGAAAGAAAGAAAGAAATCCCTATGAAACACCAAAGTGTCCTATAGCAGAAGGCAAGTTTACATGAGAAAAAAAGTTCATTCATTCAACAAATATTTATTGAACACCTACTAAGTGCTTAGTCAATGCATGCTGAGGGTGTGACAGCCATCAAAACAATGTTCTCCCGTTTATGGGCCTTTGTTCCAGCCTTTGTTCTAGCCTTTGTTCTAGAGGGCCTTTGTTCATTGAACAAACAAGACAGTGTTTGATGGAGAGAAGTAATATGAATAAAATTAAGTGGAGTAAGGGGAAAAAAGTATAAAGTATAAGGTTGATGCTATTAAACAGAATGATCAATGAAGGAAGGACTCTGAATAAATGCCTTTCCAGGACAGGCCTAAATGAAATAAGCAAGGGAGGCATGTACCAGGTAAAGGAAACTGTGCAAAGGCCCTGAGGTAGCAGGTATATGCTTAAGGCAAGAAGCATATGCAACATGAAGTATTCACGTGCTCCAGGCAAGAAGGCAAGCAGGGCTGGAGTGGAGTTAGTGAGGGTGAGTTCACCTCATCAGACCTCTCCCTTTCAGAGTAAAGAACTGAACACAAAAAGGCTAATTACCTAATTCATTTGTAGCTTCTCTCCCAAAGGATTACTGGTAACAAACCTAGACAGCGTTGAGTGGCGGGCCGGGCCCAACCTGCACAGGAACACTCGGCGGCCCAGAATCAAGAGTTTCTTGCCTGTACCCTAATACCTCCCCTCATGACCAGATAATTTCCCAAGACGCCGGTTTTGTGGTTGAAATCTTCGTGAATTCTGACCTGAGAGCTCATTTTGCAATGGGTACATGGCCATGTTCCTTGGACTCCTTGGTCTATGCTGGAAATGGCTGACCCATGGAAAAAAGATGAGTTTGCTTGACCACAGATGGAGGATGAGATGCCTCCTAGGTTTCTGATGGTGCTGTCACGAATGACCACAAACATCATGGCTGAAAACAACATAAATGTATTACGGTTCCGGAGGTCGGAAGTCCCCAACTCA
The DNA here is from genome assembly GCA_028534135.1 of Potos flavus. Taxonomy (NCBI): domain Eukaryota; kingdom Metazoa; phylum Chordata; class Mammalia; order Carnivora; family Procyonidae; genus Potos; species Potos flavus. The sequence continues at coordinate 112,827,806 of CM052897.1, forward strand.
AGGTGTCAGCAGGGTCCCCTTGCCTCCGGAGGCTGCCGTGGAGAGCCCATTTCCTTGCCTTTTCCAGCATCTAGAGGCCACCTGCATTCCTTGCTTTGTAGCTCTTCTGTCTTCAGAGGCAGGAGCATAGCGTCTTTAAATTTCTCTCTCTTTCTCTCTCTCTTTTCCTCCCCCCTCACCTCTGTCTCCATTGTCACCTCTCCTTCTCTGACTCTGTCTGACCCTCCTGCCTCCCTCTCATCAGGACACTTGTGAATACATTGGGTCTGCGTGGATAATCCCGGATAATCTCCCCCTTCTCGAGATTCTAAATTTAACCGCTTCTGCAAAATTCCTTTGCCACGCTAAGCAATGTGGTAGTTTCCAGGGTTCTAGATTCTAGGATGTGGACATAGTCGCAGGGGCATAATTTCATCTACTACAAGATATAATAAGAGAGTTCAGTCACTGAGAAGGCCCCTTGCCCTAGACTGTTTCTGGCCTTAAACTTTCTTTCAGAGATTCATTCTTCACCCCTAGAAGGCTTTCTGAGTTTTTAAGACTTCACTGATAAAAGATAAGTGCCCGCTGGGAGATCTAACAGGGTATGCTTTATCTGTAGGGATTTCAGCAGGAGAAGGAAGACTGTGGGAAAATAATCCAAAAATATGAGGAGGGGATGCTTGTGAACTGTAAAAAAAAAAAATAAATAAAACCATTATTTCCCAGTTTTTGCTAAAAGTTAACTTATCCTCTGGAGAGGGTGCATGACTAGGAATCTCAAAGTCTAGTCTTCAACTAGTTGTTAACCACAAAAATTGCCCTTTGTTTGTGTCTCGTTTTCCTCATTGTGAGCTAAGAATAAGAGCGGTCCTCCTCTGCTGTAGCACAGTGTGTGGACGACATTAAAAACCCGGGTCCTGGGATCGAGCCCCACATCAGGCTCTCCGCTCAGCGGGAGGTCTGCTTCTCCCTCTGCCCCTCCCCCTGCTCCTTCTCTCTCTCTTGCTCTCAAATAAATAAAATTTTAAAAAAATAAAAATAAAAACCTATACATGGAAGGTCTTGGACACGAGTAACAGATGAGAAGAGCAAACATTCTTTTCATGATAAAGCTTCAACATGACTGCTGACAAGTGCTTTTTGAGACAGGTGCTCTCCTTACCCCCATTTAACAGGTGAAGAGAGTGAGGCTCGGGTCAAATAACCTGAGGAAGTTCCCACAGTGAGGCGGCAGCAGGGCTGTGATGTGAACTTAATTCTAGGGTCTCTGCTTTTTATCCTAATAGATTATTCTGTCTGTAGGACAGCTGTGGGAAAGCTGCAAACCACCCTGGCGCACAGCACTGGGGACGCAGCACTTGGCTGCGATTATAGAAAGGAGGCAGAAAAGATAAAGCCAAGCTGTCTTTAAAATTAGAAAAAGTGGTAATTTCAAGGCAAATGAGCTTTGCAAAGGGAATAATTGTAGTTGAGGGGGTATGAGCCATTTTAAACTTCAGGCATCTGGGATGCAAATCAGCAGAGACCTGCCCTGCCCCCCTCCCCCTCCAACGCCTCCCTGCCCCCCCTCCACACTCTGGGGCAGACACAGCAATGGCCAGTTTCAGGCACCATACTTTATTTTGGCTTTTTTTTTTTTTAAGGTTTTATTATTTATTTATTTGCCAGAGAGAGAGAGAACATTAGCGCAAGCAGGGGGAGCTGCAGAGAGAGAAGCAAGCTCCTTGCTCAGCCCCCCTGAGTAAGGAGCCGGAAGAGGGACTCAATCCCAGGACTAGGGGTTCACAACCTGAGCCGAAGGCAGACGCTCAACAACTGAGCCACCCAGGCATCCTTATTTTGTTTTTAAATTATTAAACACTCAAGACTTTAGAAAAGAAGAAAATAATAAAATCCTGAAGCTATCAGAAGGAAGAAAGTAATCTGATTTATGGATGAACAAACTAGAAACCAGGACATCACTCAAATGAACAAATACATTCAAACGGGGCTCCTTTTAGAAGAAAACTCCCCCCTAAAATAGATGAATCCTGAAATTTCCATCAAGAAAAACACGAATGAAAGAAGAAAAATCAATAAGAAAAAATACAAGAAAAACCACGGAGCAGATTAAATAAATGAGACCATTATAAACAAGGCAATAAATACTTCAATCAAAAAAAAAAAATTGACACCAGAAGAGATGCAAAACGGAAATAAACCCCAGAGGAATGTATTTCCCTGGCCTGGGTCCCATTAAATCTTCCCATGAACATTTGAGAATGCTGCTCACATCTCTGCAGGCTGAACTCCTACCCTCTGCTTCCTCCTTTCTTTCAACCACCCTGCTTCCCCCACGAGGACCCCTCCCGCTTCAGCCCTTCCTGTATCTCCACTCCCATTCCGTCCACCCCAGCACCGCACCGCCCCTCCCCCTTGCAGAACTCAGGCTCATCTCTGAACAAGCTTCCCTACAACTTAATGTATTTTTAATTTGTTAATTACTTGTAAACTTACTGTGTTAATCGTGAACAAAAGCCACCAAAGTCCCTGTTCTCAGATGACACATTTTGAGTGGGTGGGAGGCGGATCATTATAACAGCTCCCGAGGCAGAAGGGGAATGAAGAAAAAAGAAAGCGGGCCTCAAATCTCTGAACCTCTGTGATGTGTGCGTTTGGCTTCCCAAATCGGTGATGAATTGCAAGATGGATTTTCCTCCGCTTCTGTAGCTGGGGTTTTTTTAAGATTATCGGGCACGCTTTAGTCTGATTATCTGGGCGGAAAAGAGTTACCACATAGGCATAGTAATACATTTAATGAACCCACATAACAAGCCTGTCAGGGAGATACTGTAACGATATCATCACTTTTTTTTTTTTTTTTAACGGATGCAGACACTGAGCCCCAGAGATGAAGGGACTTTCTCAAGGTCTCAGGGCTAAGCAGTGGCTGACCTGACATTTGAACCCGACACCAACCTGTGTGTCTCCGGCGTTCACGTTCTAAGTCTGTCTGCGCTCCTGCCTGAGGTCACCTTACACCGACTCCCGCCACTCTGCTCGTGTCTGCATCACAATTTTGGTGTAGTGTCTTTTCAGTCTTTGCTATATTTGTTCAAAAACTGTCACTCCTCTTTTCCAAGCCTCACCCCTGCATCTCTGCCTCTCTCTTGCTCCTCTTGAGACCCTCTTGTGCTTCTATATACACCCTTCTTTTACCTTTTGAAAATTGGGAACAGAACCCTGCGCGAAACTAACATGCTTTCTTTTTACCCAGCTGGGGGCACAGACCTTGGCCATCTGCTGTCCTGAGGGATCTGTATGTTTCAGGGGAGAGGAGGATCGTTATCAAAGCAATGGTAGCAATTCCTAAAGGAGGGCATAACCATCTTCTGACATGCAAAACGCGACCATGCCACAGGAAGGTGGCCTTAATTCCTCCCCACCTCTGTCGTGGCCTTTACCCAAGCAGGCTCTGAAAGATCAACTCTCTGAAGTATAAGAAACTGTGTGTGGGGAAAGCCGTTGTCAACAGCAGGTTTCTCACGGTTCCAGGGTAGTGGAGTCACAGAGGAGGAGAGCAGGACTTAGGGGTCTGCGAGAAGAGTCGGGGGAGAAGAAAGAGAGCCGGGCAGACGTGTCCTCACAGCTCCCTTCCCAGGCTCCATCCCGCAAGAGGGCAAGGGTGTTGGAGGAATGGCCCCGGCCAACTGCCCACCGAGGACTCTGGAAGGCCACCTCTCTGCTCTGCTGCCCCAAGATACAGCTAAGCCACGTCAAAGAAGATTTGGCTGCTGTGAAAAACACACTTTGCACCACCTTCCTTCTTCCATCTTTCTTGTTTCCCCCTCTCATTTCGTGTGTGTTCTTAACTTTTCCCCCTACTACTTCCTCCTTTCATTCTGTACGTGGGCACGCTCTCCAAAGTTCTGTCGTCACCACTGTTTTTTGCCCTTAGTGATCTCGTTGTTTCTTATACTATTAATGGTCACCTCCAGGAAGAGGTTTTCCAGTTCTCTCTGGGGGTCCTGTATGGTATCTCCAAGCCCCTGTGCATATTTCCACCCTTCTCTCTGCCTGTGATGATAGCTTCGTACTTTAAGAGCCACATATATCCCCTGCCATCTTCCAAACCACTCTTCCTGCCTTCCTATAAATGCTACTGACATCGCCATTGTTCGTGAATTTCCCTACTTGCCATTTGGAGGGGAAATCCTCAGCTATCTCACACATGTTTATAATAACTGAGTAGAGTGCCTCACACACGTAAGAATCCCCACCTGCCAGATGCTGAGGGCTTTCCATGTGTTAACTCGCTTACTCCTCGTAACAGCCCAATGAAATTGTGACTATGAGCGCTACCATTTTATAGCTATGGAAACTGAGGCACCAGAAGGCTGACGTCACACAGTTAGTAAAGGGCAGACGTCGGGATTCGAAATCAGGCAGCCGGTTCAGGAGTCTGTACTCTTCAACTCTACACTATGTCACTGCCCACCACCCCACCAACAAAAATGCATAACGTCATCACAGCTATGGGAAACAAATAAACAATCTAAATAACTACGTATAGAAAAAAGACTCGAAGGAAACGTGATCCTGGGTGCACGGAGACCTGAGAGCAACTTTACTTTCGACCCTCTACTTTTCTGATTTTCCAAATTTCCTATTATGAGTATAATGTTCATAAGGAAAGCATATCGTATATGCGATATATAATTAATACATATTACATTTTGTATTTCATTTTATTTATTTGAGAGAGAGAGTGAGCAAGAGCGGGGGGGGGGGTAGGGCGGGGGGAGGGAAACAGACTCCCTGCTTAGTGGGGAGCCCTACACAGGGCTCAATCCCAGGACCCTGGGATCATGACCTGAGCCCAAATCAAAAGTTGGATACTCAGCCGACTGAGCTCCCAAGTGCCCCTTTATAGTTAATTTTTAAATGAATTTTAAAATTGGTTTTATTGCAACCCATTGAAAATATAACTGCAGCATAGTTTCCTCCTCCAAGAACAAAAAAAAATACCTTGTGGATCTCTAAGACACCTAAATATTCCATTCCATTCCGTGTTTCCGTTCTGGCTGTTCTCTCCCACTGATATGGTGACTTCTGTATGTATCACCATCCCACATGCCAGAATAACCTTTTTAAGTCAAAGTTTTCTTTCTATCACTTCCCTATAAAAGAGTTTTCTCCTTCTGTTACTCATAGAATTCAATTCAAGCTACATAGGCTAGCATTCGATTTGTCCACAAGCTTGCCCTAACCTTCTTTGTCGTTGTCTTCTGTTTTTTCCTGATGTGCTTCCTGTGAGCCAATCAGCCCCACGTCATTCCTCTGCCTTGTTCTTCCTGCGCTCTCTCCAGGTCCCGAGGTAACCCTGACAGAAGGGAATCAGCAGCCCGAGCCCAGCTTCTGGGCTGGTTTGGAATTAGCGCCTGCTTCCCGGTGGCCAGTGTCCACTGATCTGGTCAGATCTCCCCGGGCTCCTGGGCGCTGCCCTGGCAGATCCGTTGGCGCTCAGCAGTGCTGGGAGCCAGGGAGCCAGGGGTGGGTCTCGGCATTGCCAACTCTCCCAGATTAGCTGTGAGCCTAGTGTGTGGGCTTGTCCTCTCTGTTCTCTGCCTTGCTCTGTTCTTCTGCATATTTCCCCGACAGAAATGACGACCTCGTGTTCTGCACAATGCTTGCCAGATTTCAGCTGGATCCTGCCCAGCCCTCTTGACTTCTACCTTGGACCAACAACTAAATTTCCTAGCACGTTTCTCTGCTCACTGAACTAGAACTCCCCTCCTTGAACTGCCTGACCCACCTAAGACCCCTGCGTCCTGGAGATAGCATGACTTGACCTACCTAAGGGTTCCCACTGCCCCCAGACTCTACTGCCTCACGCCCTCTCCGCCAGACCTGCTCCATCATCCCACCAGCTTTAAGTTGCCAAAATTTCGCATAAGGTACAGGGGGAGTCTTTCTGAGATTTGACAATTTCTGCCAAAAAAATATGCGCTTCAATCTTTTCCGCCCCTTGAGCCTTCGATGACACTGTTCCTTTTGCCCAGAAATCCCTGTGAAGGCTTAGAGTCTCTACCCATCATTTTTGTGTGTGCGATAAAATACGTATAATATAAAATTTACCATTTTAGCCATTTTTAAGTGTATAGTTCAGCGGCATTCACTACATTCGTCATGTTGGTCAGCCATCACTCCATCCACCCCCAGAAGTTTTCATCATTCCAGAAACTCGGTACCCATTAAACAATAACCCTCAATCCCATGCTTCCTCCCAGCACCTTGGCCGCCACCATTCTACTGTCTGTCTCTGAATCTAACGCCTCTTCTGGGTACATCAGGTGAGTGGCATCATATAATATTTGATACATTGACTATATTGAAATAGATACAATATCCATTTCATTTTTCGTTTTTTTGAAGTATGACTGACATACGATATTATACTGGTTTCATGTATACCGCATGGTGATTCAACACTTGTATGCATTGTGGACTGATAAACAATATCCATTTTAAACACCATATCCTTGGAACGCCTGGGTGGCTCGGTCGGTTAGGCATTTGCCTTTGGCTCAGGTCATGATGTCAGGGTCCTGGGATCAAGCACCCCCCACTCTGTGTTAGGCTCCCTGCCCAGGAGTCTGCTTCTCCCTCTCCCTCTACCCCCCCACTCGTTCTCTCTCTCTCTCTCAAATAAATAAATAAATCTTTAAAAATAAAATGCCATATCCTCTAGCAAACCCCACTACATTGTAAGCTTTGGAAAAAAACGCCATTTTCTTGTCCCTATGATGCCCAGCACAGAGCCTTTCACAAAGTAGGTACCCAGCAAATATTTAACGTCCTTAATAGAAGAATGAGAAGTTAATGAGAGACCATCATAATAAACACATAAAAAGAATCCTTCACTTCTTCTACCTTTTCATTGAAAGTAACCAGTTTTTACTTGCTAATGCCCACAACTTTGTTGTTAAAAACCTTCTTGAAGGAAGCACGTGTATATTACCTGAGTTTGCCAAAAATAATGATCCATTGAAATCATCTAATTATCTAGTGGGTCTATTAAGTTGAAGCAAGCCAACGCTTTTGGCCAGAAAGAAAAATGGACCCTCGTGAGAGTGGTTATTCCAAAAAGTTTTACCTAACTGTGTAATCAGATGATGGTTTTAATTCTCAGGCAACCTTCTAAGGAGCCACACTCTAGGCAAAGTTCTATAATTGTGGAAAATGAAGAAGCCATGGCTTTACTGCCCGGAATTCAAAACCTTGCCTAATGTGAATGTTGCTCAACAAAGTGTCAGATTTTGCAAAACAAGCATTCCCCAGTAACGCTCCGTACACAAGTTTAACATTTTTAAAGGTTTATCAGAGAGTCAACAGTACAGAACGAGAGGAGAAAAGCAATCAATATTGATTAATAACTGGAAATGTGTCCTACTCCAGGTACCTTTGAATTCTATGACTCCAATTCTGTAAATAGACTTTCAGTTGAAAAAGTGGAAAACAATCCAAAAAGGAGTTCAAAAAAGATCTTAAGTAGGTGGAGCAGAGGAGACAGAGTATTGTATTGGGATATGCGCTTCTGCCCCAACCCCAACATTCTATCGCCACCACGGTCATGTAATTATCTCAACAACTACAGGTCAAGGCCAAACATTGACCTCCGCCTTTCTTGGCAAATATATGGGACTGATATTTTTAGGTTCTCTTCCCTTGGGGCTAGCGGCTGGAACTTATTTATTGTAGCAGGCTGCCATCTGCTGGTTCCCCACCAAGATTCGTGGAAAAGAAGGAGGGACCCTCAGAGCACCCCCCCCCCCCACCACTCCACTCCTTCTCTCACTCTCATCTCCCCGCAGAGACCATAGTAAACTTGAAGAAGGAAGTGTGGAAGCCTTTTATCTCCGTACCCAGCAGGATAACTCAGCTTCTCAATACTAGAACAATTTTCGAGTAAATAAGCGGTGCACTCTAAGACTACTGGGCGGCAGCAAAATCCTCCATGACTCAGAGAATTCAGAAAACAAACAAAGCTCGTTCTGGCGGGGGGGGGGGGGGGTGGCGGCTGGGAGGCATTGGGACTGCAGCCCATCTGAATTGAGCAGGGCTAGACCCGTACAATACCGGATTTCAAAGGCTTAGTATGCAAAAAGAATGTAAAACATCTTGCTCATTATCTATATTGGTTATATAGTAAAGTGATAATATTTTGGATAGATTGAATTAAAATATATTATTAAAATGCATTGCCTCTTTCATTTTTTAACTGCGGCTACTAGAAAAAAATTAAATTACAGATGTAGCTCAATTATTTTTCTTCTCAGCAGTGCTGAGTTCGACAAATAATCGTGGCTCATGTTTCCTGAGCACTTACCAAGTACTAAGAAGAATACCTCATAAGTATACTGCGCTAAGGGTTTTATGCACATTGCTTTTTCACTTAATCCCCACAAGAGCCGTATTAAAAACATGTTTTATTATCGTTACAATGTTATGAATCAGGAAACTGAGACTCATAGAGAATAAGGACCATGGCTACACAGTTGGTTGGGTCGCTGTGTGTGGACTTGAACTCAGATGGGTAAGAAGCCAAATCCAGAGGATCTTATCCGCAATGCATAGATCCTTCCAATAGGGCTCTCGTTGGCCTGCCCTCTGTTGAGGTCCAATCCTCTCCCTCCTTCCCTGACCACGTCTGTGGCTTTTTATGTCATAGGCTTTTTTATTCCCCTCTGTTGGACCACCTTGCTGTAAATTCTATAGTCAGGTAAAGAGAGGTTTCTCACACTTGCATATTTTCCTAGGCCCATATTAAATAACAAATTTAGAGGTGGAATAGGATATAGAGGTAGAATTCTTTCCAACTACTCCTAATTTTTGTCCATCTTGGCGTTCAGTGTCTCGCGGTATAAAATTTCTCAGACATCATAAATCCTTGAGAAAGTGCTCTAAGAGGTTTTAGATGAAAACAGATTTTCCAGATTTGCCTGAAATTGTTTTAGCTTTTTGCAAAGAAGGAAAATTCTGTTTATACAAAAGCACTAGGCAGAATTTCTGTGAGCCTCAAATCCTTCCGTTATTTGTGTACATGAAGGTTGCACGTGTCTACACGCACATACACATGGGTCATTTATAATCGCTCTTACAAGGAAATGAGGCTTTGGATCTTTTTCGTTTTTGTGAGGCAAATCTTAAATTTCTAAAATCACTCACACTGTTATTTCTGGAGTCATTGTTCGGGAACGAATAAATATAACCTCTCCTCTGTGTCTGATCACTTCCTGCTTTATCCCTAGTTGTTTTTGGTTCTCTCCAGTTGGGAGAAGCCAAGAAATTTTTAGCAGGGGCTAGCAGAGCAAAAGCCCAACAAATCCTATGTTAAATAACACAGTTTTGCAGTGCAGGCAGAAAAAAAATCAAAGACTAGATTTTAGAAGATAGGGCCTTCCATCCACCTGTCCAACCATCCGTCCATTTACCCACCCACGCCAGCATGGGGAATAGAAAGGCCACAATCGGCTAACCGCGGCCTCAAGGAACTTATATTCTTGTGAGAAAGGCAGACAATTAAACAGTAAACAAGTGAATCAAAACAACACATTGAGATGAGTCTCTGGACGGAAGCGAATCAGGTGTGGAGACAGAGGGCCGCCTACTTTGGATGGAGAGGCGGAGGGAAGGATCCAGCTCGGTGAGGGCTGAAGGTAGGGGAGCAGGAGTCCAAGCGGAAGGAGACACCAGGGCTGCCAAGAGCCTGTTATAGGAAACAGTTATAGGAAAGGAGTTATAGGTTATAACGGTTATAGGAAAGGAGTGGTGGATATGGATGGGATACCGGGAGCAAAGGCGAGCGTGCGGTAAACACACAGGGAGAAGCAGCAAGTATGGGAGAGATCATCCGGGAACATCGGGCGGAGTCAGGAGTTTGGGTTGTATTCAGAGCTATCCACGGCAAGCTACTGAGAGTTTCTAAGCAGCTGGGTGAAGCATGCAGGTTTTTATCTTTTAAAGACTACTCTCCCTGCTGGGTGGAATGTAGATAGAAGAGGCAGGACGCGAAGTTGGGGAGGTGTTTCCTGACTCATGATTCCTTTACTCCTTGCCATTACTATTCTCCAGGTTTGTGCGGCTAACACTGTGTGTGTTCCACCCAGATGCCCAAATTGTCCTGTTTTTTTCCCAGGTTAAAACCTTTCATTCTCTCTTTAGTTGTTTTTCATTTATATTTAGAGAGGGAGAGGGGAGGGGCAGAGGGAGAGAGAGGGACTCTTAACCAGGCTCCACACCCAGCGCAGAGCCCCACGCAGGACTCGATCTCACGACCCTGAGATCATGACCTGAGCGGCAATCAGATGTGGGTGGCTTAACCGCCTGAGCCACCCAGGCGCACCTTTCTTGTTATTTTAAAAATTTAAATATAGTTGACGCGTAGCTTTACAATAACTACATGACAATTCAATATTTGTACGGATCATGGATTGATGGCCACAATAAGTCTAGTTAACATCCATCACCATACATAGAAATGTGTGTGTGTGTTATGAAAACTTTTAAGATCTACTCCCAGGGCTTCCAAATAGACAATCCTGTATTTATTATTGGCTATAGTCACCGTGCTGGACATCATCACATCCCCAGGACTTATTTCCTTTATAGCCGGGGGTTTGTACCTTTTAACCCACTTCACCCATTTCGTCCTCCCTCCTTGTTCCTAGCTTTTTGTTTGTTTGCTTTCTGTCTGCATATCTAGACTCTCTAAGCCCTGAAGAATATCATTTCTTCCCTCAGAGCATTCTAAACATCTGCATATAATGTAATAAAGGATAGCCCCCATTCCAGGCGTGCCTACAGCTCAAGGGCCCTGACTCAGGCCCCAGGTTCTGCCTGGAAATGCTCCCGCCCAAAACCCTCCGCATTTCAATGCTTCTTCCCTTCCAGGCTCCTTAGCTTGTTGGCAAAGGTCTTTTCATAACAATGATGAGCCGCTGTGTGTGCCTCTCAGACAGGAGCTCGGGGCTCCTGAGGACACGCCCGCCCGCCAGGCTCAAGGTCAAGCACTGCCCCAAGGGGGACCCTCCCTTAAATACAGCAAACTCATAGGAGCCCCTTCAAAGGTCCCACTGGGGTTTATCTGGCTCCTTCTGCCTTTCTCAAACAGTGGGCTGACCTCGTTTACCCGGCTGCCTCATGCTCCCTGCTCGTTTGCCCTTGGATTAAGGCTCCCCCACCGGCTCTCTAGGGCTGGCTGATTCACAGGGTGGAGGGCAGCAACCCCTCTCTCGAGGAGAGAAAGCACCTCTTGTCCTGGAGCTCTTCCATTCACCTCTACTCCAAACCTGCTCTCCGCCCTTCTCAGCCCGGCTCTGAGCCCCGAGGGCAGCCTTGCGCAGGCCAGCCAGCCCCTGGCTTCCAGCTGGGTTTGGCTCTGACGACCCCAGCAGGAAATCAGAGGGAAGGGAATGTAGTCAGCGTTTTTCTCCCCTCACTTCCTCCCTGGGAGGAGCTCTGGGTGGGCTGCGCGCTGGCCCAGAGCCCCTTCCACACCACTAGCTGTTTCGGCTCCTTCCCCATTCCCCTTCAAGCTCAAGGATAGTAACGGCAACCCTGCTGTGACGGGTCCCCGGACCCCCTACTCCTCACCACCTTTGTCCCTTTCTTAAATGCACCTAAAATGATCCCAGTTTGAATGTGCCATCTCTTTCCTGCTCAGACTCTGACAGATACAACCTTTCCCTTTAAGGGTCCCTCGGACACTCCCAGGGCAGGATGACCTTCAACTGAGAATGACCCATGTCTCACCCCATCCCCTTCCTCCTTCCAGCAGGAGAGTCCTTCCCTACAGGACCATATCCTACAACCCCCAAGTCTTTACGACACCTGATTCACTCCCTCCGAGCACCTGTCATGTGATTCACTCCCTCGGCGCACCTGTCATGTGAGGCAGACAATGAAGTAACCCGACCAACGGCCACAGGCTGCCTATGCCATTCACTCTCTCTCCTGGACGATTCATAAAGACAGAAATTAGGGTGGGCGGCACACACACTGACCCCTAAAGCATAGCACTAAATATACAAAGAGACGCAAACATGGTGAACCATATTATTATCCAAGAATAATAGCAGTAGCTAATTGAGCCAGGTGCTCTCATTACCACTACCCGCATCTGAACTCACTCAAAGCTCACAATGCCCTTAAGAGACGGGGACGATTATCATCCTCATTTCCTAGGTGAGAAAATCTGGACACAGAAGTTACACGACTTACTCAAGTTTAAACAGCTCGTACATGGCACATCTGGCCTTCAAACCGAGCTAGTTGACTATGAAGCTAATGCTTTTAACCACAATGTTGTAAATAATTAAAGTCTGCTGTGAAATCTTAGTAAGCAATCCTGGTGTTCAATGCTTACAGCTGGCTTATTTTGGTGTCCCTTATTATAAAACATGTTCGTAGGGAGGAAATAAAATAAATACTGGAAGCCTCCAGCAGGAAGAAAAAGTAGACGCTCAGGGTGTTGAAAACAGAACAAGAAGAAGTTTTAAAACGCTGTCCAATCATCTGACTGAGAACATTGGATTAGGGCAAAAGGCACGCTTTGAATTCTTCTAATCGCTAATTTTGACAGAACACGTTTAAATTTAAAATGGGTTGTTGAGGAAGATAGATGTCCTAGGATGCTTGCCTTAAAAAGACGGTATGAGGGGCGCCTGGGTGGCTCAGTCCATTAAGTGTCTGCCTTTGGCTTAGGTCATGATGCTGGAGTCCCGGGATCGGGCCCCACGTGGGGTTCCCTGCTCTATGGGCAGTCTGCTTCTCCCTCTGCACCTCACCCCACTCGTGTTCTCTCTCTCTCACTCTGTCTCTCTCTCAAATAAATAAATAAAATCTTAATTTTTAAAAAAAAGAGGGTATGAGGCCCCCCGCTCGGCTCAGTCTGAAGAACATGCAACTCTTGATCTCGGGGTTGTGAGTTCGAGCTTTAAGTTGGAAGTAGAGATTACTAAAAAAAAATAATAATAATAATCAATAAAGTTTAAAAAAGAGGGTATGTATTCATTTATAGCAATAGTTCTCAAACTTTAGTGTGACAACCATTAGGGGCTTGTCACATGAAGATTCCTGGGCCCCACATCAAACTTCTGAAAAGGAATCCCTAAGGCATTGTAGTAGGCAAAATAATGGCCCCCTAAAGGCATCTGCATCTTAATTCCCAAACCTGTGGACCTGTTTCCTTATGTGGCAAAGAGACTTTGCAGATGTGGTTAAATTGAGCATCATGGGATGAGAAGATGATCCTGCATTATCTGGGTGGCCCTAATGTCCGCACGAGGATCCTTATGTCAGCAGCTTCTAGAAGCTGGAAAAGGGGAAGAAACAGACTCTCCCCTAGATGGTCCAAAACGCAGGCACCCAGCCTGATCCTTTTCAGACTTCTGACCTCCAGAACCCCAGAGGCAATAAATTTCTGTTATTTAAAGCCACTAAGTCTGTGGTCATTTGTTACAGCAGCAATAGGAAACCGAAATAACAGTTAATTCCGGAGTCTGCATTTGTAACAAGTTCTAGGCAACTCTGTTGCAAATGAGCCTGAGGAGCTCCTGCCTTACAGGCTAAGCCTAGGTCCAGGGCTCTGGCAACACCAGAGGCGTGATCAGTGGTTCCTTCATTCTTTATTTAAAATGCGTCCCTCACTCCCTTTTTTAAAAATTTCAAATAATATTCTGGCCTTTTATTAATTTTAAAAACATGGGTCAGTGGTTTACCACGTATATTAGTAACTGATAGGCATGAAAGGAAGTGTAGTTACAGTAGAGAAAGCGTGACATCTTATTAGAGTCACCTGGAAGCAGGACCCCCATCTGTGCTGTGTAATCTTGTGTTAGTTCTTTCGTCTCCCTGAGCTTCTGTCGCAGACCTATTTGTAAGCTCTAGGAGAAGAACGCCCCCAATTATGTATATTTCAGAGGGCCAGGCTTAGCAGCAGGCACATACTAGATGCTCAGGAAAATGTCAAATCCTCTCTGTTTCCCATTTCTCCCTCCCTCCTTCCTTTCCCTCTTTCCACGGACAGAATGACAAAACATCTAAGTTTTGCATCTTAGAAAACTAAGAGTCTGTGTATGTGAATCTTCAGGGAACAGTTCACGTTCAGTCTTTGTTTCTACAGAGACCCCAAAAGGATAGGTGCTAACCACTTCCACGTCCCAAAGTGAGGCGCTACCTCACCTGGTCAGAACTTGTCAAGCTGATATTTAAAACCAGTTTTGTTACTTTAATCCAGATCCCCTGTTGAGGGTGTAAAATATTTGCAGCTGGAGATGAGACGAGATTTGTCGGGGGGCGGGGTGTATAACTGATGCTTTGATCGTCCCAGATGGGAAGCCGATACATGTTCCATGCACATGGAGTCTGATGCGTGTGCTGCGAAGATGATCTACAGACAACGAACTGCGGGGCTGAAACTGCCTCTGGCAGCGGGAAGAGTGCGTTTGGGAAGTGGCTGTGCGCCCTCTAGTGGCGCATTGGAGGAGAGCGGTTTTCGGTGGGTTGGAGGAGCGCCACTCTGGAGGGCACCCCCGGCGGGGGAGGGGGTTCACTCCTGTGGGACAGCGTGACCTGGAGGGGCCAGGAGATCTCAGCAGAAAGAAAGTGGAACTGTTCTCCCAGAATCAAAGACCCAGAGGACGTATTTTTGCTTGAATCGAAGAGAACAGTTGATGAGAGATGCCCAGTGAGATGGTGAGGGGCTCTGAAGGACTCCGAAGTAATCCCACAAAATGGGTGAAGAGTGGTGTGGGGCAGGAGAGCGGAGGAGAATAAAACTCTCCCTCTATTGCACCCCATGAGTCCTGCTTCTTCGATGTAATGATTTAAAAAAAAAAAAAAAACTGTAAAGGGGAGATTGTACAAGATCTTTAAGATTTTTCAGAAAAAAATTATATTCTGGGAAACTGTTTTTGTAATTTCTGAAATAAAGGTAAAGCCTAGGGGCGTCTGAGTGGCTCAGTCAGTTGAGCATCTGCCTTCGCTCAGGTCATGATCTCAGAGTCCTGGGATCCAGCCCCAAGTTGGGCCCCCTGCTCAGCGGGGAGCCTGCTTCTCCCTCTCCCTCTGCCTCTGCCTCTCCCATGCTCATGCTCTCTCTCTCTCAAATAAATAAAAATTTTTTAAAAATGTAAAGCCTATTTGATACCTATTGAACCATATAGAAACCATTTGTTCAGTTTTTGTAGACACATTCATAGATCCTTTTCCTTTTCTCAGAAGGAAACAGCTCAAGTGTTTCTTGCTAATTGTAATAGTAACATATGCTCCCTTTAAAAAAAGAACCAAGTACAGGGGTGCCTGGGTGGCTCAGTTGGTGAAATGTCTGGCTCTTGATTTTGGCTTAGGTCATGATCTCGGGGTCCTGAGATTGAGCCCCACGTCTTGCTCTGTGCTCATCAGGGAGTCTGCTTGAGAATTCTCTCTCTCCCTCTCCTCTGCCCCCTCCTCCCTCTCTCTCCCTCTCCTTCTGCCCCTCCCCCCTCGCTAAAATAATTTTTTTTAAATCTTAAAAAAAAAAATCACCGAGCACAAAGCTTAAATAAAAAGTGAAATTGCCCTATAATCCCAGTAATCAGTGTTAAATACCAGTAGCATCTCAGAACACATTCTTTCAGACTTTCAAATTCATAATTCTCAGAGTTATAAAAATATGCTGAGGAAGAATGTACATCGATGTCCCTCTGGAACAAAGACGTGTCTTTTAGCCTCCTGGAGTACAGCATGGTCCAACAGCCTTTGTCTAAATACTTCCTGGGATTGCAAGTTCATTATCTCACGATTCTTTCCACAGGGACAAGTGGACTTGAGTGGGGCTCGGCCTCTTTCCATTCAAACTAGGACCCTGCCATTCACTGCTTGTGACCTTGGGCAAGCTATCTAATCTTACCAGTCTTCATTTTTCTCATCTGTAAAATGGGGGTAATACTAAGAAATACTGTATCGGTTTGGGGAGCATTTGATGAGATGATAGATATTAGCATTGTGTCCGGCCATCTTAGTAGACTCAACTAATGTTGGCTTTTATAACACCTCTGGGCTCTTGTCCTCCGCCTGCTGTCTGGACTTCTACAAGAGAAATTCAATTCCTGTTCCACGCGAGGCCTTCAAGTAGTGGGTGATTTCCATCGTGGCCTTTTCTTGTCTCCTCCAGATGTTCACAAATTTGTCACTGTTCTTAAAATACAGCCCCTCCAGTGGGATGCAGTAACTAAGGCACATGCTGAGTGCTGAAGAGCGTGGTAAATATTAGTGACTCCCATGGTCCGATGCCACTTCCGACCACAGACTCCTGATCTTTCTCCTGGGATCTGATCCTATCCATTTCTCTCTCTTTTGCAGTTGGTTTTGAAATCACGTGCAACACTTTACATCAATTTCTATTCATTTTCATGCTTAGACTTACGCCACTCTTCTTCAGGAATGTGATTCTGTCATAAAATGAGATGATAATTCTTTCCCACTCTGGGCTATCTACAACACCGTGATCAGGCCTTTCTTTCTTTTTTTTTTTTCTTTTTAATTGGGGTGTAATCGACATAACATATCAGTTTCAGGTATGCAACACTGTGATCCGACACTTGTATATATTGTGAAATGACCATCACCATAGTCTAGTTAGCATCCAACACCTCACATAGTTACATTTTTTTCTCGTGATGAGAACTTTTAAGATCTACTCTCTTAGCCACTTTCAAATACATGATACGATATTACATACAGCCACCGCGCGGTCCATTACATCCCCATGACTTACTTATTTTATAACTGGGATTTTGTACCTTTTGATCCCATCGCCCATTTTGCCCCCCCACCCCGCCCTTACCCTCCTGCTTCTGGCAACCACCAACCTATTTTCTGTATCTATGAGCTTGTTTTTGTGTCTTGGTATTTTTTTTTTAATTCCACATATAAGTGAGATCTTATGGCATTTGTCTTTCTCTGTCTGACTTATTTCATTTACCATAATGCCCTTAAGGTCCATCTGTGTTGTCACAACGGCAAGATTTCCTTCTTTTTATGGCTAATAGTCCAGCATGTGTGTTTGTGTGTGTGTGTGTGTGTGTATCACATTTTCTTTATCCATTCATCCACTGATGTACATTTAGGTTGCTTCCACGTCCAGGCTATTGTAAATAATGCTAAATGACCCAGGAGGGTGCATATGTCTTTTCCAGTTATAATTTTCATTTCCTTTGGATAAATACACAGAAGTGAATTTTCTGGATCAAAGGGTAGTTCTATTTTTAATTTTTTTGAGGAACCCCCACAATGTTTTTCATAGTGGCTGCACCACATTACTTCCTTTTCTTAGCTTTGCAAATGGAATCTTCAACCACATGTTATATCATTTTTCCAGGATTTGAGCATAAGCTCACTGGCCTTACATTTCCAGAATCTTTCTCTTCTTAAAAAAAATTAGGGGTGCCTAGGTGCCTCAGTCAGTTAAGCGTCTGCCTTTGGCTCAGGTCATGATCCTGGGGTCCTAGGATCGAGCCCCACATTGGGCTCCCTGCTCAGCGAGGTGTCTGCTTCTCCCTCTCTCTCTGCCCCTCCCCCCACTTGTGCACACATGCATGCGCTCTCTCTCTCTGCCTTTCTCATGCTCTCTCTCTCTCAAATAAATAAATCTCAAAAAAAAATTAGAGTACTTCCCTCTATTGGGTACCTTTTGAACCTCCCTGATCATTCGTAGATTATTATTATGTGTTTGGCAATATGCCAGTGAATTCTTAGAGTAGCCAAGAGCGTTTGAAAAGGTCTCATCGTGAGAACTTGCTTCAAGCGTGGCTTTCTGAGCTCCGTCCTCATCCAGCTGGGGCTTTCATTCCTATAAACGAATTTACTTTCATTCTTCCAGATACAGACGAGATATTTCATTCATAGTTTCCTTATTTACTCAAATTTGTATGTAGGTGTGAGTATGTCATTTTATACATCATATTGTTAGTATATATGTGAGATAATTTAAAATATATCTATTGGTCTCTGTCCTCAGTTCCTGGCACAGAGCTCCTAAAACCTTTGTGATTTCCTAAGAAATAAGAACACCTCTTGTTCTAATATTTGGTCTTTGACCCCATCCCTGACGTGGGACTCCTTAAACTCTTGTAAATTCCAAAGTGTTAAGAGCACCAGAAGCATCTTTTGTTCTATTAGGCAGTTGTGGGTGGGCTCCTGGGTGGGGAGTGGTCACCAGAAAAACCAAACCATGATTAGAAGCTTGGGATCTTAAGCTCCCTGCCCGTCATCCAGAGAGGGGAGAGGGGCTGGGCGTGGAGTTAATAATTGATCACTCCTACATGAAGAAGTCTTCATAAAGTCTCAGTAATAAATAGGAGGTTTGGAGAGCTTCCAGGTTGGCAAACACATCCACACACCAGGAGGGAGATGCACCCCAATTCCACGGGGACAAAGTCTATTCTGTATGTTGAAAATAATTCATGTGGACCATGCTTTCTTCCTACTCCTTTAAGGAAAAGTAGCATCTCTATTGCTTTCATCTGTCAGAGTATCATAAAGCCTATTGAATCTCTCAGATCTTAATATATATTGATTATAACAGATTTTCGAGGAAAAAAATCATTAAATATATATATATATACACACTGTTTTTCTGGTTCTTTCTGTCTTTGCGCGCTGGCTTATTGACTTACACTGTGCAGACTCTGGCATAAAATACCCGCTCTCGGGTCTTGAGTTTCTATGATACAGCAATACGAGCCATACAGATAGACTAAACCAATCTCTCCGATCTTTCCATCGTCTTCCTGCTTTTCCCCCTCCTTTTCTCCTTCCTTCTCTCTGTCTTCCTCTCTCATTCTCCCCAGTCAAACTCCACTGGAGAGACTCTGGCAGGCCCCCTCTGAGCTAAGTGCCCACCCGGTTCAACAATTAGCCAATGATGCCCGAAGTTCCCTGTGTGAACTGGGAGCAGGGAGGCAGATGAGGGCATTCACTGGGGAACTGTCTGCCACGAGAGCACAGCCACCTTCGTTTTCTTAACACTCAGGATTTTTCATCGCATTAGACCAAGAAGAGAGCTTCCAAGAGTCTCACTAGTAATTCCTACAATGATCTAATTTCAAGGCCGAGGTCTTTTGGACTGTTATGGAACAGGAATACCAAATGTCTTCATTTTTTTAAAGATGTATTTATTTATTTGAGAGAGAGAGAGAGAGCATGAGCAGAGGGAGGGGCAGAAAGGGAGAGGGAGAGAGAGAGAATCTCAAGCAGACTCCCTGCCCAGCTCGGAGTCCAACATGGGGCTCAGTCTCACGACACTGAGGTCACGACCTGAGCCCAAATCAGCAGGTGGCAGCTTAACCGACGGTGCCACCCAGGCACCCCTACAACTGTCATCGTGTTGTCACTCATCACCCCAGGTTGTAACTAAGTACATAAATGCAGTGATAAGTCAATGTCCACGTGTTTCCCTAAAAGCAAAATAATAAACCCCAGAATTTTGGATGAACAAAAGTAAATTTCTTAGTTCTTGGAAAAAACAAAAGCTTCAGCGTTTGTTAGGAAACTTGCAAGATTCTTGGCGTTCAAATTGCTTTTACAAAGCAACACTGGGATGAGTCAAGTATAATTGAATCAGGAACATATGGATTATATTCTCCCTTAAATATACATGGGTATAAAAATGAAGGGGAAGAGAATTTGCCAAATGTGTTACCAAAACAAAACACTTTCAAAATAACTTGAGACAGTCAACAGACCTCAAACACAGCTGTGTTCTCTTATGTCTAAAATATGCATTTTCCTTTCAACGTCTTGATATGTTAATCTAATTTCTTTTGAAAGCCTACAGCCCGCGAGGCGTCTTCGCGAGCTCACCGAGTCTGAAGAAAGGGCTTCCTATTTGGAAACATGAACTCTTAATGAAATGATTAGCATAATTCTCTTCTGGCTTTTCACATCTATATGAATTATTGTTTTTTAAGTCTGTTCGGCAGCAGGTATCGTTATCACTCCTGTTTCTGCAATGGATTTTTAGGGTTTTAACCCACTTAAGAGCAGTATGCTCACTGAAAAAATAAAATAAAAGTATTTGGGGGAAAAAAATAAGAGCAGTATGCTTCTTAGAGAGGGTTAACTTTGGTTATTATTATTATTATTTTTTTTTTTTAAGTAGGCTCCACGCCCAGTATGGAGCTCAGTGCGGGGCTTGAACTCATGACTGTGAGATCAAGCCCTGAGCTGAGATCAAGGGTAGATGCTTAACCGACTGAGCCCCCCAGACGCCCTGCCTCTGATTTGGTTTCAAGCAGAGAATTCGTAGCCAGCAAGAGAGGCTGTGCCCTCATCAGGAGGCAGCCGCCAGAGGAAGAAGCACCCACACCAGGTCTGATGAGACTGAGTTTGCTGTGCTATTTATCGATGTGGCGCGGTGATCAGAGCTTAGCTTATTAGTGTTGCCTTTTTCTTTAATTTTTGTAAGATTAGATTTTTCTCAGTTCATCTGAGCCATGTTATGAGGTTCAGAATTTTTTTCGTCATTTGCGCGTTTGTCTTTTAACACAGTCAGTTCTGATTTGGGTCATATCACACAGAATGATCTGGCTCTCCTGAGATCTACATGGGCAATAGGGAGCTCACTCAGGCAACTCCCTTCTGGAAAGGGAGTTGCTTACTCTATTTTACTCACGGCGGTCACCAGATCCCTGATAGCAACCAACAGTCAGGATCTGTCCAGGCGAGTTTTGCAAGTTACTAGTATTGCAAAGGGTTCATTAACTCCAGGATTCACAAAGGCAATAAAAGATAGGTTGATCATAATGCACTCTTATGTTACATTTTATAATAACAATTGCTATAATTTTTAGTCTTCAAGAAACAAGAAGAAATTCATGTATCTAACTATATCTAGCAGGCAGTGGGACTAGGACATAAATTTCCAGTTCTGCCTCACTACAAAGCTGCTGGAACCCCTTAGTCAGTGTGGCTAGAAGAACAATTTTTCCTCCAGACTGAAATCCTTTGCCTGCTTGCCCCAAGTCCTGCTGATGCTTGTTTGTACATTCCTGAGGGAATCTGTGTGAGGAATTTGAGTCCTTACTACTGGAATCAGAGTCCTTACTACAATTTGCATAAAAATTTCAGCCTAAGCCTCTGACATTTCTAGAAAATCACGGTTGGTTTATAGACTATCAGTGGCATTCCAATGCTGTCCAAGAATATTGCTCTCTATAAAATGCTCTACCAAAATACATTTTTTTCAAAGATTTTACTTATTTATTTGACAGAGAGAGAGAGAGCACAAGCAGGGGGAGCAGCAGGTAGAGGGAGAAGCAGGCTCCCCACTGAGCAAGGAGCCCAACACGGGACTCAATCCCAGGACCCTAGGATCATGACCCGATCCAAAGGCAGATACTTAACCAACTGAGCCACCCAAGTGTCCCTACCAAAATGCATTTAAGTAATCATCTTACTCTGGGACACTTTTCTCTTTCCATTGGAGAGGTCCTACATTCTGCTGGTTTATAATCTCAGTGCTATTTTCCTGTTCTGCTCTGCTGGTTCTCCCTTCCTCGAGCAATGAAAATGGTGGTCATAAGAAGAATAACTTCTTGAACTAAAGGTAGATTTTTTTTTCCTCCCTCAATACTCCCCTTGCTCTGCTTTTCAGCCTGTGGAGAAGTTCAACTCAATAAATATTTACAAGATGCCTATTATGTCCCAGGCACTGGGCTAGTTTCCAAGGATATAAAGAGAAACAATACACGGTTCCTGGCTTCCAGGATCATATGACTTAATTGGGAGACAAAAAATATACAATTTGCACAACGTAGTGGAAGAATGCAGTGGGTGCAATGGGTGCCGGGAAAAATGGCGCTCAGCCCCCTTCGGGGCAGGGGGTGGGGATGGGGTGGAGGGAGGGAGGGAGGGGAGGGGAGAGAGGAACAGCTAGTTCTCCACAACTACTGTCAGAAATAAGCACAACCATTTATTCTCCTACAGTTCCGGAAGTCAGATGTCTGAAACAGATTTCACTGGGTCAAAACCAAGGTCTTGCGAAGGCTGCACCAGGGAGAATCCATTCTTTGCCTTTGCCGGCTTCTAGAGCTTCACATCTTGCCTTCCTTGGCTCCTGGCCCCTTCCCCCATCGCCAAGGACAACTTCGTAGCATCTTCAAATCTTTCTCTGCTTCATCTTCGCATCACCTTTTCTCCTGTGTAGTAAAATCTTCTACTTCCCTCTTATGTGATTGCTTTCAGTGGCCACAGATCATCCAGGATAATCTCCCCATTTCAAGATCCGTGATTTATTCGTAACTGCCAAGTCTCAGAACCTGGCTATGCCTGGGGACCGTCGTTCCGCCTACCAAGGGAGGTGGCACAAAGAAGCTAGGAAAGGGCGTTCGGACAGAAGGAGCAGCATAAGCAAGTGTAAACGGCATGACACGGTTCAGAGCATGTGGAGACTGTTAGTAATTTAATGTTATTGGATCATGGAAGGTAAGGCAGGGAATGCCTGGGCAGGAAGGACGGGCCAGCATGCGGAAGATGGTGTGTGCCATGGTAAGTCATTCAGGGTTGATTTTGTAGGCTCTCGGGAGTCTTTGAAGGTTTATCAGTAGGGCACTGATGTAGTCATATTAGCAATTGAGAAACATCATTCTGGAAGATAGATTCAGGCAGGTCCATATGAGTGAGATAATGAGAGTCTGAACCGGGAGAGAGATTATTTTGAGATTTACTGGAAAAGAAAGTTCTCCAGAAGGGGAACCCTCCTACACTGTTGGTAGGAATGCAAGCTGGTGCAGCCACTCTGGAAAACAGTATGGAAGTTCCTCCAAAAGTTGAAAATAGAGCTACCCTATGACTCAGCATTCACAGTACTGGGTATTTACCCTAAAGATACAAATGTAGTGATCTGGAGGGGCACGTGCACCCGAATGTTTATAGCAGCAATGTCCACAATAGCCAAACTATGGAAAGACCCTAGATGTCCATCAACAGACGAATGGATAAAGAAGATGTGGTATATATATACAATGGAATACTAGGCAGCCATCAAGAGAAACGAAATCTTGCCATTTGCAACAACGTGGATGGAACTAGAGGGTATTATGCTAAGTGAAATAAGCCAATCAGAAAAAGACAATTAT
>CM052897.1:112851446-112890218 GCA_028534135.1 Potos flavus
TCACAAACCTGTACCCCTGGGGCAAATAATACATTATATGTTAATAAAAAGAAAAAAAAGAAAAAGAAAAAAAAAGAAAGTTCTCTGGGTAAAATCGAGAGGAATAGTCATTAATTGGAGAGGGAGGTGAAGGACAGAGAAGAATCTGTCATGATCCCAAGCTTTTTGCCTGGTTAGACAATGGCAGCATTAAAAATAATAAGTACAAGAGGAGAAACTGTCCACAGAAGGGAACATTGGCATTTACCTTGAATGTGTACAATTTGAAGATAACCTGCGGCCACATCTTCCCGGGCTTCTTGCCCTATGCAGTCACGGGGGGCCCCACATGGAGAGGGACCTCATGCTTGCTTAATGCTCTGCCGTCATCGCCTTGAGCATCTCGATCATTTTTACCTGGCGGGGGGCATCATATTTTTTTTTGCACAAATTATTTCGTCAGTTCTGTCGAAAGACCTCAGAGTCAGAGCGATGATCTTCAGGGAGTTTTGAACACGGCTTTCCTTAGGCAGAAATGTGGATTCCAGCATCTCCCCGGTGGCGCTGTGTGCTGTTCTCACTCCCGGTTAACCACTGCAAGCCTGGCTGGGTGCCGTCAAAGTCCTGTACCCTAAATTACAGGCCTCTTGCATCAAAACTCAGTGAATAAAAATGTCCCTGATTCAGGCTCTCCCTTCTCTACCAGCTGCAGGTCTGAGGCTCACCGAAGTTAAATATTGGAGCCTGAGGGCTTTCCTAAGAATAAAAGTGGTGACTGGAAGAGCTCATTCTCACGGACTAAATGAATACTCAGGGCATCTCCCCCAGACGACAGGAGAGCAGAAATTAACATCCAGAGAAGAGATTCAGATTTCTTTTGCTGTGAACTAGAAAGCTCCCAGAATTTGGGGAAGCAGGGCTTGCTTTCCCCTTTCTCCACCTGCTCCCCCTGACCCTGCTGTCCTCCTCAGCCCCCCTCACCTCTTCCCCCAGTCGGTGGATCCCTTCATCTTCCTTTGCAAAGGCAGGTGCTCCCACATTCTGAGTGTGTTGAGCCAGGTGGGAAGGCCGCCTAAGTATCTTGCCTGCTTTTTGCTTTACCGAGATGCTGAAATCATTTCAGCCTCTTTTTTCAGATCTCAGCCTCCTGGTTTTAATTTTGATCCCACCTTAATGAGTTTTCTGGACTGAACCCTTTGCCTTCTGGATGTGCTCCCTCCAGCTGCACGCTGATGCTCCCCTTTGTGGCTTGTGTAAGCGGACCTGCGAGCCACCAAAGTGTTCACGCGGCCACCTTGTGTGGTTGGGTCTCACCTACAGCCTGCTGGGTCCAGAAACATGATTTTGAGAGTAAACTCAAACTCACAGTTTACAAATGTATAAACTAGAGGGAGAATTTGTTTAAACAGCAGGGGCAATAGAGGAAAGTAACTAATTCTGTACCAGAGATAAGAATTCTGGTATCATCTGACTCCTTTTGGATATCAAGATATGTAGGACACAAGATTATTTATTAGAAAGTTATTTAGAGCAAGAAGAGAGAGATTTTCTTGAGGGATAATTTACATGGAGAAGCTAAAGATCTACCCTCAAAGCATACATCTGCTGGATTCAGGAACTTTCTTCCCTGGAGTGTTGGCAGAAACAGTGCAGTGGGATCCCTAAACCAGTCAGCCTTCCCCTTGGACACACAGGAAGGTGACTTTTCCCAGCATCTTTGTAGCTAGGTGAGGCCATGGTCGGGTTATGGCCAAGGGGACGGGAGCAGAAGTCATACATGCCCCTCCCAAGCCAGGCGCCTGAATCCCCGATTCCCACACTGCCTCTCTTTTCCCCTAGCATCCTCTGACAGGATGCAGAGAATGCACGGTAGAACCATCATTGGAAAGCCCAGCTTCCTAAATGACAGTATGGGGTCCCACCTCTCCCTCCCAATGGACACTCAAGGCGAGAGGGAAATAAATCTAAATAAATCTTTGTTGTATTTAGTCACCGAGATTTCAAGGCTGTTTATTACTGCAGTTAACCGATCTTGACTAATACAGAAAATATCTGATAAACTCTCCCAAACATTTACTTTTGGGGATCCCCTGTGAAGACTGTGCAAACAATTTTCATTTTAGGATTATATTCTTTAAAAATGGGGGGAGGATGCAACTGAATCATTTGACACTCAGCCAATTTTCTATTTATTTACTACCCTAGTACAGTTGGTTAAGAGGAAGCTTTGTGCTTCTTGAGACCACCTTCTAGTGACTCACTGGGAGTTTCTGCTCTGGAATCATCCAGCAATCTGGCCTCTTGGAGAATAGGCCAATTCTCCAGAAAGCCGATCTTATCTAGTAAATGTTTCAGGGTTTGTTTGTTTTTTTTAAATTAAAAAAATGTTTTAAAATAATTTATTATTTTTTTAAGATTTTATTTATTTATTTGACACAGAGAGAGATCACAAGTAGGCAGAGAGTCAGGCAGAGAGAGAGGAGGAAGCAGGCTCCCCAATGAGCAGAGAGCCCGATGCAGGGCTTGATCCCAGGACCCTGAGATCATGTCCTGAGCCGAAGGCAGAGGCTTAACCCATTGAGCCACCCAGGTGCCCCCTAAATAATTTATTTTTGAAATTAAACATAATATGTATTTAAGGAATACAAAATAGAAAAATTTATAGAGAAAATTAAAATCTTTCGTAACTCCATACCCTAATATTTGAAGTGAATATTATTTTTCCTCCTATGTATACATATGCACATCAACAGATACATATGTACATATATACATATATATACACACACACACACACACACACACATAGTGACTGTGTATCGTATGTATATATTTTTTTTTAGTAAAATGGCTCTTATTACTATTTCATAACCATACTGGGTACCCTGAATATTGCATTGTGAATATGTGGATTCTTTCCTTGTAGTGAACATAGCTCTATAACATACTTCAAAAAAATATATATTTATTTGTTTGAGAGAGAGAGAGAGAACACACAAACAGGGGGAAGGGCAGAGGGAGAGGAAGAGAATCTCAAGCAGACTCCCCACTGAGGGAGGAGCCCAACTCAGGACTGCATCCCAGGACTTTGAGATCATGACCCAAGCTGAAGTCAAGAGTTGGACGCTTAGCGACTGAGCCACCCAGGTGCCCCTATGTCATACTTTTTGAAGGTTAATAATATTTTATTATATATACCTGCCATTTATTTAACAATTTAACCTTAGACTGGTTTTTTTAATTTGTTTTACTACTATAAAGTAACACTGTCCTTATACATTCATCTTTGCATAATTGTAGAATTATCTTCTAGTGGAAAATTCCTAAAATGACGTATGGAAGGATGTGCGCACTTTATGTCTTGGTAGATATTCCCAAATACCTGGTAACGATGTAACAACACTGCTATATTATCGTACTGTCCCCTTTATCATATATTTGCCAAGAATGAATTCAATGAAGGGTTTTATCATGACAAATCTGATATGGGAAAGACTATCCTAACTTTATGTGCATTTCTTTCATCTTCGGGGAGATTGAACATATTCTCATATTTTCATTGGTGAATTTCCTATTCATGTCCTTTACCCACATTTCTCTTGGTCTCTGTCTTATTAGTTTGAAAGATCTCTTTGTATGGCAGAGAGAAAAACCCTTTGTCTCATATCTACTGCAAATGTTTTTTCCCCATTTTGTCATTTTTTATTGTGAGTTTTTTCTATATTAAAGATGGTATGCAGGGGATCCGGGGTGGCTCAGTGGGTTAAGCCTCTGCCTTCGGCTCAGGTCATGATCTCAGGGTTCTGGGATCGAGCCCCATATCGGGCTCTCTGCTCAGCGGGGAGCCTGCTTCCCCCTCTCTCTCTGCCTGCCTCTCTGCCTACTTGTGATCTCTCTCTCTCTGTCAAATAAATAAATAAAATCTTTAAAAAAAAAAAAGATGGTACGCAGACAAATACATCTATTTTATTTCTTGGGCTTTGGGATATCATATGGGTCTTTCAACCTCAGCTCTACATTTTAAAAATTTTTATGTTTTACTAATAATTTAACAAAGTAAAATAATTTATTAAATTATTACATTTAATTCAATCTCTTTGAAATTTATTCCAGTGTAGAGTCACGATATTAGCTTGGTTTCCCCCACAAATCATTATTAATTAATGTTACTACCATTCATTGAGTGTTGACTCTGGGCCAGGCAGTGTTCTAAGTGCTTTGAATGAAGTAGCTCATTTAATTCTTATAACAACTCTATGAGAGTCATTATCATCTCTATTTTAGGTATGAGAAAACTGAGGCAAAATGGGATTGGTAACTGGCTTACTTCTAGTAAGGGTAAGTCATACTTCTAGTAGAAGTAAGGACATAGGGCGCCTGGGTGGCTCAGTCAGTTGAGCGTCTGCCTTCGGCTTGGGTCATGATTCCGGTGTCCTGGGATCAAGTTCCACATCCGGCTCCCTGTTTGGCATGGGGTCTGCTTCTCCCCTTCCTTCCTGTTGTGCTCTCTCTTGCTATCTCAGTCTCTCTCAAATATATAAATAAAATATTTTTAAAAAAAGTAAGGACATATATTCAGGATCTACTTGGTCTTAAATCCCCAACACTATCCCACTTCTCTAGTGCCGAAGCAAGTTTTCTTTTACTTAAAATATATATGTGTTTGTGTGTTACAAAAGTAATATATTTCAATTACAGAAAATTCATAAAACAGTAAAAGAGCCCAAAGACAAACACTAAAATTATCTTTAATCTTATCCCCAGAGATAAAAAAAAAAAAAAAAAAAAAAATTTATCCCCAGAGATAACCAGTATTAACTTTGGGTGAATGGCGTGTCCTTACAGTTTTTGAACTCACGTATGTCAATGTGTCTATTTAAGCATTTATGCTTCATGCTTTATTATGAGCATTTCTTCAAGTGTATTCTTCTACAAGACTTCTAAATTGCTATAACTTATAATAAGCTACAACTTATAAACTTATCAATTATTGTTATAAATTGCGACTAAAACCCGTTTCTAAAGGTGAAACTTAGGTATTTTCTTTTTTAACTTCTGCTGGTAACACTGTGATAAGCACACACACCCTGGCAGGTCCGAACCTACACAACCATCCTGGATTGTGTTCAAGAGTTGAGACTGTTGGATGGAAGAGTTTATACATTGTAAAAGCTTTTAACACAAACTTCTGAACTGCCTTCCAGAAAATGTTACTATTTTATAACCCACTAGTAGTATATGAGGGTATGCCAATTTCCTCAACATATTTTTAGTTATCTCAATGGATGTTTCTATGATTATTGATATGGTTGATCATTTTGATTTGTGACTTCTTTTGTGAATTGCCTGTTAAATCCTTTTTATTGTTCCTGTAGGAATATATTCTCCTACAGCTTACATTTTAATGTGCTTTAATATATACTATCTACTAATACTTGTAAGTCACTAATTATATTTATATATATATATATATATATATATATATATATATATATATATATGGCTAATCAACATTATATATCTATCTTTTCACTCTGGCATATAGCAAATACTTTTTCTAGTGTGTCCATTGGCCTATTAATTTTTATATTGGGGTAATTGACAGAAGGAAGTTTAAAAATTTTATTTCATTAGATCTATTATCTGTTTCCTTTATAATTCCTTCTTTTCATTCCTGAATTAAAAAACAAAAACAAAAGAACCTCAAAAAAAAAAAAAAAAAAAAAGAACCTCAAACAAAAGGAATGAATAATACTGTGAACATTTTTGGGAGAAAAAAATTGAAAAATAAACTCAAAGAATTCTACTAGAATTCTGATCAAAACACAAAGAGATAAAAGGATGCCTGGGTGGCTCAGTAAGTTAAGCTTCTGACTCTTAATTTTGGCTCAGGTCATGCTCTCTGGGTGGTGGGATTGAGCCCTGCATCAGGCTCAATGCTTGGTGTGGAGTCTGCTTGTCTGCTTGTCCCTCTCCCTCTGCTCCTCCCCTGCATGTGTGTGCTCCATCTCTCTCTCTCTCAAATAAATAAAATCTTTAAAGAAAAAAAGATTCTCTCTCTCCCTCTCCCTTTGCCCCTCCCCTTCCCCCTAAAAAACAAACACACACAAACATAAAGAGATAGAAATTATCAGGGAATTGCTATTGAAAAGATAAGAGTGAGAGGAGAGGCTGGGTATTCCCAGGTGAGGTGGTGGGAAGGGGTCAGGGCAGATTGGAGTGGCTGGGGACTAGCTGGCGGGCAAGCGAGCTTTCCCTGATCTCAGCTGGGAAGAGCCCTCCATGGATACATGGTCTGTCCTCTACCCTGTCTTTCTGGGACCAACCCAGCAAAGCCTAAACTTTTATCTCCAGGAGCAGGCAGTTTTCCAGGGGTGGAAGAGATGTGAAAACCTACAAAGCTTTTTCCTGGACACACAGACTCAGCTATTACCACTGGGGAACAGAGAGAGAAACAAAGGTATTGATTGCTTTTGATAATTTTTTTTTTTTTTAAGTAAGCAGCTCTACACCCAGCATGGAGCCCAACGGGGGCTTGAACTCCCAACCCTGAGATCAAGACTTGAGCTGAGATCAAGAGTCGGATGCCTAAATGACTGAGCCCCCCAGGCATCCCTAGAATTCTTTATCAGTTTTTGACCCTCCCTAATTTTGCTTTCATTACCTTAAAATTCAGGAGGCATTGTTCGGTCCACTCCATGTTTTGTTTTGTTAATTACAGAAATTGGGAAGTACAGGTAAGTATGAAGATGTACCAATTACTAATAACATGTTAGAAACTTCCGTATTTGCTGACTCTACTTCCCAAATCCAGCTTCGTATTAGCCTCATCCTTCTAATTCCTTTCATTTAGAGGAAAGGAAAAAAAGTATAAAAATAAAAAACACAAGGGAAATATAAAGGAAAGACATCAGAAATCAGGGCCGGAAGATAGGCTATCAAAAGCTATAAAAATCCCCCTTTTTTCCCCTTCTTCCGTTCCCAACCCCTGTTCTCTCCAGCACTCCCACCCTCCCAAGAACCTTGAGCGCCAGAGGAGTGTGTCTTCATTACATTGAGGTTGAATAAAGAGAATGGAATGAGCGGGATTCAGAGCTCAGAATGAGAACACAGATTCGTGTGTGATCCCACATCAGTGTTCCTTCAAGGAAGAAAGCCTTTCGAGGAGCCAGGCACAGGCAGATTATTGGGGGGGGGGGAGAAGTTCGCCAGCTGGGGGCCTCTCTCTCTGCACTCTGGCATCTCTAAACCTTTCACTTCCTACAGCATCTTGCTCTTGGCTAGGTGCTAATGATACAATGATACCTAAGAACTTCTCTGGTAATGGTGTAAGCATGTATTCTTCCCTTGGAGGTACTTTCATGGTTAAAAAATAAAATAAAATAAAACAAAATGAAACAAGATGGGATGGGGAGGGAGACAAACCATAAGAGACTCTTAATCTCATGAAACAAACTGAGGGTTGCTGGGGGATAGGGGGGTAGGGTGGCTGAGTTATGGACATTGGGGAAGGTATGTGCTATGGTGAGTGCTGTGAAATGTGTAAGCTTGATGATTTACAGACCTGTACCCTTGGGGCAAATAACACATTATATGTTAACAAAAAAAAAAAAGAGAAAAGAAAATGGGTGTATATTAAACTTCTGATATTAGTAAATATGTATATATGTATGTGTGTATATATATATTTTTTTCTTTTAATATATACAAGGAAAAGTAATCTTTATTGAAAGAATTGTGCCTGGAAATTGGGGTTTTGAATATTTAACACCTTCTAAATACGATACCCCAGTAGGAGTAAGGGAGGTTTCCCGGTTACTTTGATGGGGGAAGGGGGAAAGAATTTGGGTAAAACCTAGGAGATTTGAGGGCCTGTGGAGTATGAAAAGCAGAAAGTAGAAGGTAACTGAGTTGTGAAGACTCTAGGAGGCGAACTGATGGAAATTGGGGGTCTGCTTTGTGGAGGTAAACACAGAAAGAAACACAAGATTATGGAGAGATTTCTTTGGAGGAGTTCCAAGTGGAGTGTTGGGTTATATTTACCTGAAGCTAAAAGCGTGGGTCTCAGACTGAAAGCGGGGGTGGGGGGGTGGGGGGGGAAGATGAACCACCCAGAAAAGTCAAGATCAGAGCAGGACCTGGGAACTGGGGGGGTTCCCATGCCTAAAACAGTTGAACTTGTAGGAGAAGCCCAGATTTCTTTCTGTAGCCGGCCAGGGCCTTCCTAATCCATTCCAGGGCTGATTTTCTCTCTCTACTCACCGCACTTCAATGCATCTCCCTTTTCAAAGGCTGTCTGAACACCTAGGCATCCTTTAGGAGTTAACCAAATCATCACCACTCCTGAGAGCCTCCCTGACTCTACTTCCCTGGAGGGATTCTGCCCTCTGCTGTGCTTTTCAAATACTAGGTATGCAGGTCAATGAATACTTATCACTCTTTATGTCATTCTTCCTTTTTTTTTATTTTAATTGTATGTATTTATTTGAAAGAGAGAGAGAGTGCGAGAGAGAGCACAAGCAGGGTGGAGGGGCAGAAGGAGAGGGAGAAGCAGAATCCCCACCGAGCAGGGAGCAGGATGCAGGGCTTGATCCCAGGACCCCGGGGTCATGACCTGAGCTGGAGGCAGACGCTTAACTGACTGAGCCACCCAGGCGCCCCTCCTTCTTCCTTTGATATAAAGCTCAACAACAGGCACTCATGCTTTAGATTTGAGTATCCAGTCCCTGATATCATGCCTGGAAAGCAGTCAGGGGTCCAAACATTCTCTATAAGTGAGGAGGCGAGGGGAACAGAAAGATTCTAGAAAAGGGAATCTTTTGTGACATGATTTGATGAAGATTGTGATACATGCCCTTGCCTTCATTTTCTTTTCCTTTTCTTCAAGGTGGTGACAGGGAGAGATGACTTAAGAGAAGGCCTGGCTCATTGAGGAACTCTGGGCTTTAATGGGGAAGACACCTGTCGGACAGACTTGTCGGCACCTGTGGTACAAACAGCACTGAGAGGCTGGGCGTGGCTTCCCTGTGAGTGCTGAGGCTGGGCGTGGCTTCCCCGTGAGTGCTGAGGCTGGGCGTGGCTTCCCCATGAGTGCAGAGGCTGGGCGTGGCTTCCCCATGAGTGCTGAGGCTGGGCGTAGCTTCCCCATGAGTGCTGAGGCTGGGCGTAGCTTCCCCATGAGTGCTGAGGCTGGGCGTGGCTTCCCCATGAGTGCTGAGGCTGGGCGTGGCTTCCCCATGAACGCCTTGCCCAAATGCCAAAGGCTTTTCCCCCTCCACAAAGGCAGGCGAGGCAGACCATTCCCCAGAGCGGACCAGCTTGCACAGTTCTTGAGCAGTAGCCCTGGCATGTGGTTCCTAAGCTACAAATCAGTAGTTCTCCACCAGAGGAGATTTCGCTCCTTCCTCCCCGAGAGATATTTGGAAAAGTCTGAAGATATTTCCGTTGTCATAACTAGCACGTTGGGAGGTGCGCCTGGCATCCCATGGGTAGATAACTAGATGCTACTAGACATCCTACATGCACAAGCCAGCCCCCTACAATGAGGAATTATCCGCTCCCAGTGTTAATTCTGAGATTGAGAAACCTCGCTCTAAATAGTGGCGTCATGGGAGAGGTCACCGATTCCGAGAAACACCATGCCTGAAACAGTCAGCTCAGAGCACCCCACCCAGTGACTCGGGATCAGCACATCCTGAAGCAGGTCTCGGCATCCTCCCCAGATCCCGAATCAGGTGATGGCACCACTCCAAATGGTCATGATGGCCTCTGCCCTCTTCACTCTCGCTTCGGGGGCCTTGCCTTACGCTCCCCTGAGGAATCCCTGGCCATCAGGCTCAATATCTCTCAGTTTTTGCCCCTTTTTCTTCCCAGTTTACTGGCAACAGCATCTACACGGGCCTCTGCACCCTCAGTCTCCATGGCTAAGATCCTCACCTTGAACTAGAACTCATCTTCTCCTTCGGCTCCGCCAAGATCTTGCTCTACTGGTCAACCCCTCTCTTTTTGTCCAACCTCTCGAGTCTTTGGCTCCCTCCCTTAGTCTATAAATATACATGAGATTCTGCATCCTTTCCAACAAAATTAAAGAAAGTTTTCTTCACCCAATGCCTCTCAAAATTTTACCTCCCACCCCATGACCACCTAATTTATTTCGTTGTTCTGAATGTATATTCTCACTGTAAAAGATTTTCAAAAATTTGGAAAATGCTCAAATCTGTCTATGACTCCCCCCATACTAACCAGCAACAAAGTAACCACTAGTAATTAGCTTGGGGTTTCCTTCTAGAACTCTGTGCATTTATTCACTATAGAATATAGATTTATTTTGTGAAGGTTCATTCTCCCAAGAATGGCTTTATTTTGTGCATATTGTTTCACAACTGTTTTCCCCCATCCAGACTGACTTGTTATCTCAGCACCATTCCTGTCCCTTTCTATGTTTTTTTTCTTTTTCCTGCATTGCAGGGGTTGGAAATCTGGAAAGTGTACTTCTCAGGCTCCCTTGCCAGCATATTCCCAGTTTAGCTTCCAAGAGTGCCAGGCTCTTGCTTGAGATTTGGAAGGCGGAAAAGAAGCCTAGGCCATCAGTGCTTTAGAAACAGGGGCAGGCTAGTGGGCAAACGTGGTTTCCCAGCATCCTCCTGGGACTGGCCCGTTTGGGTACCGTAAGCAGCTAAGATCATCACCGGCATTTTCCTGTGATCCTGAGCCACCCTGATTTCCCAAGTGTTAGTATAGCCTTTCCTGACTTTGGCTCCTCTGGTCCTTTCAACAGTTGTGTGAGCCTCTGGTCTCTTAATGAAATGTTTTCCAGTTTAAGTGACCTGAATGATTTCTGTGTTCCTCACCGAACCCTGACTGCTGGAGTACAGTGTCCAGAAATGGTTTCAGGAAATGGACCCACAGGACGGGGCTCTAGGATTAGGTATTTGATCTGGGTACATTAGAAGGCCATGGACAATGAAATACTGCCAATCCGTGGCTTGGGGTAGCAAGCACCTTTTCAAATTATAGCCTGCAGTTGCTTGGAATGAAGAGCATATTAAAAGGTGGGCTTTGGGGGGCACCCAGGTGGCTCAGTCAGTTGACTCTTGATCTCTGCTCAGGTCTTGATCTTAAGGTCATGAGTTCAAGCCCCGCATTGGGCTCCATGTTGGGTGTGGAGCCTACTTAAAAAAATTATAATAAAAATAAATAAATAGGGGCCCCTGAGTGTCTCAGTCGGTTATGCATCTGCCTTCAGCTCAGGTCATGATCTCAGGGTCCTGGGATTGAGCCCCGCATCGGGCTATCTGCTCAGCAGGGAGCCTGCTTCCCCCTCTCTCTCTGCCTGCCCCTCTGCCTACTTGTGATCTCTCTCCTCTCTGTCAAATAAATAAATAAAATCTTTTTAAAAAAATGAATGAGTGAATGAAACAAAAGGTAGGCTTTGGGAGGCCAAGCGGCTGCCGCAATACAACAGTATGATGGAGATGAAGACAGACAGCCTCGTGAGCGGACTGGTTGCTGTGACTGCCCCCCAGAGTGAAAGGGGAACAAACGGCAAGCTCGGCGCTTGGGAATGTCCACTAATGTCCTGGTCAGAGGACCGAACAGCTTCCGTGACTGCCCCAAAGGAGCCCCTGGTTTCCTGCAGCCACCAGGACAGTGTGTTTGAAAGTCAGGCCCCATGTCTGAGGCTCAGGATTGCAAAGTTACCATCCACACGGATTGCACAGCTGCTCTGGGTCTTGTTTTCGCTGAAGTTAAGGACTATTCTGGAAAGAGTGGGAGCCTAGGGGTTACAAAGAATCTGAACAGGGTGGACCGCCTTGTGGAAAGCAGCCCCTTTTCTCTGAGGGGAAACATCTCGTTGAAGACCCTGCGGTGTCCTCCTCTGAGAGAGTTTTCTGACAAGGAGACGCCACGGTCTCCTCGAAACCTGCCTCTTCCACCTCCTAGGGCCTCTAGACCCGTAACTAGAACCCTGGAAACTTTGGAAGACAAGTACAAATTCTTGTTGTGAAGAGAGGTGACATTCTGAAGGATTTTGCAGATACGTTGTGGAAACGACAGGTAAATGTGTGGGGACAGATTCTAATAACGTCTGTAGCAGACTGTTTACCACAGTCGTTCTTTCTGCTTCTTCACAACTAAACCACACTTCCCAGCTACCTGGGGGTTAGAAGTGGCCATTTGACTGAATTTTGGCCAGGGACATATGGGCAGAAATAATGACTATCGCTTCCAGGACTGTGCCATAAAAATGTCCCTCAGAAGATTCCTCTGTGTTCCTTCACCTGTTGGCTGGATGCTCATGTCCAGAGGGAGCTTAGAAACCGTGGTGAAAGATGAGAGAGTCTGTCTGTCTGAAACCTCGAATGACTCTGTGGAGCAGACCTACCCTCGCTTTTTCGGCTCACTATATTTTATATGAAGAAAAAATGAACTTGCATTGTTAAGCCACTGAGATTTCGGTGTTCACTTGTAATAGAAATAAGCATTTCCTTAACTTATATATACACTTAGGACTATATCTTGGAGGGGTGCCTGGGTGGCTCAGTTGGTTAAGTACCCAACTCTTGATTTTGGCTCAGGTCATGATCTTGGGGTCATAAGATCAAGCCATGCGTCAGGCTCCACGCTCAGTGGGGAGTCTGCTTCTCTCCTCATTCTACCCCTCCCCTTGCGCACGTGAATGTATGCTCGCTCCCTCTCTCTCTAAAATAAATAAATAAATCTTAAAAAATAAAAAAAAAAAGACTGTATCTTGGAAATCTTTCCTAGCCAGTACATAGATTGACCTCATTCCTTTAGCTACTACGTAATGTTTCATAACATAGACATACACTCCCTTACGTTACTATTTTTCTGTTTTCAGTTTTTTGCTATTAAAATGTTGGAATTAACACCTTTGTGCATGCCTCTTTACATACAGCATTTCTTCATATCTAGACCTGATACAAGGAAATGCAATTGCTTAGACGAACAGTAGGTCCATGTCAATTTTTTGTTGATACTGCCGTTTGCCTTCCAAAATGTCTGTGTAATCTGTCCTACCACCAGCAGAACGTGAGAGCAGCTGTTTCCCTGGCCTCTTGCTAACTTCAGTAATAGGAATAATATTTTGAAAATATTAAGTTAATGTGTTTTTCCTTTGAATGCCTTCCTTAAATCATATTCCCTTGCAGACTTCCACCTCTAAGGCTGATGCATGGGGCTTAATGCCCTAGGAAAGGGGAAGGAAGTCATTAATCAATTCTGAATCTCACACCTGACTTTTCTGAATCAGAAACAAGTCTGTGAAGCCAGTTTGGCAATCTGTTCATCTATTAATAGATTAAGAGCAAAGCCTAGAAAGCTATGTTATCAGTTAGCTTTTGCTGCATGACAAACTACCCCTACACTTAGTGCTTTCAAACACTAGCATTTATTTGCTCTTGATATGACAGGCTAGTGATTCGAGTGGGCCTTGGCTAGGTGGCTTGCCTCTGCCCCGTGTCATGTCAATGAGGCTCACACATGCATTTGGAGCTTGGCTGGGAAACTAGGATGGCAGAGACTCTCTCCATGTGCTCTCAACCTCCAGAAGTCTGGGGCAGGTTTTGCACTTAGTGGAGAGTTTCTAGAAGCAAGAGAGGGCAACCCCCAATGCCCAGGCACTTTTGAAGCCCATGCTTTTGCTACTGTTGCATTGCCCGAAGTTGCATGGCCCAGCCCTGATTTAAGAGGTGGAGAGATAGACCCCATCTCTTGTTGGGAGGACCTGCAAGGACACATATAAAAATCACCATGCCCACCCCGAACACCCTCTCATAAGCCTCTACTCCAGACCTCCTGGTCTTCATTCTTTCAGTCCTTTCCCTTCAGGTCTTGACCAGCCGACCAGGCCATTCAGCCCTACCATGAGGTCATATAAATTCTCATCCTGGACTAATTTTCTTTCTAGGTAAAGTGGGTGATCAGGCAATAACTAAAAGCTCAACCCACTGGAAAGATTTTTCTCTCGAGAGTCTCAAGGATCTCTTTTAAGGTTACCATTGAAAGTGACTGTGATGCATCTAATATCCATTTCATCCATTTGCTATTGGCACATCACAAGCCAGTCCAATCCATCCATAAACCAAGTTCAGGCTTTTCCCCCTCTTTCAGCATCTCTTCCTTTGCCCTATATGGCCAAACATGTGAGTTGAGGGAGACATATTGGTGCAACTATCACGTGGAAAAGGAGAGTCTGGGCTAACTTCTCACACATCCTAGTGGTACTGCTCAGACTCAATCACTGACACAACATTTCCATCCTATTATGGATGCCACAGGGCCCCCCGTCTCTATGATCAGTGAGTTCAGGAGAACTCAGCTCATAATGAGCAGTTGCAGACACATGGCCACTTGATGCTTTATGGTAAAGCATTCTGTCTTTACTGGGGCCCAGTGACACACCAGAAATTATTTCTAGAAAGACAAAGGAGCTATTACTCTGGAGCTTACCATAAACTTCACATGGCATCTTTTCCTACCACTGACTCTTCCAATATCATAGGGTCTGCCATATGGAATGGCCCAAATGGCAAAACTGCTTGTAGAGCAGCCTGGACCTGCTGCAGAACCCTTTTCTGCTAAAGGGTTCACTCCAAGCTGCCAGTCTTTTAGATCAGTCAGTACATGACCAGAGCCATGTGCCTACGTACGGAATGTGAAGCAGTCTACCCGGGATAGGACTTTCTTCTCTGTGGTAAGAGATGCAAAATCCAGTCTTTTCATAAGGAATGTCCTGGTACAGCCCAACCCTTGGACACCCAAAATCTTCACCAAAGTGGCAGGTCCCTAAATTTTCTTAGAGATTATCTCCTGGTGCACATGTGTCTTACCGAGGCATCCTGCTGCTGGCACCTCTTGTTTATCTTAGATTAGTTTTATGCTCTACAGGATGTCCATAGAATCCAAATCTCTTTGGATTATATTATGACAGTCAGCGGGTGCGTTAAATTAGCCCTCAGAAAAAGCTGTAAATGTATATTGCCTATGTAGTATATACATATATGTATCATAAATCCATGTAATTACAAACTGTTTCAGATCTTCTTTTCTGATTGGGATAAAAAAGAAGGCATTTGCCAGATCAATGGCTACACAACATGCACCTGAAACCATACTAATCTTCTTTAGCAAAGATACCATGCTTGGCATGGTCGCTACATTAGGTTACTAGTTGGTTTAGACTGTCACAGTCTACAGTAATTCTCCAGGATCCGGGTTCTACAGGGACCAGTCTGATAGATTAACTAGAGCTCTGATAGGAGCCACCACAGCTCTATGCTTAAGATCCTTAACATGGCACTAATCTCCGCCGTTCTCCCCAGAATGCTATATTGGTCTTGTTTCACTATCTTGACCAGGGAGTTTGGATCTATTTCGGGTACCTCCCTATGACCTTCCCTACTACAGTAGCTATTACGTCACAGGCCAAGCATGCAATACAGGTCTTACCCCACTGCCAAGTACGTCTGTCCTCCCTGTAGGTCAAGCACCCTACATTCTCTTTGTAGATCTCATCCCACGTGATATTACTACTCAAGTTTTTGTCAATCCGATGGAAGAAAAATGGTCTCTTTTTGCTTGCGCTTCTTCATTGTAAAGTTGATTCCATTTTTACATGACTATTGGCCTCCTTACATCCTTTTCTGTGAATTGCATATACACATTCTTTGCTTCTTCTTGATTGGGTGGTATTTTTCTTTCTTATTAATTAGTAATATTAATTTTAATTACATTAAGCAATGTAATTATTTAAATGGTTATAATTAATACATTAACATATATTTATATTACCCGATATATTGATTGTGTCGTTATATGTCAATATAGAGTAGTCCTCCCATATGTGTGGTATCTCTTTCCTTCTTTCCATGGCTTCAATTATCCATGGTCAAAGATGACCCTCCTTCTGATATATTGATAGTTCCTTCTGATATATTTGTCAAACGGCCAATAGCAGCCTAATACCACAATACAATGCCCCCATCATTCACCTCACTTCATCTCATAGTCATTGTATCATCTCACATCATCACAAAAAGAAGGGTGAGTACAGTACAGTATTTTTAGAGAGACAAATGAGGACCACATTCATACAACTTTGATTATAGTATATTGTTATGGTTGTTCTATTTTATTATTAGTGATTATTGTTCATCTCTTACTGTACCTAATTTATAAATTAAACGTTATCATAGGAAAAAACAATATATAGAGAGTTCAGTATTATCCAGTTTCAGGCATCCCAGACTAGGAGTCTTGGAATGTATCCCTGAACATAGGAGGGATCACTGTAATGCAATGTATAATGTAATAGAATGTATAAGTAAGGGTGCCTGGGTGGCTCAGTGGGTTAAAGCCTCTGCCTTCGGCTCAGGTCATGATCTCAGGGTCCTGGGATTGAGCCCTGCATCAGGCTCTCTGCTCGGGGAGCCTGCTTTCCCCCCACCTCTCTGCCTGCCTCTCTGCCTACCTGTGATCTCTCTCTCTCTGTCAAATAAATAAATAAAATCTTAAAAAAAAAAAGAATGTATAAGTAATCTATATATTGTTAAGGAATCATGTATAGATTATTTAATGTGGATTATGTACCATATGATTGTATTAATTTATTAATATTAACACAGATATAAATTAATACTTAGTATAATTATATAGCTTATTTAATTTAAATAATATTAATAGATGCTTTTTAAAAATAGAATTATATTGATATAGTATTAATGTATTAATATCACAAGTATTTATTGTTTTCCATTATATATGTTGCTATCTTCCTTTCACTAGAGTCAATGTTCATTGCTTTTATTTACCTAACTTTTCAATATTTTTTAAAAGATTTTATTTATTTATTTGAGAGAGAGACTGAGCATAAATTGGGGGGGGAGGGACAGAGGAAGAGGGAGAAGCAGACTCCCCACTGAGCAGGGAGCCTGATGCGGGGCTCAATCCCAGGACCCTGAGATCATGACCCGAGCCAAAGGCAGACGCTTAATTGACTGGGACTGGCACCCAGGCACCCCCTTAACTTCTCCATATTTTAATGAACCCCTTATGATCTGGCTTCTATAAAACACACTGAAATTTATCTTACTAAAGTCTTAATTGACCTTCAAAAGTTAAATCCAAAGATTTGTTTTTGATCTTGCTCTGACTTATTTGGAGCATTTTGCTCATCCTGAAACTCCCTGCTTTCCAGCCCTCAAACTCACGCTCTCCTGCTTTTCTTCCTGCCTCTCTGCCAATGATTCATCACCCTATTCTCAGGCTCTGCTTCTTTTGGCTTCCCCTTTAAGTGTTTGCTTTCTTCTGTCTTCCTTTCTGCCTTGCGTTGTTGCGCCTCATGCTCTTTTTGGTAATTTCATCTAACCTCAGGTTTCAACACCATTTATACACTCTTGCAAACCGAATCTATTTTTGCATGCAAGACATGTCCATCAGCGATAGTTTTTTTTTATATCTGGCTCTTTCTGGACTTTTCCACTTCAACACCATATGAACATTCAATGTGTCCAAAATGGAAATCTCACCCCTTCGCAGCCAACCTTCTCGAATTGCCTTCCACTGGCTGCACTCCTTGCCTCCTGTCACCTGTTATTCATTCTTCAACCCCCCACAATCTGGCATCTGCCCCCACCACTCCTAAATACATGCTTTTGGTTGAGTTACTAACGATCTTGTTATTAAATCCAATGTACACTTTCAGTGATTTTCTTGTTGGTTTCTTATGGTTAATATCTTCCTTCATGAAGAACTGGTTTCCTTGCCTCTTTGATGCTACGTTGTCCTATTTTTGTTCTTAAATGTCTGGTTGCCCTTTCTTGGTATCACTTGTTGGCTTGTCCTCCTTGGACTAACCTTATCTATTGAAATGCCTTGAAGTGTATTTCCTCAGGTTTTTCCTTCATTTCTCCCTCTGCAACATAATCCCTTTCCTTGCCTCAAGTTACATGCTGATGATTTCTTAAGTTATATTTCCAGCCCAGGTCAAAATCCACAAACATATAACTGGACTTCTGATCTACCCCCCTCCCCCTGTGCCAGCAGACCTGTTTGGTACTCATGCCGTGCTCACCACGCCGGTTCATCTGCTCCACGTTCCACTCCAGAGCCCTGCTCGCGAGTCAGTCTGGACCCTGTTCTCCTGGGTGGTCTCACCTTGTTATATTCTTAACCTCTTCTAATCCATTCTTCACACTTCAGCTGCAGAATTTTACAGAAACAAAAATCCTTTTATGTTCTCTCCTAAAAACACCTCGATGA
This sequence comes from Potos flavus, assembly GCA_028534135.1. Taxonomy (NCBI): domain Eukaryota; kingdom Metazoa; phylum Chordata; class Mammalia; order Carnivora; family Procyonidae; genus Potos; species Potos flavus. The sequence continues at coordinate 112,869,708 of CM052897.1, forward strand.
TTTCCTATTGCATTTATTTTTTTTTAAAGATTTTATTTATTTATTTGACAAAGAGAGAGAGAGATCACAAGTAGGCAGAGAGGCAGGCAGAGAGAGGGGGAGAAGCAGGCTCCTTGCTGAGCAGAGAGCCCGATGTGGGGCTCAATCCCAGAACCCTGAGATCATGACCTGAGCCAAAGGCAGAGATTTAACCCACTGAGCCACCCAGGCACCCCTCCTATTGCATTTAGATTAGGACCTTACCATCAACGTAACTTAAAATGCTATGTCTGACCCCTTGCTCCTACCCACTGCTCCAGCCTCTTCTAATGGTCCCTCTCCCTTGTTCATCGAGCTCCCTTCAGTTTCTTTATCCCACCAAATTCCCTTCTGCTTTGCAGCTTTTCCTAGGCCTGAAATGCTCTCCACTCTGTCACCGTTTGTGTAGAAAAATCTCTACTCATTTACAGCTCACCTCAGAAGTCTCTTTCTCAAGGTTGACTCCCTCAACCAGGTTAGGTCTCACTTATAGACAGTCTCCTGACTCTGCAGAGCTTTTCCTTTATCTCATTTGTCACAGGTATGATTAACTGTCCTAGTTTTCACAACTATGATGAATTAATTATGGGGTAATATTTGCTTAATATTAATAGTCCACACTAGACCATGAACTTCACAAGGGCAGAGACTGTGTCCAATTCACTCATGCTTGGCAGTGCCTGGCACATTGGAAATCCTCAATAAACGCTTATTAAATGAATGAATGTGCTTACTATAATGTCCCCTGAAACTTCTTTTTCCTGTTTCCTGTTCACATAGTGAAGACATCACCATCCACCCAGACCAGAAATCTCTGAGGAATTCCTTCCATTTCTCTTTCACCCTCCATACCCTGTATGGAGTCAGCTGTCAAATCCTAGCTAGTCTGTTTCAGAAATACCTCCTGGATCTGGTCTCTCTTTTCTTTTTTTTTCAAGATTTTATTTATTTATTTGACAGAGAGAGAGAGATCACAAGTAGGCAGAGAGGCAGGCAGAGAGAGGGGGAAGCAGGCTCCCTGCTGAGCAGAGAGCCCGATGCGGGGCTCGATCCCAGGACCCTGAGATCATGACCTGAGCTGAAGGCAGAGGCTTTAACCCACTAAGCCACCCAGGCGCTCCTGGTCTCTCTTTTCTGTCCTGCTGCCACGCACAGGCGGAGGCTGGCCTCACCCATCTGGGCTGCTGTAAGCCTCCCCACAGGCCTCTTGGGACCTGGTCCCTCTCTCTGCATTCCATCCTCCAGAGTGTCGCTGTGAAGAGATCAGTGGAATCGAGTAACCTCCGGGTAGAGACATTAGCTACTTCTGTTCTGGGCGGATGGTTGTATTTAATGACTTAGAAAGGCAGGGAAGGCTCCAGTATAGCTCCCTGACACCATCGTCTGCCACTGCCCTGCAAAACTCGTGTCTAACCACCCTGATTTCTTGCCATTTCCCAATACACCTTGCCCTTTTGTGGCTTTGTGACTTTGTGCTGGCTGCTCTCTTTGCTTGGAATACTTCCCCCTCCCTGTTTGCTTATCAAATGCCTGTTAATTCATCAAAACTTGCCTGAAATTAATTCCCTCTTTGAATTATTTCCTTTTTCCTCCAGGAAGAGATAGATGTTTCCTTTCTCAGGCCCCACTGCTTACTTGATTGCTTGCCTGCTTTCAATATTTTATTTATTTTAGAGAGAGCAAGCATGAAGGGGTAGAGAGAGGGAGAAAGAATCTCAAGCAGACTCTGCACTGAGCACGGAGCCCAACTCAGGGCAGGATCCCACGACTGCAAAATCATGACCTGAGCCGAAACCGAGTCAGCCGCTTAACCAACTGAGCCACCCAGGCGCCCCAGTCCCCACTGCTTTCTAAAAAAATCCCCTTATTTACCGTATTATCATGTTATTTTGTAGTTCTCTATTTACATGCTTGCGAGGGGGGCATAAAACTTATACTCACAATCCAGATGTGTAGGAAAGGGAACTTTCTTTGCTTCCTATAACAAAACTCAACTAACCAAGGAGCCGCAGAGCCACACATATCACGAAACACATATTGTCGCCACTTTGGAGTCACTTCTGCATTAATCTACTCTTTTTGAGTATATATGCAGGCAGTTTTAAGATCCCATCTCTTTTGTTTCTGCCAATCTTTTTCTCTCTGTAGAATCGAAGTTTCCCGGTGACCCAGGTAACATCCTGACATTGAAGGAGGGAGTGTCTGGACCTTGTGTCTTTCTCCAGTTCTTGCTGGCCTCTGAAGAGGAGGGGGGACTCTCACCGAGGTTGGGGTGTCGGCACTGCCATCAATGGCTGGTATATATGGTGCCTGACATGGCCTCTGGTCAAACCATTGAGTTCACTCCCTTATTTTCATCCAGACCCCGTATCCTGCCTCTTGGCATTTATACCTGCACTATCTCCCCCAGGGCTCTGGAGCTCTGACCTGTTTCCTTCATGTCACTGGGGTGCAGGATTCTCACGGGCTGCTCTCGGGCCCAGCTGCTCGGACGACGCCATGAGCCATGAGGACCCTATTGCTTTGTTACCTTGTGCTCGATGCAGGGCTTCCCTAGAGGCTGGTCAACTGGAATGTACCTCGTGTGGAAGGCTCCTGAGAGCTTCCTGAACCTCTAGGGTGTTTATGGCTCTCCTTCCCCAGGGGTTATTATCCTGGGAGGAGGAGTTTTAAACTCGAGGTTGGGAAGGTGCTTCTCGGGCACCTAACTTACTCCCCGTTTATTTAGCATCTCCAGGGTTCTCCCATGGGGCCCGGGAAGAACTGTGATTTCCTAATTCACGACAGATTTGGTTTTTAATATAATATATGCTCCAGTCCTCTAGACTCTGGAGCCTTGATTTTTGAAGACATGCATTTTCTCTCTGACCCAAGCCTTACTTCTTGAAAATCAAAAGTGCTTGCCTCTCAGACTGATATGTTAGTGAAGGAGTTTAAAATTTTATTTCGAGGGGCACCTGGATGGCTCAGTTGGTTAAGCATCTGCCTTCGACTCAGGTCATGATCCCAGGGTCCCGGGATCAAGCCCCAAATCAGGCTCCCTGCTCAGCGGGAAATCTGCTTCTCCCTCTCCCTCTGCCCCTTCTGCTTGTTCACTCACTCTCTCTCTCTCCTTCTCAAATAAATTATATTTCCAAAGACAAAGCTGACTAATGAGTGCTTTGTACCAGCCTAGACCCACCCTTCCTCCAAGGACAGTGCAGGATAGAAAGCCACTGCGGCTGTCTTACTCATAGGGGGATGGTAAAGTAAAAGAATAGAAAGACAATTTAAGAGCAAAACATTTCCCTCTTGCATTTGTTTTCTCCACCAAACTATAAGCTTCCTGATGGCAGTGCCTCCTACATAGAGCCGGAATGTTCATGGAGGGCAGAAATTAGCAGTGTCCTGGGGAAATTGATAGCGAGGAGCAGAGTTCCAAAGCTGTAATAAGGCCTTGGCTGGCAAAAAGTTGTCATAAACCCGCGGGCTATTCTCAAAACTTTCCTCTTTGGTTCTCCGCTAGAGAGGGTGGATTTCCAGCCTCTCTTGCAGCTAGAGGTCAGAGGCAAGACTTTGTCAGCGAGTCATTACGGGACAACTTGGTGGGGAGTATCCTGGCGTTTTTGCTTTCTGAATGGAAGAGACAGATACAGCTGTTAACAACCCTTCACCTTCCTTCCTGCCTTGAGCAACAGGCAGAGCCCTCCCCTCCTCCATTGCTCCCTAGTCTATGCCATAAAGACAATTGTGGTGGGAAGGGCCAAGTGAAAGCCCTTTGAGTTCTTCCTCCATGAAAATCATAAACAAAAAGCAATAGCACATCCCTGAGGAACTGCGGGAATTGGTGCGTTCTTCACAATTGAATGATCAAGAGGTGTTCTTTCTATTAAATCCCTTTAAATTCAGCTATGGGGCCTTTGCAGAAGAGACATAGGTCTTGGAAGATGACAGCGGATTATCCAAAGCCTGATTAGTTAGTATCTCTAATTAGAATTGCTTTTATGGATATGATCTTTTATAGTAGCAAGTCAGCACAGGCCCAGGTACTTGATATGCTGCTGTTAATCTAGAAAATGGTTTTTTGTTTCTGTTCGTTTGTTTTCCCTCTGACTCAATAAGCAGAGAAAACTAGCAGAGACAGTAGTAACCTCACTTCCTCCCTGCCCTTATTCAAGGGAGTCCCCTGGGAACTTGATATTCCTACTGTCTACACAACATCCTTCTTGTCCACTATTTTGATGACATTTGTATGGATAAGACCTGATGAGCTAGAATGAGGAAGTTCTTCAGATGCCCAACTAAGATAAATGTCTGCTAAAGTGCGGGAGATAAACCCCATAAAAATATGGACTGCCCAACCAATAAGAAAGAGGCATAACCCTTGATGGGACCATGTAGATTTCAGAGGCTACTGCCTTAAACCATTCGAGTGGCTATAACAAAATACCAGAGCCTGGAAGGCTTATAAACAACAAAAATTATTTATCATGGTTCTGGATGCTGGGAAGTCCAAGATTAAGGAAGGCATCAACGTGGTTGCATTCTGGCGAGAGCCCTCCTCCTCGTTCTTTGCCTGCACCTTCTCATTGTGGCTTTATATTATGGAAAGGGCACAGGATCTCTCTGGGATCTCTTTAATAAGGGCATTAATCTCATTCATGAGGTCTCTGCATCTCAGTAGCCCCACTTCTCAAAGGCCTTACCTCCTAATACCATCATATTTGATGGTTAGGATTTCAACATGTGAATAGAGGGGGCACAAACATTCAGACCATAACAGCTACCTATATCACATTTAGATGTCTTTCATGCAGCCCATATACTGTATCAACTTAAAGGTTGCCATCTTTGAGTGTGACCCAGAACAAGAGAAGTCTACATGGAGCTTGAAGTTAACCATGATTGGGTAATAAGTTATAGATCAAAATGATGGTCTGTTATGTTAGTTACAATTTCTGTTTTGAAAAAAACAGCTCCTGGCTTGCTATTGAACTCTGGTAGGTACTGAATGCCTGACCATGGATCATGAGGTGATCATGTTTACACAACTACAAAATGGTTATTTCCAATGTACTTCTCCATACATTTGAGGTGCCCAGAAGCACTCCATTATCAAGTGCAAGTAGCAGATACTTAACACAAACCAAGCAGGTCCTGTAGACACAAATGAATTGCATGTATAAGTAGCTTGTATTTCCAGCAGACTCCTCCTGTCCACTGTCTCTTCAATCTCCAAACACAGAGGGCCTCATGGGCAGTTTTTATATCCAGTTGACTGATAGGAAATTTTTGAACCTGGATTACAGATGGGGCTGCCTAATCTGCTAACGCCAGCTGAAAGACAGTTGACTGTAATGTTATAGCCTCATTATAGGATTTTGGTATGGAATTAGAACTAACAATATATGGTGTTGATTTCCATAGAAAGTTTGTGCCCCAACAAAATTCGTTTACTGAAACCTAACCCACTATGATGGCATTTAGACATGGGGCCTTTGGGAGGTGATTAGGTCATGAGGGTGGAGCCTTCAGGAATGGGATTGGTGTCCTTATAGAAGAGAATCCAGAGAGCTTCTTCACCCCTCCTACAATGTGAGATTACGTTGAAAAGATGGGCATCTATGAACCAGAATGCAAGACTCACCAGACACCAAATTTGTCTGATTCCTTGACCTTAGACTTCCCAGTCCCCAGAACTGTGAGAAATAAATGTTTGTTGTTTAAGCCACCCAATACATGATATGTCGTTATAGTAGCCCGAATGGGCTAAGACATTGGTCTTCCCAAAGCCAGAGTGACGGCAATGCTCATCATTAGCAGATTCCATATCAGCGCATTTGCCTACTTGCTACAATTTATTTGTGACCATGACATTGATACTGACAGTACTCTTGCAGACATGCACAGAGCGGTGAAATATTTGAGTTACCCCATGCACATGTTGCCAGCTGAAACTGAACAAGGCCACACTGTCTTCTCATTTCAGCTCTCCTACTGAACAAACATCCCTTTTGTGGCCTAAGTAGAGCCACGTTTTTCACATTCTGTGCCTTTTGTTGGGATTTCACTGTTTGAGACAGCCCCCAAGCATAGTGCTGAAGTGCTGGCTGGCGTTCCTAGGCTCAGGAAGGCTGGGATGTGCCGTAGGGAGAAAATGTGTGTGTTAAACAAGCTTTGTTCAGGCCTGAGTTTCAGCGCTGTGTCTGTGTGTTTAGTGTTAATGAATCAACAATATGGTACATCCAAAAAAAGGGACAAGGAAATTCTCTGACCTGTATGTCAGTCCACTCCGGAAAAGTGCTAAGGTAGCATCTATAATGTGCGGTGAAAGCTATGGCAAAGGGGCTATATTTGTGGATTCGAAGATGACGACTGATTAAAAAAAAAGCATAGTAGAAACCATTTTGTAGGGCTGAAAGCCAAATAAATTTATAGTCACATTGCTCAGGGTCAAGAAAATGTTACTCTTCTGTGCTACTGCTGGCTCGCATATTTCAAAAAGCAATACAGCATGAAAAAGGTGAACCTTGCAAAAAGGGCAGGTTCTGCAGATCAAGAGGCAGTGGAAGATTTTTTTAAATGCCTGCTAAGTGTTATGCAGGAAAAAGATTATATGTAGAAGAACACATTTCCAATGCTGATGAAACTGGCTTGTTTCACAAGGAGTGAATCCATAGAACGAGTGGAGTTTTGGTTGATGAAAATGCTGTGACCAGAGCTCGCAGGAACCTAACCTTGTATTTCCCCTTGGAGCTTAGTATTGGCTAATTCAGGATTAGTGGTGACCTTACAGAACATAACTACCCTAAATACTGTGTGCCCTAAATAGTTGACTGTATATGGATCAGACAATCAAGAGGTGGGAGTGAGAGTAGCACCCCTGCTTATGTGCTCAAGGACCCCCTCCAACATTTTTGTTACAATCTTCATGATCCCGGGCTCTGATGGCTTTGGAGTCAAATACCCAAAGGATGAATCTTTCTGCCAGGGGATACAACGATATTCTCTCAAGTATTTTTAAGAGACTTTATCAGTGTTGCTATGTGTTTGTACTGTGGTGTGTGTGGGTGTGGGTGTGTAAGGGGCGGGTAAAGAACATACAATGTCATCTACACTGCGGGTCACTACCTTTCGTTTCTCACCCACCCTGAACTAGTTTCCATGCCTATTACTCAACTGTATGGAAAGTGCTCGTCAACTTCACCAATGCCCTTCGCATTGCTGAACCCGGTCAATGTGTGTCTGACCTCGAATTTCTCTAATTCTCAATTGCTTTTGACTTAGTTGACCACTAGCCTCTTTTTCAAACTCTTCTCTCCAGCTTTCTCATACCCTATATTCATTCTACTTTTTCTCCTGTTACTAGCCTCCCTTTTTAAGTGTCCTCTGCTAAGTTCTCCTTCCCTGCTCAATTATTAATATTTGACATCTGATCCTCCTCCAAACGTGGTCCTGGGTCTTCTTCTCTTCACTATCTTCTGTATTTAAACATTCTCACCCCCTCCGATATCTTTACATACAATTTATATGCCACAACTCCCATTAATAGCTTCAGCTCAAATCTCTCCTCCTAACTCCAAAGTCCATATCCAACTGCACACCTAACATCTCCACTTGCCTACCTCACAGATACCTTTTAAAGTCCACATGAACTCCTGACCATCACCCCATAGTGATGGTTTCATCTCCAATTCTATTGCTGGTTCTCTCTTTATATTAAAAAACAGTAACACATTCATGCAGGAACCAAAATTAGACACCTAGACATTACTCTTCACTCTTCCATTTTGCTCATCTCTTGCCTCCAGTTCAATCCTTCAGAAGATTTTACTTCCCAATATGTTTCAATTCCATCTGCTTCTCTCCATATCTACTATCCTGGGTGTCCACCATGAAGTGAAGTGGGTGGAGGTAGAAGAACATGATGGACTGTTTTAAGCTTCCATAGTCCCAGGTTTGTGACCCTAGGGAAAAGAGACAGCTTCTCTCTACCAGCATTAACATGTAAAATCCCAATGAAGAAGTAAACATGTTTGGGTCGTTTTCCAGTAATTTTGACTAGGGAGGTGTGATATTGTAATTTTTCAGGCCTTGCTTCTATGTCCAACCCATGGCCAAGGATCCAAGGTGTGTGATTTAAAACCCCCTAGAATCACATGGAGGAGAAAGGGCAGTTTCCCAAAGTAGGGTGGTGCTATTGGTAAAAGAAGAACAAGAGGATGCCTGACAAAAAAAAACAAGATCTGTAACGGGTGAAGGCTAGTGAGGTGTCTGGGTGGCTCAGTCGGTTAAGCATCTGCCTTTGGCTCAGGTCATGACCCCAGGGTCCTGGGATCAAGTCCCGCATCAGGCTCCCTGCGCAGCGGGGAGTCTGCTTCTCCCTCTCCCCCTCCCCCTGCTTGTATCCCTTCTCTTGCTCTCTCTCTGTGTCAAATAAATAAATAAAATCTTTAAAAAAAATGAGTGAAGGTTAGTGTCAGAGAATATAACCTCCCTGTTTGTGCTTTGCTGTCCTGGTACATTCTTCAGGCAGACCAGAACACTTGAAGTAATCGGCTCTCAAACAAATATTGTTATCATTATAATGCCTACATGCTTTGAGGATTTCCTAAAATAATACTGTATAGAATTTGGGTAAACTGGAATCTTTTAGGGTTCTGAAAACATTCTATTACATTTTGTTGAATTAATGAATCTGTTAATAAGTAAAAAATGTCAAGTTCTGTGTTTTTTTCATTCTCTTGGGGTGCTTTCAGCTCTGGGATCCCCAGATTGGCAGGGTTCCAGGATATATATATTCCAGAATATATATACATATACATTCTACTCCATGAATTTATTTAGACGTAAGTACAGTTATGCACATGAGAAAATCCATAGCTGAAGACTAAACAGTAAGAAGTACATAAAAAGTCATTAAGGAGGGTTTTCTTCCGCCCTATGTCAGATCTCCAAATATGCATGGTAATTCAAATTAATCTAATCAATCTAATATAATCCATTAAAATGCACATGTCTTCTTTCGACATCTTTCTTTTAAAGATTTTATTTATTTGAGAGCCAGAGATAACGAGAGAGAGCAAAGAGAGAGCACTAGCGGGGAAGAGAGGGAGAAGCAGGCTCCCCACTGAGCTGGAAGCCTGACACAGGGCACTGATCCCAGGACTCTGGGATCACGACCTGAGCTGAAGGCAGACGCTCAACCAATGAGCCACTCAGGCGCCCCTTTTTCAACATCTTTTATAACTTGCGTGTGTGTTTGGTGGGGGTCAACTGGAATTTTGGCTTCCCAAAACAAAAACAAACAAGAAAAATCTCACAGGCTCCGAGAATACAGTTCTTACCATTCACGTTCTTCTGAAAAACCAGCAGAGGGCGAACAAGATGGAAAATAAAGCAACTGGAACCGACAAGGCAGATGAGAGACGTTTTTCATAGTTCCCACAGAACCTAAGTGGCAAAAATGATTCTTAAGTTGAGGACTTAGAAAGGAGTAAATGCATCCTGGAACACTGATTTGACTTAACCCTGGCCTTTCCAAGTTATTTCTATAAGATTTTAGTTTGTGATAGAGATTAAATCTTTTGCAACCAGGACCCATTCTATAGTATAATTTCCTAGAGACCAATTTTGGAAAAGTAGGCACTCAGAAAATGTGTAAGGAGGGTAGAGAATGCCAACACATCTCTTATTCTAATGACAGAATCTCACATGCTTGTAGTAATTAGAACATAACTTCCCCTGAACACTTCAGTATTCACAATGTCTGTAGAGCTTAAAAGGAAGAAAATCAAAAGAAGTAAAATGTACTTTATTTCATAGACCCTAGGTTCAAAATGAAGACACACAGAAGCATTATGGGGAGAAAAGAATAATTTCATAAATCTTGATGTTAGATAAATGTGAGATTGTTCTATTAAAAATTTAAAATATATAATGTATGGCTTCTGCCCAGTTTGGTTGCCTTATGGGTGTTTTGGGATAACACGCTCTTTATATCGGAACTCAGTGTGTCAAAGATCAGTTACAGTGGTCTCCCCTTACCCATGGAGATTATGTTCCATGACCCCCAGTCAGATGTCTGAAACCATGGATAATATCAAACCCTATATATATACATGTTTTTTTCCTATACATACACACTTATGATCAAGTATAATTTATAAATTAGGCAAAGTAAGAGATTAACAACTGATAATAAAACAGAATAATTATTACAATATATTGTAAAAAAAGTTATATAACTGTGATCTCTCTCTCTCTCTCTCTCTCTCAAAACATCTTGTTGTATGATACCCTTCTTGTGATGATGTGAGATGATAAAATGCCTACATAGTGGATGAAGAGAAGCGGGTGATGTGGGCATGGTGACATGGTGTTAGGTCACTATTGACCTTCTAATGAGATATCTAACAATATGTTAGAAAAAGGATCATCTGCTTCTGGACCCAGGTTGACCTCAGGTAACAGGTAACCTCAGGTAAGCTCAGAAAGTGCAATTATGGATGAGGTGCGAATAATGCATTTGCACATATTAGATGGAAAATTTGTTTTCAATTTGAGCAAAAGTCTGAGGAAATGAACTGTCATGTACCATGTTGGCTAGAGTGTAAAATGGTACAACTTTTGGAGAGCAATTAGGCAAATCATAACTCTGTGTGAACATCCTACATGAGCATTCTTATATACACAGTTTTGCACATTTTTGCAAGTGTTTTCATAAGAGAGGAGCGTATATAAGTATGCTCATCATAGTATTCTTTGTACTAGTTAAACTTCAAAAAGAACTCCAAACCCTACCAAGGACATGATTGAGTAGGTTATGGACACGGTGCACTTGCTATGCCCCAGTACTGTTCTTCATGCTTTATCTGCTTCAACTCATTTAATCCTTACAAAAAAGCATTTTATTACAACACATTTGACAGATGAAGAAACTAAGACACAGAGAGATGAAGTAATCTGGCCACACGCACACAGAACCTATGTAGCAAAAATGAGTCACAAACCCAAGAGGTCTATACTTTTCATCCCTGTACTCTACTGCTTCCCTTAAACAGTGTTGTTATAAGAATAACGACAGTTTGTATTAACTAACCTAAGCTAGAGCTCCCCCTAGGGAGCTACAAAGTCACTTAGAATGATCTCAAAGATGAAAAGTTGGCTGAAGCTAGTTTTCCACGGAACTGCAGTTGACTGCCTAAAAAATTCTTAGGTAGTGACTCTTCAGACCTGGATCTGAATCAGCAATATAGAGTCACTTATTGACCTACCAACCCCTTGAATCAACAAATTTTATATCAACTGCTGATTCCAAACCAGACAGTTGGAGTGCACTCCATACACATACATACATATGTAAGTGCCGACAAATGCAATTAACGTAATGCCAATCTGATTGGGTAAACTATGCAACCCATGGAACTTGATTCCCAAGTGGTATTGGAATTCCTTAATTCATGTAAACAGGAAATAAATGTTCTACATTCATAAACAGTCTTTTCTTTTTTTCCTTTTTTCCCCCATTAACAAGGCCATGGTGATGTTGACAGTTGCCATTTTGAAAAACTCTGTTTGCTCCAGCATGAAAGATGGCGGCTCTAGTAAGCTGACCAGTCCTGGCCCATGTGCAGCCCATGAAGAGGTCTTTTTCAGAGTGGGATAGCTCTACCAGGTGAAAATCTAATCTGCCTTTTTGTTGGGCAACCTTCTCAATAGCACTCCTGTGTGGCTTATGTGATATGCTTTGAAGTAAAATTGTTCTTCTTTCACATTTTATAAATTCATCCCTTGCTTTTATCAGCCTTATCCTTGTTTTCACCCAACACATTCCTCCAATCTGGTTTTATTTTGTCTTAGGTTCTCCCCAAACCTAATCTAACAATAACTCCTGGAGTGTGGGAAAGAGAATCAACACTAACGGACATCTACTGAGTTCCAGGCACTGAGTGAGGTGTTTTTAATACATTTGTCACTTAATTCTCCTAACAACCCTTCAAGATAGATCCTGTGACCCTCATTTTCCTGGTGAAAGAACAAGTTCTGAGAAGCTAAAGGTTAACCTCAGGTCATGTCACTTGCAATTGACAGAGCTGTGGTTTGACCCTGGGTCTGCTGGGCACCAAAGTCTACATCGATTCCAATAAGCCACGCTTCCTCACAAAATGCATTTATATTTCTCATGTTTGTATCACTTGTTATCAGGATCTCCCCAGAGTTAATTCTTAGAATTTACAGAGCAACGAAGTCCAGCAGGCAAATGTTAATCTAATCCCATGCCTTTTTCTAAGATCATGTTTAGGGTCTAAACAGAAAGCTGAAAAGTTTTCCAAACTTGAGGGCTTTCTTAGTACAAGGACTACAGCTTCATTCTTTTCCGGTACAGAAACATTTATGTTACAGGATGGATTCTAAAACAAGAACATTAAAGAAAGAGTGGAGGTGGCAATAGTGGCTCAAGGCAGAGGGAGGGGGTGCTGAATCTCATTTCCCTGCACGGTACTTAATGTTCCCGAAACTCTTGTTTTGATCAATCTTCCCTTCCCTTGGAATGTGATGATTTTTAACTTGCTGGTGGAACTCTGTTGATCTCAGGAAGCGAAGACCCACTAAAACAACCTTAACCAGGATGTGATAATATAAGCAGAAGGAAAGCAGGGCTCTGATGCTCACAATACTGTAACACTCACATGGCCATATTTGCCTGAGTTCAGCACTTAAGATCAGGAAAAGAGCAGTGGGTCTCCTAAATGTAACAGAAGTGTAGAGACGTGTTTATTGGAAAGCAATTAATAGTTCTTTAAAATACAAAACTCTGGGAAATCTAACTTCTCAAGTTCTAAATGAAATCCTCATGACAAATCAATCACAGACAGGAGATTGTTGCTTGCAGCTTTAACATTATTGATGGACTGATGGATCCCTATGTCTCTGCTGGGATATGAGCTTGAGAAAAAAACTCACAGTAATGGTGGCTAAAGAGGCTGGATTTTTTTCAATTCCAAGACCATATTTTTTTCTTTGTCTTTTCCTTAAAAATAACTTCTATTGCCTTTGTTGTTGTTAATGGAGGTGATGAATGTTCACTGAGAAGAGTGAAAAATATCGAATAGAATAAAGACAAATACAAAAGTTGCACTTAACACTACTACCTATAAATGAGCACTCAACATTTTGGTGTCATCTCTCTAGGTCAATGTGTCTGTAAATATACTTGTTGTCTTTTGACTTATTTGTAAAAATTGAGATTATGTTGAGCATACTATTTTATTAGTAGCCTTTCCCACTTAATTTGTTTTGAACATTTTCTTATGTTAAGTACTCTCCTCTAATGTTAAAATAATTTATAATGGAAAAAATGGCAAAATAAAACCAAATGTTTCATTTTTATGGTGTGAACATCATCCATACAGAAACAAACCTTGTCTGAGCACCATAATCTTGACCATATGAGTCAAATTAATTCAGCTGTGTCCCATTTCACCAGCCTCAGGTACAAGATGAAGTCGAATAACTCTTAATCGTCTAATTAAATTTCTCTGAAACCCCATCTCATCAGTTGAAGAATTTTTCTGCTCTTCAGGAGTCTTTCCTCCCATTATAACTCAAAGAACCCCAAGAATGCTTCGGGCAAGAGATCAGTCCTGGCTAGCACTGACTCAGGTAATAAAAAGCAGAAAGCTATGAATTAGCTAAGGCTTGCTAGCTGCTATAACAAACCCCCAAATTTCAGTGGTTTAATACAATATAAGGCTATTTCTCATTTTCTTTGGAGTTCAAATGTATGTTCCTTGTTGGGAGATGGGTGGTGGGAAGGAGCTTTTTTTTAGTCATCTTGAGCACTGATATCCAGACAACAGAAGGGAAAATGCATGGAGGGGCAGACGAGAGATCCCCATGAGTCTACCACCACAACCCACTGGCCAGAAGTCATGACTTGGTTATAGCTCACTGTCAGGCTGGCTAGGAAATGTGGTCCAACTTGTGCCCAGAAAGAAGAGAACATGAATCAGTATCTGCCACCTTGTACTCTTGGCACCAAATACTCATTCGCAGTCTTTTTCCTACACCATAGGACACACCCACCCATCTCCCCAAGGGTGTTAATGGAAAGCCACTACATGCAACTCATACTCCAGAACTTTGCTCTGATTTACAGTTTTCTTTTTCAGGTAGACCTTAATTAGACTTATTGTAGTGATCATTTCACAATATATACCAACGTCAAATCTCTATGTTGTACATCCGAAACTAATATAATATATATGTCAACTGTACCTCAATCAAAAAAATATGTTTTTAAAAAAAGAGAAAGAATCCTATAGATTGAGGACCATTTGCAATTTTTGCCAGAAACACATTTTTCTCCCAAACACCCACTATGGCTAACGTAGGCTCAGGTTTGACTACTAGGCTTTCATTTTGAAATGCTGTAGATACACATTACCCCGAAATATTTTTACCCATTTTTTTTTTAAGTTTATTTATTTTCTTGTAGTAATCTCTATCCCCAACGTGGGGCTTGAACTCACAACCTGGATATTAAGAGTCTCATGCTCTTCCAACTGAGCCAGCCAGGCGCCCCTATTTCCACCTATTTTTAAGACGATAGAGGGAAGTTAGAGTATTTTATTCGCTTTTCAATGGATCTGGATAAATTCTTAGAAGGAAATAAATTACTGAGCTGAAGTCAGGATCATTTGGGTACAAAGGACAGAGATTAAGTTATGCCAGGAAAACGAGGCTTAATGAGAGGCCTCAGATCCCAGGGGCACAAGGAGAGTCTCTGGTAGGGCAGGGACCAGAGATTCCCATCCCATATTTTAGCTTCCAAAATCAATCTGCTTCCCTATTCCACATTTCCAAGAGAGGAAGGAGAGCATGCCAATTCACCTTTCCCACCAGGTCACCAGATTTTAGGTTTCAGGCCTGCCGGTGGATGGCTCATCCTGTCTGGTTTCCTCCCCTGGACAACTAGCTATGGTCAGGTCTGGAGGAAGCCCTGTGGTTCCTGACCCACAGAGAAATAGGTGAGGGAGACATTCCCAAATATATCTAAAGGGTATGAGGAGAAGGGCAATAATTCAGCGTTGTATTCTGGACCCCAAATGCCTGCTTCCGGTGTTGGCTCCACCCCTTCCTTGCTGCGTGACCTTGAGTAAGTTACTTACTTGCTCTGTTCCTCGGTTTTTTTATTCTTAAAATGGGACATATAAATGGTATCTCCTCACAGGACTGTGGTAAGGATTAAATGAGACAAAGCGAAAAGCGCTCAAAGCTAGAAATGGCACATGCTGAATATCCAGTGAGTACTGCTATTATATTTTCCCCAGAAAAAGAGTACCCTTCCTGTTTTCTCTGATGAATGCCATCAATATTCTCCCAAATATCAACACTACTGTCATATATCAACCTCCATGGCTTGTTCAGCCTTCCTTTGTTAGTTTTTTACTTTATTATGGATCCATTTATTTATCGGATTTACAGTTCTTGGGCATCCGTTTCCTACCTAAAAATAATTTTTTCCTCCCTAGTCTTGCTGGCATTTCTCCAACCTAAGCCCTTAATACTTCTCACTTGGACTGCTACAATTAGCTCTCTGGTCTCCTTGGCTCCTGCATACCATAGCCAGATTAATTTTACTAACATCTTTTCTGACCATGTTATTCCCCTGCTCAAAAGTTTTCAGTGTTCCCCTATTACTAGTATAAAGTCCACAGTTTGAAACTTGACACTTAGAACATTCTACAGCTCAGAACTGATCTGCCATTGTAGGTTTATTTCCCACAGCTTCCTCGTATACAGATGAAACTCTGTTCAACTGGATTGTTCTTGTTTCTGGCTCCGTTATACCTCGTGTTAAACTCTCCTACCTCTGGGCCTTTGCTCATGCTGTCCCATCCACCTGATATGCCTCACCCCTTGTTCCCTGGACCAGCAGTATCAGCATCACCCGGGAGCTTGTTAGAAACGTCATATTCATTACCTACTGAATCAGAATTTGGATTTTCATAAGATCCCCCGATGATTCATATACACATATTTTTCTTATATGTTATGAGATAAAATATCTTGTAAATTTATTATTAGCTAGTAAGTAGATAAACCCACTACATCCCCTTTCCTGTTAACATTCTACCTTTGCCTCAGAGGCCAGCTCAGATAATATTGCCTCATTCAGGTGTCCTTGACTACTAGAGCTGAAAATAATCTCCTTAATATCTGAATTCCCATAGCTGCTTTCTGAATTCCTTGAATTTCCCATGACTAAATTCTTTATACCTGCTTATGGTAATTAGCACATACTTTTTTTTTTTTTAGCATGAGCTAAGAATTTCATAATTACTTTGTTATTGAAATATATTGAAATATATTTGACATATAACAATATTATTTTCAACACACAACAAAATGATTCATTATTTGTATAGTGTGAAATGATCACCATAATAAATCTAGTTAAAATCCATCACCTCATTTAGTTACAAATTTTTTCTTATAATGAGGACTTTTAAGATCTACTCCTTAAGCAAAATTCAAATATACAGTATCATAAACTATGGTCTCCATGCTGCACATTACATCCCCAGGGCTTATTTATTTTATTACTGGAAATTTATACCTTTTGATCCACTTCACCCATGTTGATCACCACTCCCATCCCTTGCCTCAGGTCACTGCCAGTCTGTACTCCGTATCTTTCAGTTCAATTTTTTTCCTTTTTCTTTTTTGTAGATTCCACAAACAAGTGAGATCATATAGTATTTGTCTTTCTTTGTCTGACTTCTCTCACTTAGCGTAATGTTCTCAAGGTCCATCCATGTTGTTACAAATGGCAAGAGTTCAGTCTTTTTTATGGCTGAAAAATATTCCTTTGTGTGTGTGCATTTCTGTGTGTATACAGACACACAATAGAATATTTTATATATATATAACCTTTTCTTATCTCATAATTATATATAAATAATCTTTTCTTTATCCGTTTATCCTCAATGGACATAGATTGATTCTATGTCCTGGCTATTGTAAATAAAGCTGCAATAATCTTTTTGAGTTGATGTCTTCATTTCCTTGGATAAATACTCAGAAGTGGAATTGCTGGATCATATGGTAGTTCCATTTTTAATTTTTCAAGGAACCTCCATACTGTTTTCCGCAATGGCTGCACCAATTTACATTCCCATCAACAGTGCACAAGGGTTCCATCTTCTCCACCTTCTCACCAACATTTATTTCTTCTCTTTTTGATAACGGCCACTCTAACATGTGTGAAGTGATATCTCATTGTGTTTTTGAGCAATCTCTATAACCCAACATGGGGCTTGAACTCATAACCCTCCAAATTAAGAGTCACATGCTCTACCAATTAAGCCAGCTAGGTGGCCCTCATTGTGTTTTAGACTTGCATTTCCCTGATGATTAGTGGTGTCAAGCTTCTTTTCACGTACTTGTTGGTCATATGAGTGTCTTCTTTGGAAAAAATATCTATTCAGATTCTTTGCCTATTTTTTAAATGGATTGTTTTTGTTTTTGTTTTGCTATGGAGTTATGTAAATTCTTTATATATTTTGGATGTTCGCCGCTTATCAGATATATGAATTGCAAATATTTTCTCCCATTCAGTAGGCCGCCTTTTCACTTTTTTGATGATTTCCTTTGCTGTGCAGAAGCTTTTTAGTGTGACATAGTCCTGCACGTTTATTTTTGCTTTTGTTGCCTTTGCTTTTGATGTCAGAGCCAAAAAAATCATTGCCAAGCCCGATGTCAAAGAACTTGCTGCCTATAATTTCTTCCAGGAGTTTTATGGTTTCAGGCCTTGCATTCAAGTCTTTAATCCATTTGAGTTAGTTTTTGTGTATGGTATAAGATAGCAGTCCAGTTTCATTCTTTTGCATGCGGCTGTCCAGTTTTCCCAACACTATTTATTGAAAAGACCGTCCTTTTCCCTTGTATGTTATTGGCTCCTTTGTCATAAATTAATTGACCATATATGCATGATTTATTTTTGGGCTCTCTGTTCTTCTCCACTGATCTATGTGTCGGTTTTTATGCTGATACCATATTGTTTTGAACACTATAGCTTTGCAGTATAATTTGAAATTAGGGAGACTGATGCCTCCAGCCTTGTTCTTTTTTCTCAAGGTTACTTTGACTAGTCAGAGTCTTTTGCACTTTCATACAAATTTTAGAATTATTTATCCTATTTCTGTGAAAAATGCCATTGGAATTTTGATAGGAATTGCACGGAATCTGTAGTGTGGACATTTTAACAATATTAATTCTTCCAGTCCATGAGCATGGATATCTTTCCATGTATTTGTGTCTTCTTCCATTTCTTTCATCAGTGTTTTATAGTTTGCAGTGTACAGGTCTTTCACCTCCTTGGTTAAATTTATTTCTAGGTATTTTATTTTATTTTTTTGATGCAATTGTAAATGTGATAGTTTTCTTAATTTATCATTTTGATAGTTTGTTATTAGTGTGTAGAAATGCAACTGATTTTTTTATATTGATTTTGTATCCTGCAACTATACCAAATTTCTTTATTCTAACAGTTTTTTGGTGGAATCTTTAGGGTGATATAATATTTCATCCGAAAATAGTGCAAGTTTTACTTCCTCCTTTCTAATTTGAATAACTTTTATTTCCTTTTCTTACCTAATTGCTATGGCTAGGACTTCCAAAGCTATGTTGAATAAAAGTGTTGACAGCGGGCATCCTTGTCTGAACAAGGATGTTTCAGCATTTTACCACTGAGTATGATAACCTTGTTATATATGGCCTTTATTATATTAAGGTAATTTCCCTTTACACTCACTTTGTTGAAAGTTTTTATCATAAATGGAATTTTGTCAAATGTTTTTTCTGCATCTATTGAGATGATCATGTCATTTTTTATTCTTCGTTTTGTTAATGTGGTGTATCACATTGACTGATTTGTGGAGGTTGAACCATCTTGCATCACTGGAATAAATTCCACTGATCATGGTTAATGAACTTCTTAATGCATTGTTGAATTCGGTCTGCTAATATTTTATTGAGGATTTTTACATCTATGTTCATCAGAGATATTGGCCTGTAATTTTCTTTTCTTATGGCATCCTTCTCTGGATGCCTTATTTGGTATCAGGATAATGCTGACCTCATAAAGTAAGTTTGGAAATGTTCCTTCCTCTTCTATTATTTTGGGAGTGGGGTGGGAGGGAGAGTTTGAAAAGGATTGGTATTAAATCTTTGAAAGTTTGGTAGAATTCACAGCGAAGTTGTCTGGTCCTGGACTTTCGTTTGTTTGGAGGTGACTGATTACTGATTCAATCTCCTTACTAGTAATCAGTTTGTTCAGATTTTCTATTTCTTCATGATTCAGTCTTTGTAGCTTGTATGTTTCTAGAAATTTATCCATTTCTTCCAATTGTTAAATTCATTGGCATATAACTGTTCATAATAATCTCTTATGACCCTTTGCATTTCTGTGATAACAGTAGAAATGGCTAGTCTTTGATTCCAGATTTTATTTGTGTCCTCTCTTTTCTTGGTGAGTCTAACTAAAGCTTTGTCAATTTTATCTTTTCAAATAACCAGCTGCTCTTAACTTCATTGATCTTTTCTATTTTTTTTTAGTTTTTTCATTTATTAGCACTCTCCTTTTTGTTATTTCCTTCCTTCTACTAACTTTGGGCTTCATTTGTTCTTCTTTTTCTAGTTTTTTGAGGTGCAAAGTTTGGTTTTTCTTTGAGATTTTTCTTGTGTATTGATGGCATTTATCACTATGAACTTCTTTGCTTTTTTTGCGTCCCATACATTTGATTTGTTGTATTTCCATTTTCATTTGTCTCAAGGTATTTTTTGATTTCTCTTGACTTCTTCTTTGACCCATTGGTTGCTCAATAACATGTTGCTAATCTCCACAGATTTCTGAATTTTCCAGTTTTTTCTTATAATTAATTTCTAGTTTCATATGATTGTGTTCAAAGAAGATGCTTGATATGATCTCAATTTTCTTAAATGTATTAAGATTTGTTTTGTGGCCTAACATACAATCTATCTTGAAGAATGTTTTGTGTGCACTTGGGAATATGTATTCTGGTACTTTGGGATAGAATGTTCTATTAATACCTGTTAGGTCCATCTAGTGTAACATGTCTTTTAAAGCCAATGTTTTTTGTTTGTTTGTTTTGCTTTTGTTTTGTTTTCCTTTTTTTCTTTCTTTTCTTTTTTTATTAACATATAATGTATTATTTGCCCCAGGGGTACAGGTCTGTAAATCATCAGGCTTACACATTTCACAGCACTCACCATAGCACATACCCTCTCCAATGTCCATAACCCAGCCACCCTATCCCCACCCCCCTACTCCCCAGCAACCCTCAGTTTGTTTCCTGAGATTAAGAGTCTCTTATGGTTTGTCTCCCTCCTGATCCCATCTTGTTTCATTCCCCCCCACCCCCCACGACCCCCACCCTGCCTCTCAAATTCCTCATATCAGAGAGATCATATGATAATTGTCTTTCT
>CM052897.1:112890718-112978186 GCA_028534135.1 Potos flavus
TGGCTGCATAGTATTCCATTGTGTATATATACCACATCTTTTTTATCCACTCATCTGTTGACGGACATCTAGGTTCTTTCCATAGTTTGGCTATTGTGGACATTGCTGCTATAAACATTCAGGTGCACGTGCCCCTTCGGACCACTACATTTGTATCTTTAGGGTAAATACCCAGTAGTGTGATTGCTGGGTTGTAGGGTAGCTCTATTTTCATCTTTTTGAGGATCCTCCATACTGTTTTCCAGAGTGGCTGCACCAGCTTGCATTCCCACCAACAATCTAGGAGGGTTCCCCTTTCTCTGCATCCTCACCAACATCTGTCATTTCCTGACTTGTTCATTTTAGCCATTCTGACTGGTAAGGTGATATCTCACTGTGATTTTAATTTGTATTTCCCTGATGCTGAGTGATGTTGGGCACTTTTTCATGTGTCTGTTGGCCACTTGGATGTCTTCTTTGCAGAAATGTCTGTTCATGTCTTCTGCCCATTTCTTGATTGGATTATTTGTTCTTTGGGTGTTGAGTTTGAGAAATTCTTTATAGATTTTGGATACTAGCCCTTTATCTGATATGTCATTTGCGAATATCTTCTCCCATTCCGTCAGTTGTCTTTTGGTTTTGTTAACTGTTTCCATTGCTGTGCAAAAGCTTTTGATCTTGATGAAGTCCCAATAGTTTATTTTTGCCCTTGCTTCCCTTGCCTTTGGTGATGTTTCTTAAAGCCAATGTTTTCTTATTAGATTTTCTGTCTGGACAATCTATCCATTGGTGTGAGTGGGGTATTAAAGTCTCCTACTATTATTGTATTGGTGTCAATTGCCCTCTTTAGGTTTGTTAATACATAAATAGGCAGCAATAAAATAATAGTAGGTGACTTTAAGAACATTTTAATGGGCATTTTCAAATATATACTAAAGTAGAGAGAAAAATACAATAAGCCTCCCTTTATGTATCATTTAACTTCAACAATAATTAACAATTTGCCTATCTCATTTCACCTATTTTTCTACTACACACACACATTTTTTTCTGCAGTACTTAAATTCCATAGTAAAGCATCTTACTTATTGATACTTTATTAATATCTCTAGAATATATGTTTTTTAAAACCTAACCACAATACCCTTATCACGCACAAAATAATAATTTTTTAAAATCCTTCCTTAGTAAAATCCTTTTCCTTGTTCAAATATCCCCATTGTCTCAGAAATATCTTTTATAGTTGTTTTATTCAAATCAGTATGCAAGCAATATCCATTCTTTAAAATTGGTTTTGTCTACTTCCCAAACCATTTCTTTGAACAAACTGAACAAATAGGTATATATTCTACATATATGTGTTTAATGTATGTTTTTCAAAATCACCCTGGCTAGAGGCACCCAGGTGGCTCCACCGGTTAGGCATCTGACTTCAGCTCAGGTCATGATCCTAGGGTCCTGGAATCCATCACCATATCGAGCTCCCCACTCAGCTCCACCCCACAATCTGAGTCTAAGTCTAAATAAACTGGAAGTCTGAGTCTAAATAAGTCAGAAGTCTGAGTCTAAATAAACAAACAACCAAACAAAGAAAAGTCACTCTGGCTAAACAAAATGTGGCATATACCTACAATGGAGCATTATTCGGCCCTAAAAAGGAAGGAAATTCTGTCACATGCTGCAACATGGATGAACTTTGGCCACATTAGGCCAAATAATAATAAATAGTGAAATAAGCCAGTCAAGAAAGGACAAATACCATGTGATTCCACTTACATGAGGTGTACGGAGTCATCAGATTCACAGGGAGAGAAAGTAGAACAGTGGCTGCCAGGGAGTTGGGGGAGGAGTGAGGGGTTGCTGTTGATGGGTATGAAGTTTCAGCTCCGCAAGATCTAAGTGTGGTGCCTGGTTGCACAAAGATGTGAATGTACTTAACGCTGCTGAAAGGCACACCTAAAAATGGTTAAGATGGTACATTTTTATGTTATGTGCATTTTATCACACTTCAAAAACATTTTTCAATGCCTGCTGTGTGGAGAACGGTTTGTAGCCAAGACAAAGTAGAAGCAGGCTGACCCGCTGGGAGGACACTGCAGTGGGCCAGGTCAGATGACAGCAGCTTGGATTTTGGTGATAATGGTGGAGGCAGTTAAAAAAAAAAAAATCAGATTTGGGGTCCACTTAAAAAGAAGAAAGGGGGCGCCTGGGTGGTTCAGTCAGTTGAGCTTCTGACTCTTAGTTTCGGCTCAGGTCATGATCTCATGGGTCGTGGGATCGAGCCCCACATCTGGCTCCCTGCTCAGTGGGGAGTCTCCTTGAGGATTCTCTCCCTCCTCCCTTCCCCGCCACCCCCCAAAATAAATAAATAAATCCTTTAAAAAATAAATAAAAAGGAGAAAACAGTAGGACCTGCTGGCGGATTGGATATTGAGTGTGAAGGAAAGGCAAAGTGACGGAGGACTGCGTGGATTTGGGTCTGATGAACTGAGCTCCTGGCAGTGCCATTCAGAGAGGACTCCTGGGGGAGGAGCCAGTTACCAGGTGGCAGGCTCATGACACTGGACGTTTTCCATGGGAGAAGGGAGCTTGGTTGTTCTCTTTGGAACAGGCGCTTATTCTGGATTTGGATTTGGTTCCCCTGGCTGCCGTCGTGTGGCTTCCAGCACTCTCTCTCCAGACTTGCTGAATGGCTGACAGTCGTCATGTCCCCACTCACGCTCCCACTCCTGAGCAAGGAGCTCATGTTGCAGGGGAAAAGTAAGCCATGGGCCAATGTCCATGAGATTCCCTGATCCTGTTCTGTATGGGAACGCCAGAAGCAGGAGGCCCAGTAGAGCAGGAATGGCCTGTCGGCAGCCAGTTCCTGTGCCAGATGGAGAAACACCTTGCCGAGAGGCAGCATATGGTCTCGCGAGCACTCCTGCGTCTCCCCAGCCAGGATGCACCTGGCCACGCCACCAAGGGTGGTCGCGGTGGTGGAGGCGACTTCTCAAGATCGTACCCACTGACGTGACCAAAACCACCTGCCTCCTTTACTCAAGTTTCTGTTTGGGAGGTTTAGGCACCCGGAGAGACACATTTTCACCCAAGACACAGCCTCCCAGAAAGGATGGGCTGGAATATTCTGTTAGCCAACTCAGTAAACATTAAACCGGATCTGATTTTATGGTAGTCTCCCATTAGTCATGGGGCAGAAATTCCAAAACACCCAGGGGTGCCTGAAACTGCAAAGAGTACCAAAGCCTGTATAGACTCTGGTTTTTCCCTGCACATACATACCTACTATAAGGTTTAATTTATAAATTAGGGACCGTAAGAGATGAACAATTAATAATAAAATAGAACAATTATAACAATATACTGTCATAAAAGTTATGTGAATGCAATCTCTTTCTTTCTCTCTCTCTTTTTTTAAAGATTTTATTTATTTGACAGGGAGAGACACAGCGAGAGAGGGAACACAAGCAGGGGGAGTGGGAGAGAGAGAAGCAGGCTTCCCGCTGAGCAGGGAGCCCAATGGGGGGGCTCGATCTCAGGACCCTGGGATCACGACCTGAGTCGAAGGCAGATGCTTAACGACTGAGGCACCCAGGCGCCCTGCAGTCTCTCTTTTGCTCTCAAAACACTTTTTTTAAATTGAGGTATAGTTGACATACATCAGTTCCAGGTGTGCGACCTAGCGATTTGAGAGTCATACACGTTACAAGACGCTCACCCTAAGTGTAGTCACCATCTGTCACCATACAGTCATTACAAAATTATTACTCTATTCCCTATGCTGTACTTTTCATCCCTGTGACATTTCTTTGCTGACTGGAAGTTTGTTCCTCTTCATCCCCTTCATCTGTTTCATCTTTCCCCCAACACCCCTCCCCTCCAGCACCCACCGGTGTGTTCTCTGTATTTAGGAGTCTGTTTCTGGTGTTTACTGTTGTTTTGGTTTTTTATATTACGCATGTAAGTGAAATCATACGGTATTCGTCTTTTTCCGTCTGACTTCTTTCACTTAGCAAATCTCATCCATCCATCCTTGTTGTTACAAATGGCAAGATTTCATACTCTTTCTCTCAAAACATCTTATTGTACTGTACTCACCCTTTTTGTGACGACATGAGATGATAACGTGCCTACACGCTGAAACGAATGAGGTGAGAAACATGGGCACATGACACAGCGTTAGGCTGCCATTAACTCACCTTCTGATGACATGTCTGAAGGATGATCATCTGCTTCCGGGCCACACCCGCCTGAGGGTAACGGAAACAACAGAAAGAACTGCAGGTAAGGGGGCTGGTGTCTGTCGAAAAGTAATGTGTTCTTACCCCTGAATGTCACGGAGCTCTTCACATTACGTGTCACCCTCCCTTCCAGGTCTCAGCAGCATGCATCATATCAGAACTCCTCGGAGCCTGATCTTCGATGATCTCCAGGGGCAAGTCTTGCTGCCATGTTCTTCCTTCCCAACCCCTCGCTCCTGTTTGAGGCTGCCCGGAGGAGGTTGCCTGCTGCCCTTGCACAAGGTCACCAGCATCTCTCCCAACAGCCTTTATCACAATACCCCTCGGGCACCAGAGAGATGCTGGGGTCCTCTCTCACACTGTCACCTGGGTCCCGGCAAAGTCTCAAAAACACTTTTGTTTTTTCCTTTTGTTTCTTACCTGAAAACAACCAAAACTTTTTTTTTTTAAGATTTTATTTATTTATTTGAGAGAGAGCGAGTGAGAGACAGCACAGGATGGGGGAGGGGCAGAGGGAGAGAGAGGAGCAGGTTCCCCACTGTGCAGAGAGCCCGAAGTGGGACTCGATCTCAGGACCCTGGGATCATGACCTGAGCTGAAGGCAGACCCTTAACCGACTGAGCCACCCAGGTGCCCCAACAACCAAAACTTTAATAAATGCCTTTTTCCTTAGGAATTGGCATTGTCTTCATTCGTGTAAAGCCAAGACTCTCCCACTCCAAATCAAGAAAAACACCACTCACCTGAATGCGCAATGCACCTTACGAAGCCACACTTCTCCTCTGCCTTCCGGTTAATGGTTATGCCCCACATTCTTGGACAGTAACAGGTACCCCCTTGTAGTAAGAAAGGGCCTATTCCAGTAAACTTCCTAAAATAAACAGAGTGGGTACCAATTAAGCAGATCTTAAACTCAGGTGCACAAGACATGTAACTTTATTTTTTACAACAATAATTTTTTTGTCTGAGATAGCCACCGCTCACCACCACTCCTCATTCTGCAAGATGCCAAAAGTGGCGATCTTAGCTAATTCACATCATGATTTCTCAACAATTCAGGTTTACCGTCCCCCGCCCCCCCCCCCCCCCCGCACCCTGCCACAGGGCTGCATTTCACCTCTGGAAACGGGGGTCAGAGAAGACTTGCGACATCATGGGAAGAGAGAGCTGAACTTGGCTCCCTTCTCTGAGAGTCCCAGGAGCTGGGGCAGCACCCTCTTGCTGTCCTTGGGTTTTCTGTGTTGCATGCTCCCTGCTCGGAGACACACAGGGAAATGCTCGGCTGCCCTGCAGCTCCCACCCCCCCTGCAGCCCCGCCCCTCTAATACTGAGGTGGCCCCAGGCCCTTAGGGGCTTCTATCCTCTCCTGCTCCCAACCCACGCGGCAAGGGCGCTCCCGAGGCCCGTCATGCCCCAGGCCCACTGCCTCTCTCGCGGATCCCCTCGCTTACCTGGGGGTTACTGCTAGCCCCTTTGCCGCCTGGAGCTGAGTGGCTGCCTTTCCTTTAAGGGAGCGTGTGATGCGGGTCCACCGCTGACCCCGCCTGCCCCGCCAAGCCTTCCTCCCTCACTTCCCTCTGGGCCTCAGCCAGGAAAGGGGGGCAGGCTGAGCCTAGACTCTTGCTATTTTCGGGGTCCCTTCCAGTTTGCCGAAGTCCCATACCCCTCTGAGCTTCTGTGTGACTACAGCCCACTGCCCAATGTTCCGTTTCCCACGGGCAGAATCAGGAGAAGCAGGAAGGCATTTGTTCTTCCGGAGACTTTGAAAGGTCGTCTCAGAGGCAAAACAGAACAGAAATGGTATCCCTTTTAGGACGGGGGAGGCTTTTTCCCTCCGGCACTGGACACTGGGATCCTCCTCCAAAGCGGGGGCTGTTCCTGCAGGGGCTTCGGGAACCGCGGGGCCTGCAGCGGGGGGCCCTCTCCCTGGGCGGTCAGAGCCGGGGTCCTCTGTGCGCTGACGAGCTAGGAACCACAAGCTACGAAGTTTGTCCAAACTACAAAACAGGAAAAGGTCTTTCAAGAATTTTAATTTTTTTTTTTTAATTTATTTGACAGAGAGGGAAAGCACAAGCAAGGGGAGTAGCCGGTAGAGGGAGAGGGAGAAACGGGCTCCTCCCCGAGCACAGAGCCCAATGCCGGGCTCAATCCCAGAACCCGGGATCATGGCCTGAGCCAAAGGCAGCCGCTTAACCGACTGAGCCACTCAGGCGCCCTAAATTCTCCTTTTCTTACCTTTATGTTTCTTCCTTTACTGGCTGTCCTGCATAGACTCAGATGCTATTTTTTTTTTTTTTTTCCCAAATGCAGTCTCATCTTGGCCCACTGATACCTCTAGAACCACAACGATTTCTGAAAAGCTTGCCTCAGCTCTACACACCAGTTTTCTCATGTCCTGGAGTGACCTGTCCTAGATTTCTTTCTACGTTTGTCATCAGTCTGTAGGGCCAATGTATACTCTGACCTTGGGCAATAATTTAATCTCTCTGTGACTCTATTTCCTTCCATAAAATGGGACAAATAATATTATCTATGGCATAGTAGTATGTGAAGTCCTTAGAACAAAGCATGGAAAATAGTAAATAGTCAATAAATATTACTATTATCATTATTATGACTATTACAAAGCCCACATGAATAAATATTATGAAATAAATATTACAAAATAAAATAAAATACAAAAAATAAATACAACTTATTTTTACATAAATACAAAAAATATAAAAATGAAAAATAAAATAAAATATTACAAAACAAAATAAAATATTATGTAATAAATATGCTGTAATATTTATAAATATTATAAATATTACAAAGCCCATATGAATCCCTACATGCGGCAGGGGTAAGTCTTAGGCCACAACTCAGAGAGGCAAAAAATGTAACTTGCTTTATTTTTCTGTAAGTCTGTTTAGTTTCTATTCTGTATGCCCCTTCCCCTGGGTAGAGAAACTTCATCCCAGTTAATTCAGAGTCTCCCTCTCTCTAGGGCTGTGTCTAACTTTTGGGCCTGGGTCCTAGGCCAGTGATGCATCCAGGTGCCTACAGTGGAACTGAGTCCCCCAAGCAACCAGCTTAGACCCAGTTCCCACTTCCTGGGGACATGGGAGCAGAGAACACCTCTAGAAGAGGCCAACTTTCTTTGTGCATTCAGGGGGAATTACAGGAGGGAAGGGGGGGATGTGGTAGGGTAAAATTTTGGAATTCTATACAATGTTTTTTTTCATTACCGCTACTTTATTTTTTACTCGATGGACCTTTACCAGTCAAGGAGACTGTGAGGCAACCATTGTACATCCCAGGGAAGGGTTGCTACATCAGAGAAGCAGAGGAAATGCTTTTTGGAGGTTCACACATCTGGATTTTTCAGTGTCAAAAGCCTGGCCTTGAGGGAGTTGCAGCATTAATTTTAGGCCACAAACACTAGATTGGAAAGAATATGAGGTGATGGCAAAAGTCAGGTCTTGTAAGCCAAAATGAGATACAGCTTCTCTTGGTTGGAAGAGAGGAGAGTTAGAGAGGAAACAGGTAAATGCGATTCTGCGTGGGTAGGGAGAGCATAAAGTTTAGCGTCCCAACTGGTTCACTTTTGAAAGTGAAAGGGAGTGCTGTTAATCCACTAGCTTCCCCTATGCACCAGGACTCATTCCAAGACGCTCAGCAGATAGCTGAGACTGTGGATAGCACCAAAACTTATATATACTATGCTTGTTCCTATACATACACACCTATGACGAAGTTTAATTTAGAAAGTAGATGCAGTAGGAGATCAACGACAATAGCTAGTCATGAAAAAGAACAATTATAACAACACAGTATAATAAAAGTTATGTGACTGTGGTCTCTCTCTCTCTCTCAAAATATCTTATTGTACTGTACTTACCTTTCTTCTTCTTGTGATGATGTGATGTAACATAATGTTAGGCCGGGTCAGGAGAAGGATCATGATGGGTCAGGAGAAGGATCGTGTTCTTCTGGGCCACAGTGGACCATGAGTAACTGAAACCAGGGAAAGCAAAGCCACAGATAATGGAACTACTGAATTATGCTGGGATCACAGACACAAATCGGGACTATCGAGGCAAACCAGCCCAGTCATATGTTCACCCTATGCATGGGTTGCGCTCCCTATCCCTATACCTAGCCCAGGACCAAGTGGAGGTGAGGGTTTCTAGAAACTATCGATTTGCTTGGGGACTCTGAAAGGAGAGCTCCTGTTCTTCTTTGCTTATGAGAAAGCTCCCAGGGGTCCAACGTGGCAAGGAAACATGGCTACTTGTTTTCTCTGCCCTGAAGAGGTCAGTGGTAGCTGAAAAAGAGCCAGGCCTGGAAAGGCCATGGGGCAGAGACACAAGGGTCAGATGGGAAGGAGCACCCCAGCAAGGGCCGAGATTAAAGACAGTGAGACTGTATGCAACCTGCCCTCAAGCTGCTGCCATTAGTGCCCTCAGCCTGCCACCACAACCAAGCAACCCATCCTGGGAAATGAGAGGGGACCCCGCACTAATGAGGTAACACATGGAACGGACAGAGATGCTCTGATTTGACTGAGACTTCATTTCAGGAGCCAGGCAGAGCAGGAACTTGATATGGAAATGCTGTGGTTGTGAATATGGTGACATGTCTTGCACATCTGAGCTGTGGCCTGAGATTCACACCCACTTTACAATGACACAGAGAACCCAAAAGTTAATGTCAAGTCCTGGCTGCCTGGGTGGCTCAGTCAGTTCAGTGTCTGCCTTCAGCTCAGGTCATGATCCTAGAGTCCCAGGATCGTGTCCCTCATTGGGTTCCCCACTCAGTGGAGAGTCTGCTTCTCCCTTTGACCTTCCCCCATCTTGTGCTTTCTCTTTCACTCACTCTCTCTCTCTCAAATAAATAAATCTTTAAAAAATATAATAATGTCAAGTCCTAAAAGCAGAAGTCTTGCAACTTTTAAATAAAAGTCCCTCTTTTAAAAAATAGTGCCTTAGAGTCTAGTCTTCTAGGGCATTCTGTTATACAGACATCCGAATCTACACACAGGAAAGGTCTGGCTTTTGGGGGAGGCACTTTGATATACAAACAAAACGAAACAAAAAAATGCACTTAACCTTCAGCCCAGCGTTTTATTTCTTGGCATCTGCCTTAGAAAAATAATTGCCCACATAGTACATTGGAAAGAATGTGAAAGGATTTTCAGAGTTGTGTTTTTTACAATAGTGAAAAATTGGAAATACCCTTAATGTCAGTCAACAGTTAAATAAACAACTGCATCTTCACACTACTGAGTAGTAAGTTTTCAAAACATGTTAGGTTTTGCATTGTTCTGAAGTGGAAAAATCCTCAAGACAGAAACTTGAAAAGCAAGATATGGAAGGATACACACCATATGGTGTTATTTATGTAAACACACATGAAGCCAATGGTTAACTCTGAGGCAGGGACTACAATTGGGAGATTGAAGATTAAGGTAGATGGGTTCACTTTATGGGGATGGTTCAAATTTTTTACAGCGAGCATTTATTCAGGTAGTGTCCCCCCTCCCCCCCCCCTTTTTTTTTCTAATTGCTGCCTTGTAGCACCGGGAAACGGAGTACAAATGAGGATAATGTGAGGAACACTGAATTACGGGACAATTTGTAAAGATACAGGTAGGGTTCAGGAGAACTACTTAGGAGAGTGATGTGGAAACAAGAAGGAGAAAGTTAGGTAGTGACATTTCCAGGAGGAGAACCGTGACCTGTGTTCGAAGGATACAGCCAATCAGAGGAGTTAAGACATAAAGTCCCTGACATCATTCTCTTTCCCTCCAATCACCTGCGGGAGCTTCCCCCGGCCAAATCCAATGGGAAGCCAGAGGGTAAGGGAACTGTTGATACAGTCCATAGAGTGAGACTCCTGGGGCAGAAAGCAGAGGACAATGTGGTAGATAGTTACCATACCTACGACGCAAAGGGTTGCCATAATTGATAAAAAAGGACAAACAGCTCACCAAATGTTGGGATGTTTGACTAAATGTCACCCCACCCCTTTCCTGAATTCTGAACAAATCGAGATCTATGACAAAGAGTAAGGCAGATGGGAGCCAAGTATGGTGATACTTTTACCCCCAGGAAAAGGCAATGTCTAGAGGCATTTCCGGTTGTCCCAGCTCTATGGGAGGAGAGTGGGGTGCTACTGGTATCAATTGGGTTGAGGCCAGGGATGCTGCAAAACAGGACTGCCCCCTAAAAAAAGAATTATCACGCCCCCAGTGCCAATAGTACCAAAGTTGAGATATTCTGCCTCAAGACTTACCCATAAAATAGTTTTAATAATGCCAACCTGTTAGAAGTTTTATGAGAATTAAACCATTTAATGTATACACGAACTTGCCATTAAGTATTTGATAAGAATGAGAATAAGGAAAACAATGAAGAGGAATATAAAGATGGATGGAAGAAGATGCTGAAGACAGCGCTCTCATTGCTATTGTGAATTGAGCATTTATTTGTAGGACATAGAAAGCCATCTTTTGTTTGGATTGCTGATCTTTAAAGTTTAACATCATAATATGACCAGGCACTGGAGTTGTTATGTACCTGAAGTAAACCCCCTCAGGGGCAAACCAGTATCAGCCAAGATCGTCATATGATCAATGCTGAGTTCACTCCCGTGAGAAGAGAGAGGAAACGTTTTCGGGTTCCAGTGGGAAGAGTCGTGAGGTTGCGGGGAGGCCAGCTCTGCCCAAATCCAACAATATGGCGGTGTCTGCTCTACTTAATGTTGGGGTTGGTGGGAAGAGGAGGTGCCACCAGCTCTTCTTTCTCCTTTCATTTTAATAGTGGCAAATTACTACAAACTCAAATCTGGCAGAGGAAAAAAAAATGGAAATATTTATTGGCCAAATCAAAGTAATTCAATTTTTATTTAAATTTTTATTTATCTTTTTAATCTCTGTGTAAGTCGTTATATGCTCATCATAGAGGGAAGGAAAAAGCCTGACCAAAAGAAAAAAGAAAAAGCACACATAGTCGTACTATTATTTTAACATGCCTTGCTTCAGGGTTTTTTTTCCTGTGCATACAGGGCATTTTGTATACCTTTTAAAATAAAATTGTTATCAGATCATTCAAAAACTTTGTAACCTGCTTTTTAATTTAATAATACATTTTAAATAGTTGTAATGTCTTTAAGCATCCTTCTGTATTAACTTGTCAAAATATAAACTTTTTTTTTTCCTAGTTACAAAAGGAATAACCACTAAATGTGAAAGAAATGCCAACAGTGTCTAGAAAAGAAAGGGAGGGGGGGAAGTATTTGGGTTGGGAAACTGTGACTTCAGTTGGCATAAACAACTAAACAACAGAAGGCCCAGAGGCTGGATGGGCTCAACCAGCATCATCAGGAGGCCAGGTGCTTTCTGTCTCCCTCCTCTGCTGTCTTTGGGGACCTCATCTGCAAGCCCATTCTCCTCGGCGTCACAAGATGGCTGCCTGTGGCAATCGAGGCTGCATAGTCCCTTCTTATGTCCCTCTTCTGGGGAATATCAATTTGTTCTTTAAGTCTAATGGCATCAACTTGTGTCATACGATCTCCCTGACCAACAACAGTCACCGGGGCAATCCTAATCACTCATGAAGTAGGCCTGGTCACACACAGAGTCCAGGGGTGGGGTCAGCGTGTTCTGAAGGGCATGGCTATGTGAAGAGGGGTGGACACCTAAACCCAGTGGGAATTCTGCCAGGAAAGATGGAAGGAGAGTGTGTGGTTAGATAAGCGGTCAATGGTATTCACTTTAAGACTCCCCTCCGGCTATCCAACATGCCTATACCCCTTCCCATCTATCATTTTTTTACAAAAAAAAAAGAGAGAGAGAGATTTATTTATTTATTTTAGAGGGAGAGCATGAGCAGGGGGAGGGGCAGAGGGAAAGAGAGAGAGAGAGAATCCTCAAGGAGACTTCCCGCTGAGCAGGGAGCCCAACATGGGGCTCGATTCCACCACCCTGAGATCATGATCTGAGCTGAAATCAAGAGTCAGCCACTTAACCGACCGAGCCACCCAGGCGCCCCTCCCATCTATCGGTTTTAAAGATTTTATTTATTTATTTGACAGAGAGAGAGAGATCACAAGTAGGCAGAGAGGGAGGGGGAAGCAGGCTCCCTGCTGAGCAGAGAGCCCGATGCGGGGCTCGATGCGGGGCTCGATCCCAGGACCCTGAAATCATGACCTGAGCCGAAGGCAGAGGCTTTAACCCACTGAGCCACCCAGGCGCCCCTATCGGTTTTAAACAATAACCACAGCTTCATAAAATGTCTGCAGCCCTTTTCTGAAGGGAGGCAGCAAGAGGTCTTAAGACTCCTGCATACATTGTAAGTCCTGGGTCTCTGGGGGGTCTGCAGACCTCTTCGCTCTGTTATTTGAATCATATGTGGTGGTGGTGGTGGTTGAATTCACGTAGGAATAGAAGGAATTTTCTGCGATTTTCTTCCAACATCAGCCCTTCTTTTTTCTGATGTGTTTTGAGCTCCACGCTTCCTTTTTTTTTTTTCCTTTAGAGGGTGTGGGGGTGGGCAGAATTATCACACAGACCCCAAGATGGGTTTCTTCTCGCTTAGTCATTCTGAGGTCATTGCAATTGTACATGGGCCTGCACTTCGCTCCCAAAACAATCCCCACGTGGTCTTTTGCTTATCTCCCTGCTTCCCCGAGAAACGTGAGTCAGCTGGTTCTTGGAGCTACATCGTTTACATGTATGGGCCCCAAAGCTGCCTGAGGAGAGCGGGGAGGGCAGTGCTTCTGCGAGCCATCAAAGTTGAGAACAATTTCCACATTCATTTAATTTTTTTCTTGTATTGAAATCTTTGAGTAGAGGCTGGGTCCAAGGAATAGAGCATCTACCTTGTCCCGTGGATGGTGGTGGGTCTGGGGATTTGGGTCTGTCTCCCTTCTTCTGCTGATCAAAGCTGGAGGCAGGGTCCTGGCAGGTGGTGTGAAAGTCATGTCTTGTGTGGCTGCCGGCACGTTGTTCCACTCAGCTCACTCTGTCCCAGGCTGCCAGCCCCTCAGAGACATTTGCTGCTAAAAGCTTGTTTCTGGACTCTCTCCCACCACTGTGGCCTTCGACTGATGCTTGGCTTTACGAGGAGGGAAAAGGGCCCCAAGTGGAACATTCCAGATCTTGTCTCTTGCCAACTCAAGCCCCTATTTCCTGTCCTTCCAAAGTGAGAATTATTTTTAGTGGGATTTTCAGAAATTCTGCCTCTTCTCAACACTTTGAATAGTTCACTCCAAAAAGGGAGTTGTCGGTTGATTCCCAGAATTTTATATCAAGTTAGGCTTAATTGTTTTGTATTTCTGGAGGTCTCTGTGATATGAGGCTGAGAAAATCCCCTAGATTCTTTGTTGGACGATGCTTTCTTTGGTGTATCTTGTTTTATTCATTCCAGTGAGCCTTGGAAAGAGATTTTTATAAACCCACTAATACAATGCTCTTTCCTGGATGCTCCCAGAGCACTTTTAATGGTTACACATCATCCCAATCATGTGGGTAAAGCTAAATGTACTTTACCAATTTCCAACTGGCAAATGGTTAGGTGATTTCCAATTTTTCCATCACTATAAAAAAGTTACAAAAACCTTGTACGTGATATTTGTGCATGTCTTTGATTATTTCATTAGTAAATTACCACATTTTCAGATATTGACAGGGAACTGAGCTCTATGTTGCCCCTTCTCAGCATTGTCTTCATTTTTCGGTTAAGTGGTTCTAAATAAAAACCATCATAACACTCCTTGGCCATATTGTATGTGCCTTTCAGCATCTTCTCTTCCCACCAGACCATATGTTGACCCAGATAAACTAATCCCTGTACCCGGAAACGTGACTGGTCTGCTAGGGATGCTCATTCTCCTCATTTCTACTCTCCTTCTGCAAACTCTCTTGGTCCTTTATCATCCACAGCTTCTCTCCACGAACTTTCTACTTACTCCCTGGCATTTTCAGCTGTTTTTCTCCACACACGTCTGAAGTTTTTGGGTCCCTTTCTACCAAGGCTTTAGCTTGTGAAAATCAATGAGATAGAAGTCATCTGCTTCTTACCTCCTCAAAAGAAAATATCATATACACACGCACACACTCTCACACATGCTGAAATCCTGATGTACCACTGTCAATAAGGCAGAAACCAACAATCTTGTGTTTATCAAACTGTGAAGACCACCAGCACGAAAACTCTCAGAGGTGCTTGTTAAAATCCAAATTCCTGGACTGTGCCTCAGGTTAACTGGATTAAAAATCTCTAGGGATAGGGGACCAGGAATTTGTGTTTCATTGATCTCTCTAATGATTCTGGTACTTACTAAAATATGTAAACTTACCTAATTTACGAGAATTCTTATATCAAAGCTCAACTCTGCGTGAGCTGACACAGCAACTCCCTTCCTATCATGCTTTTTAAATAAAAATTCTATCAATCATGTGTCTAAATTGATGGTATTACCGTGGAGCCTGGGTTAGTTCAGTCGGTTGGACTTCCAACTCCTGATCTGGGCTCGGGCCATGAGGTCAGGGTCATGGGATCGAGCCCTACATGTGCAGCATAGAGCCTGCTTGGGATTCTCTCCCTCTCTCTCTGCCCCTCCCCCTGCCACTCACTTTCTCTCTCACTCTCTCTCTCTCTCTCTCAAAAATTAATTAATTAATCAACAAGTGGTAATACTGACACAGTCTCCACAAATCCAAAGAACACTGGGTGTAGAGTTTACAAGAATCACATCTGGTACTCCTCTCCTTCCTACTTCCTTGCCTCTTGGTTGGGATCATGTGACCAGCTGGGGCCACTGGGCTGTGAACAGGATTTAGTTGAGTTCATACTGTGCCTTTGTATGGTGCCCGTGAAGCCATGTGCTGAGACTAAAGTGTTATAAGATAGTGGAGCCAGTGTCAGCTTGAGTCTCTGATGGTTTGTGGAACAAAACCACTGTCAACCTTCAAGGCAGGGTGAGCCAGAAATAAGTTATAGAGATTTTTAAAGTTATTTGTCTTGCAGCACAACCTAGTCCTATTCTGAATAATACAACTAAAACCCTTATTTCTTGCTCATCCATCAGTGTATTTTTTTTTTTTTAAGATTTATTTATTTGAGAGAGAGAGAGCTTGAGAGAGAGAGAGATCACAAGCAGGGGAGAGGGGTAGAGGGAGAAGCAGACTCCCCACCAAGCAGGGAGCCCAATGCAAGACTCAATCCCAGGACCCTGGGATCATGACCTGAGCCGAAGGCAGATACTTAACTGGCTGAACCATCCAGGAGCCCTCCATCAGTGTATTTGAGTGTCTTCTGATCACTTAAAATTTGGTTATAATAAGAAATCTCCAGTTCTATAAATCTGAGCTTTATTTGAATATTGACCTCCAAAAATCAATTTCTATCTTTATAAATGATTTTAACAATTTGAATTTGTGTAAATGAGAGAAAACTTTCTGTGGGTGATAGAAGGATATTAGAAAACTTGATGACCTAGAAAAAGGAAGTGAGGTAAAGGGGTGCCTGGGTGGCTCAGTCGGTTAAGCACCTGCCTTTGGCTCAGGTCGTGATTCCGGAGTCTGGGGACTGAGCCCTGCATCAGGCTTCCTATTCGGTGGGGAGTCTGCTCCTTCCTCTGCCCTCACCTCCCCCAGTTCATTGTCTCTCTCTCTGGATCTCTCTCTAATAAATAAATAAAATCTTAAAAAAATAAAAAAAGGAAGTGAGGTAAAAATGAGTCCGGTCAGTGGTTGACCCAGAGAGAAAATTCAGAACTTGCTCTGTTACCTGGTTTGACAACAATTCATTTTTTTTTTCTTTTCTTTTTTTTTTTTTTACTTTTTCCTTACCACTAACCATGGTAGGAAACCTCAAATTTCTCTTCAGTCCAAAATGCATATGTACTATGATCACTATTTTATATAATATGCTATAATTTTATATATAACACGCTATAATATATATTTAGCTTGCTATACTATTAATGGTTGAATCCCAATGCCTTTGTGATTTCTGATTAACTTACTCAGTTCTGGTTGTGGCTCAGTTCAGCCATATCTGCTGATATTTTAACTCAGGGCGAGTCTTAGAAACGTTGCCCCTCTGAGGGTAGAAGTGCTCTTCTTAATCCCCCAGCCCCAGCCCCAGGTCTGTAAGACGGAAGAAAAGGACCTCGAATCCCTTTGCACCTCTTGACATGAGTTCTTTGAGTCTCCAGGCATCATCCTCAGCAGCTGACAAACATAACCGGGCAACAAAAAGTGGGGACAGAGGGAGAAAGAGGGGGTAAGAATTTCTTTGCACTAGCCGTTCCCTTTTCGTCCTTCTTCACTTTTCCTTCTATTTGCCTTCCTTCTTTTCTGTTAGCATAATCTCCGGTTTCTACTTTCTGTTTGTCTTTGTTCTACTTCTCCGATCGTTCAGCATGTAAATTATTTAAATGTCACGAGCATCATTTAGAATCTGATATGGTCTATGAGAGTCTTCTCTCCTGGGAAAACTGCACATAAACTATATTTGGAACCTCAAATTAAGTAAACTCTATAAGAAACGGATATTCTGCCCTCAGCTAAAAGTCTCTAAGTTCTCTCCTCCTACAGCATTCATCTGAAATCTATTTGCATTGTAAGACTCCGCCCCTGGCATTTTCTTGGAACGTTCCAGTTCCATTTTCTGGGTCACAGATTCTTGATGGTTACTCAGAAAACTTCTCTCAGGAGTCAGGCCAGGGTGGTGGAAAGAGCATGAACTTCGGAACAGCCCGTGCCTGGATTAAATAGTGGCTTTCCTGCTTGTTAGCTGGGTGACAATGGAAAACATATGGAATTCCTTGAAGGTCCCTCACCTCATCTCTCATCGCTTCTCTTTTACAGGCAAGGTAAAATATGGAGTGAGGGTTATGGAACTCATTTTGGCCTGCGGCTGTATCTCGCATTCTCTCTGGAATGAAGGGCGGCCCTTAGTGCTCACTGTCACCAGCATTAAACTCAGTGGGAAACCTAAGACAACAAAAAAAATTAAAAAGTAGTATTTTCTCTCATAGGCAAGACAGAAACCATGTACATTATGAGTGAGCCTTAAGAGATCAATCTGATGCCTCCAAAGGATTATTTCTTCTTTACCTTCTTAATCTTTGAGAGATCCCTTTGTAGGACGGATTTTCTGTTTCTTCGTACTTCTTCATATCATGTAATACCTGCTCTTCAGGATTCTTCTCTCTCATTACTTAAAAATTCTTTTTGAATAGAAGAAAACCTTCTGATTTCAACATGGTAGGCTTTAGTTCATCAAAGGTTTATCAGCCCCTCTAAATTTCCTATCTAACAAGTTATAAAGAAATCTGAATTCACACTCATCTCTTCCTTACACACTAGTACCAACTGCTTTTGCGTTGTGTACACATAAAGCCCTATTTGATTCTAGTCAGACTATAGTTGGTGATGTTTTATTATTATTGTGTACTCAAAACCAAAAATTTCAAATAAGATATAGAATCAAAAATTCTTCTGCAAATATAAACAAGTCACAGAACCTGTAATACATTCTACTGTGCCTCTTTACAAAGCTCAACTCCAAAAGAAAATTTTGAAGGGAAATAGGAATACATTCTCTTTTCCTAATATAAAAGAGTGATTTCTCCTGGGTTTCAAATGATTTTGTCTTATTCTTCCATTTATCTCTGTGGGTTTAACACAAATCATTTCAGAATGTCAGAAGGTGGTACCAAGTTTGATATCCCTTCTCCAAAATGGCATTAGAAATTTTGTGCTCGGATTCCCGCTGAGCGTGGAGAGGAAGCTTGAGAGCTGTACCCCATTCAAAGACTGCTGGGCTCAAGGTTCACTGGACAGAGGACGGAGGAAAAAGAGAAGCAAAGACAATTATAGTTCCAGAAAAGTTGCCCCTTCCTCACCTTGGACCACATTTTCAGGTTATCACAAAAGGACAGGAAGCAGGACTTAAGTATGAGAACAGCAAAGGGTTTGTTTGGTTGAGGCTTTAGGGCAGGTATAAGACTGGAGGAGGAGTAAATGCAGGCATGAAGTCTGCCTTGGTCGCAGCTAGAAAGCCAACTCTGCCCTTGTCCTGGGGTGGGGGTGGGGGGGTCACCTGAGTTCCTTCCAGAGCTGTGTGAACAGTACAGGAAACTTGGTGGGGAAGGCAGAGGAGGAGGGTTAAGCATAAACTTGCTTCTCTACTCTTCTTTGTCTGACAGCTGCAGTCAGGGCTCCCCTGGTAGCCGTGGACCGGCCCTGAGGCACAGGGGTTTCCGTCTACACCAGAGACTACCTCACCCTAGGTTTACATGAATTCACCCTTTCAGACTCACAACAGAGGTTCTTCTTGCAAAAGGGCATCCTGACAATCTTGAACACTCTAGTGCACCGCCCAAAACTCCCTTAGGTGATGACATTAGTCCCCCAGCTGTGGGAGGCTGCCCGCAGACAGCTCTCAGCTATTGGCCTCCTTGGAAGCTGCCTCAGCTGAAAAGAAGTGCCTCACCCAAGGTTCTACACCCTTCCCAGGGTGGCCCACATCCAGTGACTAATTGACCTAGACTTCGACACAAATGGGGCAGCTCTGAGAGGCCATCCCAAGTCCAGAGCTCTCTGTGGGGCCCACGGGAGATTCTGTTGAGGCTGCATTCACCACAGCCCAGTTTTGCATCGGCCCAATCCTGGATTCCTTCTCTTCCTCTCCGTCCCTCAGGTGAGATGCCGGGACCATTCCTTGGTAAAGGTCTGGCACTCTCGTCTGCACCTGTCAGTTTCCTGGAGGGACCCAGGCCTGAACACTGATATTTGCTTCATTACACTGAAAACAGTAGGGTGCACATTCAGAATTTTACAGAAAGCTTTGTCTTAAACAGGGTGCAATTACTTCAGAGACTTCTGACTGTGGATTGTCAATAATGAGCCAACCTTAAAACAAATAATTCAAATGGTGATAATTGTTTAGTTCCATGTTGAAAATGATGACCTTTAAGATTTGAAAGCTTAGCAAGAGGAAAGTGAACTTGGAGTCTGAGGGGGTAAGTCAGTGGTCCATTACAAAATCACTCATGCGCTAAGCAAGATGGGAGGTCAGGGAACAGCCCTGGTCACGTGAGCCCCGATGCGTTGCCGGCCATTTAAAAAATTTTTCAGTTGTCACTCAGTCTAACTCCTGTCTCCTCCTCCACGAGCAGGGGAGTGGAAAAGCACACATTAGCACACTTCCCTCAAATAAAACAACACCTCCCAGCTGGCCCCAGCTCCCCTACAAAGACAGAAGAAGAAAACCTCCCAGGCCACAGGCGCCTGTGCTTGTATAGGAAGGAGGGGGAGGGAGGGAGATTGGGTGATTCCTGAGCAGTGGAGGTGACGTTTGGGGGTAGCACTGTTGGTGAACACCAAAGATGGAAATAGAATGGGCAACTCCTTTACTCCAGTAGAGAAAGCCAGACGGAGGGGAAGGGGGAGGAATAAAGTGAGGAAGAGGGAAGGAATTTTGAAAAAGCAATGTACTGGGAGAAGCATGCAATGTTGGAAACCCCTAAGACATGGAAATCTCAGTTTTGGTAAAAATTGGCTATACTTCATCTACGACTCTTTTGATAAAGTCCTGTTGTCTCCTGAAGGAGGTGTATCATGGAGGAGGCATGTCAAATAACAAAAAGCAAAAGGGAAGGTGCTGAGCCTTTTTTTTTTTAAGATTTTATTTATTTACTTGAGAGAGTGAGCGTTCAAGTAGGGGAAGCAGCAGGCAGAAGGAGAGGGAGAAGCAAGCTCCTCGTTGAGCAGGGAGCTGGATGAGGGACTCGATCCCAGGACCCCAGAATCATGACCTGAGCTGCAGGCAGCCGCTTAACGGACTGAGCCACCCAGGCACACTGATCCTCTTTTTTTTTTTTTTTTTTAAAGCTTATTTTCTTGCTGATTGATTCCTTTCCCCAGAAAGCAACTGCTTAATATTGAGAAATAGCTAAAACTCTTCTGTAATATACTCTGGGGAAAGAAAAAAGAAGAGGAAGGAAAGCAGATACAATATTACAAAAAAGCCCAGTGTTAGCTTACATTGGAAACAGTTTGGTCTCTCAGAAGCGAAAGGAAGTTACAGGTTTCCACAGCTCTCCAAAAGTAAAGGGAAACCTTTCATAAGCCAAAAAGGGGTAAAGCAAAGGGCAACTACCATTCACGTGTATGGAAATTTTGGGGGTGTTCCAGACCGCCAGAATCACCTCTTAGGCTTTTCCGATGTGATCTTAGGACGCATCTTGCTAATGGATGCACAAAATAAATCAAGGTACAGCACAGATGCTCACAGACACAGTTCATAGCTTTGACTGCTTGAGGCCGAGATGCCGAGATACCTCGTGGGGTCTCCGCGAGGGGCAGGCCTGCGCCCGGGCTCCGCAGCGCCCCTCTGTGGGGGCTTGCTGCAAAACAAATGCTCAACGCTGTTTGGGCTTCTCACCTTTTCTGGTAAAAGTGAAAAGGCTCTTTGGATTCCTTTCAGTTAGCGAGAACAGGGACTAGCTAGCTTCGGTCTTTTGTAAAAGCGAAGTGGCAAAACATAAACTTTCCCAAAGTGGAAGATACCTTGTACAGGAAGAAACAGATGGCTAAATCAGACAGAAAAAAAGAAAACTCATTATACACGGGAAAAATTAAGCTACTTAAGAGAACTTACTGGGGTGCCTAGGCAGCTCAGTCGGTTAAGCAGCTGACTCTTCGTTTTGGCTCAGGTCATGATCTCAGGGTCATCGGATCGAGTCCCGTGTTGCGCTCTGTGTGTGCTCTGCATGGAGTCTGCTTCTCTTTCTCCCTCTCCCTCTGCCCCTCCCACCACTCTCTCTCTCTCTCTAAGTAAATAAATCTTTAAAAAAAAGAGAGAGAACTTATTAAGAGCATGTATGTTAGCACATTACCTCGGAAAGAAGTGGAAATGTTATCATTTGGGTCTTCTCTATTTGCTTATGATCTT
The DNA here is from genome assembly GCA_028534135.1 of Potos flavus. Lineage (NCBI taxonomy): Eukaryota > Metazoa > Chordata > Mammalia > Carnivora > Procyonidae > Potos > Potos flavus. The sequence goes on from CM052897.1 coordinate 112,911,894, forward strand.
GTGCAGATCACAGGGCATTAGTAACTGGAGGGCATGGTAAGGGCTTTAGGAAAACAGCAGGTAGATGCTTCTGCTTTTTTTTTTTTTTTTTTTAATATTTTATTTATTTATTTGCCAGAGAGAGAGAACGAGCACAAGCAGGGGAAGCAGCAGGCAGAGGGAGAAGCAGGCTCCCCACTGAGCAAGGAGCCCGATGCGGGACTCGATCCCAGGACCCTGGGATCATGATCTGAGCCGAAGGCAGACACTTAACTGACTGAGCCACCCAGGCGTCCCTGCTTCTGCTTATAATCGGCCCCAGCCCCCTCTGACTAGGCTTATGACCACCCCCATTCCATTCTGTGACTGAGGGGTTCACGGTGTTAAATGCATGGAGATCACAGGGGAATTTATTAAGAGCTCCTCTAGAGTACGGTTTCTATATACACCTAGTAATTCAACAAAACTGAATAATAGCTGAATTACAATCTATACAGACTACAATCTTTGCATATTGTGTGGCTACAACCCCTAATACAGTCGCTAGGTACATTGAATTGAAATCATTAAAGGTAGAGTATCCTTCTAAAAGAATCTTAACTCACTGAGTTTGGATGAAATATCTTATCTCTTTATCAGTAGTTTAAAGATTTTTTTTATTTTTAAAAATTTTTTAAGAGAGAGAGCAAGACTGGGGGGGTGGGTGGAGGGATAGAGGGAGAGGGAGACTCTTAAGCTGGCTCCACAAGTACTTGTGCAAGCAGTTTATGTATTTTTCTATCTTTACATCAATTATGTCCATTCCAAAATGGAAGCCTCTGAAAGGTGTGACGGTGTGAAAAATATATCCACAAATTCTTTTTTGCTCCTTTCCTCAAGAGGAAGAACTTAATTCTCTCCTTGAGTGTGGGTGGGCTGGATCTGGTCACTGACTTCTAGCCAATGGATTTTGGCCGAAACGATGGCACTTCTTTATTTTTATTCATTTTTTAAATATTGCGTTTAAATATATATAATAGTTGCCATGTAACCATTTTTCAGCGTATGGCTTAGTATACAGGTTCGCCTTGAGAGAGACCCCAACCGAGAATCAGCCAGCTAAGCTGCTCCCAGACTCTTGACTCAAAGGAACTATGAGTGGCACCTTCCAGTGTGTAGTTTAGTGTAATGACATTCACAGTGCTGTGCAACCAACACTACCATCCACCTCCAAAAACTTTCTCATCATCTCAAACTGAAACTCTATCCTCATTAAACAACTCCCCACTGCCCGCCTGCCCCCAGCCTCTAGCGACCACCATTCTTTCTTTCTCTGGGAGTTTGACTATTCTAGGTACCTCATATAAGTGGAATCACACTGTATTTGTTCTTTTGTGACTGGTTTAAGCCACTCGATATAATGTCCTCAAGGTTCATCCTTGTTGTTGCCTGTGTCAGAATTTCCTTCCTTTTTAGGGCTGCATACTATTCCACTATGCTGGCCATTATATGCCACATCTGCCAACCCCTCTGTCAGTGGACACTTGGACTGCATCCACATTGGGGCTATTGTGAATAAGGCTGCTATGAACACGGATGTACAAGCCCCTGCTTTCCATTCTTCTGGGTATACATCTATGAGTGCGATTGCTTGATCTCACGGTAATTCGATGCTTAATTTTTTGATAAACTGCCAAACTGTTTTACCCAGCAGCTACACCATTTTACATTCTTTTTTTTCTTTGCATTTTAAAAAATATTTTATTTTTAATTGCAATAATATATACACCATTTTTCATTCTTACTAGCCGTGCACAAAGGTTCCATTTTTTCCACATCCTCACCAATACTTGTTACCTACTGGCTTTTGATAATAGCCATCCTAATGAGCGTGACGTGAGACGTCACTTCTGAGACTAGACTATAAAAGGACTTTTGTCTTAGACGAGTGTGGCTGTCTGTCTGTCTCCCATGACTCACACTGGGGAAAGTCATCTGCTCCCTTGTGGGGAAGCCCTGGGGAGAGGGAAGCAGGCTGCCATGTTGTGAGCATACTCAGGCAGCCCCTGGAGAGGTCCATATGGTGAAGAACTGAAGCCCCCCCGCCCCCCCAAAAGTCCGTAAGTGAGTTTGGCAGGGGATCCTCCCCCAGCGAGCCTTGAGATGACTGCAGCCTCGCAAGTCCCTCGCCAAGCTGTTCCCAAGTTCCTGACCCATAGACACCACGAGATAACAAAGGTGTGTTGTTTTAAGCCACTGAGTTTGGGGCAATTTGTTATGCAGCAACAAATAATCATTCAGGGAGTAAGAATTTCATGACCAATTTAGTCAACAGTTCCACAGATAATTTCCTGAGCAGCTCTGTGGGACTGTTACAGGCCCTGGGAGGACACAGCCCTGATCCCATGGAACCTACATCCTAGTACACCACGGAGCTTTTATCTCTGAGTCTTTGTCTGAGCCAGGCTCAGTTTCAGACAGGAATAACTCCAGCAGAAAGGCATTAGAAGGGAATTGCAAGGCGTGGAGGGGCGGACTGTGGCCGCGCTTTCAGAGCAAACTTGTGGTGAGGCCAACGTCACAGAACTGGCCCCACAGGGGAACCACCTCCTCAGTTCCCGTCATGGATCCAGACACCCCAGGAGCTGCTGCGCCATGGGCTCACACCACAGAACAGATGCCCTTGCCCTGCCCTCTGCTACTCTCGCCTCAGGAAAATCAGATTTCTGCCACTGCAGGGGCAGGTCCCCGCCTCGGTCCCCACCTCGCTTGTCTCTAGAGGAAGGTCCACTCAGAGAGGTGGGATGGGGCAGAGGGAGCCAAACTCGAATACCTCCTACAGCGTGATGGGTAGGCCTCGACAGTCAGGAATGAGAATGCCACCATAGCCAAGTCGCTGGGACAGACCCACTGTGTTGTGACCATCGTTTGAAGAGAAGCCAAAATGCGCAGCTAAGGTATACTGAGTAGCTACTGTGTGGTTGGTACCAGATTATGAATTTTGTATTGTATTTTGCTTACTACGACAACCCTATGAAATAGGTATTATTATCCCCATTTTCAGGTGGGGAAACTGAGGCTCAGCCAGATTAAATAACTTTGGCAAGTTCCCATGACAGATATAAATAGCTATATATATAGTTAAATTATATATGTATATATAATTTAAGAAAAGATTTGTAGCAGGCATATTCTTCAAAGCCCAGGGCAAGAGATATTGCATTCTTAGTGCCAACACAAAATAATGATAGTAGGTGAGATTATTTGTTAGTGTTATTTTGGTCTCTGTTACGGACTGAATGTTTGAATCCCCCAACATTCTTTTGTGGAAGCCCTACCCCCCCGGGTGTGGCTTTATTTGGAATGGGGACTTTATGGAAGCAATTAAGATTCCATGAGGCAGTAGAGGGGGGAGGACTTGGAGAAAGTGGTCAAAAGGCACGAACTTCTAGTTATAAGATAAATAAATACTAGAGGTGTGATGTACAACATGATGACTAAAGCTAACACCACTGTGTGATATGCAGGAAAGCTGTTAAGAAGGTAAATCCTAAGAATTCTCACCACAAGGAAAAAACATGAAAAAACATTTCCCTCCCTTCCTTCCTCCCTCCCTTCCTTCCTCCCTCCCTTCCTTCCTCCCTTCCTTCCTTCCTTCCTTCCTTTCTCTCTCTCTCTCTCTTTCTTCCACCCTTCCTCCCTCCCTCCCTTCCTTCCTTCTTTCTTTCTTTCTATCTATACAAGATGATGAATGTTAACTAAATTTATTGTGGTGATCATTTCACAATATATGTAAGTTGAACATTATACTATACACCTTAAATTTCTATAGTGCTGCATGTCAATTATATCTCAATAAAACTAGAAGGAAAAAAGATGAAATGAGATCATAAGGTTGGGGCTCTGATCTGATAGGATTAGTGGCTCCACTACTTACTGACTCTGTGACTTAGGCAAGTTACCTCTGTGTCTGTCAGGGGAAAATAATAGTGCCTACTTCATAGGGTTATTATAAGGATCAAATGACTCGATATTTGTGAAGCAGAGTGCCCAGCTCACGGCAAATATACAAGTGCGTGACAAACAAATAAGAAACTGATAAGTCACATTCTATTAGGAGAAGAGGAGTCACCTGAGTAGTTTAAGTATGAAGTTTATTACTGGGAAGGTGGGACTTAAACAGCCTCTCAAGATAAGGAAGTCAGGGATGACAGAAGGCATGGAACATGGATCAAGACAAGCTCCTTCTCTTCAATCCTTCAGCCATGCAGTGGGCGAGTCTCAGAGTACAACTGAAAACCACAGGCAAACACCCATGTCGCTGTCTGCATCTGCAGATGTTCACACTGGCTTTGGGGAAGAAGAGCCCCTGCTTATCTCCTGTCCCCCAGCACCTCTCAGATGCTTCCCTGGGCTCAGGGGAGATTGGAAAGTGTGGCTTTCAGGCTGTCCACACCCCCAGGAGAGCTTAGGAAGGCAGGGCCGGCCCCAGGTCAAATTGATTTGGTTTCCTTCACAATTCATTAGAAGTAGGAGGTTTTCACAATGAGATACCATCTCACACCAGTCAGAATGGCTAAAATTAACCAGTCAGGAAACAACAGATGTTGGCGAGGATGCGGAGAAACGGGAACCCTCCTACACTGTTGGTGGGAATGCAAGCTGGTGCAGTCACTCTGGAAAATAGAGCTACCCTACAACCCAGCAATTGCTCTACTAGGTATATATCCAAAGGATACAAACAGTGATCTGAAGGGGCACCTGCACCCCAACATTTATAGCAGCAATGTCCACAATAGTCAAACTATGGAAAGAGCCCAGATGTCCATCAACAGATGAATGGATAAAGAAGATATGGTATCTATCTATCTACCTACCTATCTATAGTGGAATATTACTATTTGCAATGACGTGGATGGAGCTAAGAGGGTATTATGCTAAGCAAAATAAATCAACCAAAGGAAGACAAATATCACATGATTTCACTCATATGTAGAATTTAAGAAACAAAACAAAATAAAACAGGGGAAGGGAAGGAAAAATAAAATAAGACGAAAACAGAGGGAGGCAAACCATGAGAGACTCTTACTATAGGAAACAAACGGAGGGTTGTTGGAGGGGAGAAGGGTAGGGAGATGGGGTAACTGGGTGATAGGTGTTAAGGAGGACACTTCATGTAATGAGTTGGGTGTTGTATGCAACTGATGAATCACTAAATTCTATCTCTGAAACTAATAATATCTATACATTAATTAATTTTAAATAAAAAAAAGAAGTTAGAAGGTTTTACTTAACTTCTGACTATCTTTGTATGTGCTTTGCTTTGATTTGTTATTCAACATTCAAAGAGCCTGCAGAGATCTTCCGTCTAAAGATATATTATCAATTCCCTAATGTAAGGAAGACCATAGCTTATACCTCTTTTACCTTTCCTTTGTGCCTTAGTAGAATTTTGCGCTTGTGATGCACTATGTATGTCCAGAAGTTTTTATTTATTGAAGGAAAAAAAACTGTATAACCAAAAGGACTATAAGCAATACAATTCAAGCAACAACAAAGCAGCCTGAAATTCTTTCAGATAAAATTTGCATTTTTTAAAATCTGCTTTTACTTTTCCCCCCCAGTAATAACAGAATTTGTTATTAAAAATACAGTCATTAAAAGAAAAAACAAACCCATGGCATGTCACAAAGCAAAGGAGCCAGCCTGGTGGGGCACCCATAGGCCAAATCCAGAAAAATTTGAGCACGAAATAATTAATAATATTAAAAATCATTGGAAAAATAGTAATCGGTCCATACTGATAATAACAAGTAATAACCAATAAGAAAGAGAGAAATAAATAACTGGAGATATAATACAGAGAAACAATAACTGGGGATAAGGAAGACCCTTGTTCAGGGCTCGTTGGTCAGTGTGAAGGTGTGCTGGAGTTGGACGCTCATGGGCGGTAAAGCCTGTGCTGGGAAAGAATCATCAATAGATGCTTAATCTAGGCATTCCGATGAGGAGCTTGGTCTTAAAGTGTCTCCCCCTCTCCCCTCCGCACGCTTATTAGTTGCAAAAAGGGAAGAAAAGAGCAATTAAGAGAATGGAGAAATTGGACACCTCGCCTGGGAGGATCCAAACCAACATTACCAGGAGAGAACCGACGGGGGGTCAGGGACGCTCAGAGGTGCTACGCTGAGAAAGCTACAGCACCTGTGTAGTATTGTGGCCAAGAACGCGTACGTGCATCTAATCATGAGGAAACAGTAGCCAAACCCAAAGTGAAGAACATTCTATTTAAAAAAGGGGGGGGGCTATGTGTTTCAAAAATATCTAGGAAAGCTGTAGAAACGTTCTTGACTAAAGGAGACTAAAGAGGCATGACAGCTCGATGCAATGTGACCCTAGCCTGACTCCTGTACTGGAGGAAAAATTCTACAAAGGATGTCGTTGAGTTAACCGGCAGCACTGGATACCGGTCCCAACCGCAGATTAGATTAGACAAAGGCATTATATGGTGTTAAGTTTACTGAAGTTGATAACTGTACGGTTGTTAGGAAATAAACACTGATGTATGTAGAGATAAAAAGCCTTAATGTCTGTCACTTACCCGCAAAATTCAGGAAAAAAATATAAGAAAGACAAAGATCAAACGATAAAGCGAAGGTGGTAAAATGTTAACGACGAGGGAACAACATGGATGCTCTTAGTACTTGTCATATTCTTTCAACTTTTCCGCAAGTTTGAAATCATTTCCACACAAAAAAGGAAAACAAATTTTAAATCTATGCAACCATTTTTCACTTTTGCCTCATTTTAATAGGACAAATTTCAAACAAATAAGAAATAGAAAGGAAACTATAACCAAATTCCATGTACTTATTTTTTACAAAAAAACTTTAAGAACAGATAAGGGTCATGTAGATTCCGGGACATGGTCTGGACACTTAGGAATTCTAGAGGTTTGCCCTTGGACGGACACCTGTGTTGCTAGCAAAAGGGAAAATGCAAAGTGGTGGCTGAGAAGGGTCTCCTTCTATCAGCCTTGAGGGCAAGGCTTTTGTCCGATCTCTATTATCTTCAGGGCCCACCACACTGCTCTTTGTAGAGCCTGTGCCCAGCAAACTTTGTTGTGTGGCTGAGTGGACAGATGACAAAGGGATAACATGGCCCTCAGAGCCCTATCTATCCCCAGCTAAGCTTTGGGGCAGTGCTGTGGTTTCTCGGTTGCACACTTTTCTCCATGAGTTCATTCCATTGCACAGAGGGGAGGAGAACTGGTCCCACCTCTTTCCTTTTGGCTCTTGCAAGGGCTCTTCTATCTATGGGGCCTTGCTGAAGCTATTAAAGTTTTGCAGACCTGGAATATTCTTGTCTATGTTTCAGTCCACAGAGTTAACTGATTGGTATAATTCACATAAAATTTTTTCATTATTAGTTCTCCCTCCTTTTAATGAATGATACTTGGCCCTGAATTCAGAAATTATGCTTGGTTTTAAATTATCCATGCAAAACAAAATAGTTAAATGATGATTTAGTCAGGGTACTCTGGGAAGCAGATGCCAGAAGGAATTGGGTATGTAAGACACTTATTGGGGAAAACATCTATGAGGTATAGTAGGGAGGGAGCAGAAGGAAACAGGTAGAACTATTAGACTGTGAGGCAGGTCTGAGACCCATGAAGAAGATGGGGAAGGAGAAAAGGAAGAAAGGAAGAAGGTGGGGAGGGAGGGAAGGAGGAAAGCCACAGCCTGCTTGTCGTTCTCAGAAAGTTTCAGCAAGGTTAGAAGAGAAGTCTTGAGCCAAACTCTCTCATCATTGGCACCCTCGTCTCTCAGGAATGGTCTCCTTACTATCCCTGCCATGTTCAGTCACTGGCCAGGAGCAGATCCTGAGAAGTGTGGCCAGCAGCTAGGGCTGGAGGCTGATTATGCTTCCCGCAGTAGGAGATCCGAGAGGCATATCCCATTGGCTGCCACCAACAATAATTTGCATGATTTAGGCTGAACTGCCCTCTGCTTTTACTTGAAACAGTGGTATGACCCAAGGCAAGTTTGGAGTTTCAGCCTTAACCATCCATCTGGACTCCGCTGTCAGTGCCACGTAGCTTTGAAAGGGAGGTATAGCCAGGGCATCCTAAATAAAGATTGAGAAAAGGGATCCATGCTGTGCTGAAAACATTAAGCTATAGCTCTGTGGCAAAATAAGTTCTGCCTTCATTTCAGAATACAGTAGGTACATTATTTTCCTTTTGCCTCAGAAAGACACTGATTCAAAATGTTGGATGCTCGTTGAATCCCCAAATCTCGTGGTTATTATTCCAAAGCCTCACTTAATTATTTATTTTAAAGATTTATTTATGGGGCACCCAGGTGGCTTAGACGGTTATGCACCTGCCTTCGGCTTAGGCCATGATCCCAGGGTCCTGGGATCGAGCCCTGCATTGGGCTCCCTGCTCAGCAGGGAGCCTGCTTCTCCCTCTCCCTCTGCTGCTGCTCCCCCTGCTTGTGCTCTCTCTCTCTCCCTGTCAAATAAATAAAACCTTAAAAAAAATAAAATAAAGATTTATTTATTTATTTGAGAGAGAGAGACAGAGACAAGGAGTGGGGGGAGGGGCAGAGGGCAAGGGAGAGCGAGAATCCTCAAGCAGTCTCTCTGCTAAGCACAGAGCCCAAAGCAGACCCATGAGATCATGACCTGACCCCAAATCAAGAGTCAGATGCTCAATTGAGCCACCCAGGTGCCCCTAATAATTTTTGTAGACTCATTTTTGGATCAAGAAAGCTTTAAATTTGCCTTTGTTGCCAAATGTGAAGGACACACCAAATGCATCCATGCCCTAGGCCTGCCAGAATATCTCCCCTCAGAAACACTGAGGCTTTCAGTAACACTGACATCAACTAGATGAAGAGAGTTGGCTTTTGCCTCTGCAAAGTAACTGTTTAGGAAGCCTGGGTTCTTAAGTGGGTTCCTTTGCAGAGCCTCCTTCACCAAATCTCTCATTTTGGGAACATGGTAAAATTGTAAGTCTAGATCTAGTAGGATCTAGTACAGATAGATCTAGCAGGATCTAGTGCAGACAAGCATAGTCTTGATTTAGAGGTGATGAAATCTGGGTTTGAATCTGCCACACTGCTCTCAGCAAGGCCACTGGCTGGTAAATATCCAAATGCCTGGCAGTTGGAAAAGTTCCAGAAGGAAAAGGAGGTCTAGGAGTAGTTGTTGGATACTTGGCCACAGAACAGTGGAATTCAGAAGGGGAATTCATTCACGGGGCTAGATGAAACTGGAGAAACGGAGGAGAATCCAGTTCATAGGAGGTAGGGGCAGTGAAGCATAAGGAGAAGAGTAGCAATCAAGTTTCCAACCTATTAAAGTAGAAGGCAAGGCCTCAGGCACAAAAGTATAAATGAGGAATCAATGTCCTGTAAATATTGGGGTGCAGGGGTCAGATCCTACTAGCAGTTAGAGCCTGATCCAATGTTGGGTTGAGGATCTATGGCCTTCGCTTTCCTTATCCATCATGTGAGGATCTGAATTATTCCAGTGTGAGCTGGAACTTTCCGACCTTACACATAGGGACTAAGCAGCCCTAGATGCAAACTCCTAAGGTTCAGAATTCAGAAGACCATAGCCTCAAGAAGCTAGAAGTGTACTTTTATGTGTTCATACTTTAAGATGATAATTTCTGTAATAAAAATTTCACAAACAAATTGAATGTCAATTTACTCAAAAGTATAAGAGATTGTTAAAGACATAACACAGTGGGGACTCTATTATCAACACGGGCCTAAAATAGGATCCCAGAATAACCGTGAATTGGCTGTACTCACATGTCATCAATACCACTGAGAAATCCTCAGTTTTCATTACCTTTTTGACGACATGATGAAAATGAACAGCCCTTTAGATTATTGATGTAGTGCTTGCCGCTGCCATGCACAATCAAAGCCTGAAGTGAACACTATATCAAGACGGTTGCATATTTAGAACAGAGTATATCTTAGGAAAAGAAAACAGTATTAGAGATTACTGTTCTGCTATTTTCTTATTGCTTTATAGGGACATAAGCCTTTATCTGGTAAATTTCATAGTTAAAGGCATTTCTAGATTATTCCTTTAAAGGCATTTAATCCTCTATTTAGCAAGATTCATAGGGAAAAGTACTTCTGGTCTTGTAAATGTTTGGTTAGTTTAGTGCTTTTTGTTTTTCCTCAAGTTTGTTTGTTTTTTGTTTTTCTTTTCTTTTCCTTTTCTTTTCTTTTCTTTTTTTTTTTTTTACAAATTATGGATTGTGACATGCATAATGCAGTAATCTTATCATTATTTTAAAGGAAAAGAGTGCTTTATTCTTGACTTACCCTTGAATTAAATATGTAGGGAAAATTACTAAATTCTATGCTTAAGACTAAGTCTATGGAATTCCAGAAGGGAAAATTATATTGCCTATGTGCTCTACACCTTTTACCCCTTCCCCTGCCATGTGAAACATTAATTATGGAGGTATAATCATGTTGAAACGTTATTGAGGGGATTTTGATGGGGAAAGAAGACAGCGAAGGGAAGGAGGCTTTGAGAGATAAGTAAGTAAGAAATAGGCATGGTTTTGGTACACAGATGGTAAGGCCGCATTATGGAGTGATTTTATTTATGTGTGTCTATTACGGCCTAAAGTCCTTTTTTAGTAACAGTTTACTGTGCTATGTCCCATTCCCTAATTTAATACCTTCATGAGTCTAAGGCTTGGTGTCTATGACGGTTGGGCTCTACAGTGTTGCGGTGGCCACTGAATGGCTAACTCAGAGGAGCATCTGCTCTTCAAAGTTGGCTTGTGTCCAAGCCTACATCTCACCGTCACCAACCACCAGTCATGGGGACGATTAAGACAACGAATCGGCTTTTAATGAGATAGGGATGAAGATACCCCGTTTCTAGCTGTGGTATCTTAGACAAATCCTTTAATATTTGTGAGTCAGTTTCCTCATTATTAAAATGAAGGGGGTGCAATAAGTATCTTTCAGTTTTCAGTGTTTGTCTATGTATTTCATAGACATAGTTACCCTTTACCGTTAAGGCAGGAACTTGTTAGAGGTTGATATTTTCGCTTGGAGCTAGATTGACGAGAATAGTGTATAACTGCAGATACATTTAAAAATTCAATAACCGGGGGGCTCCTGGTGGCTCAGTCACTTATGCCTCTGCCTTCGGCTCAGGTTATGATTTCAGGGTCCTGGAATCGAGCCCTGGGTAGAGCCCTGTGTGGAGCACCCTCCCACTAACACCCCCCTTCTAGCCCCCCCTCGAGCCCCAAGAAGAGTTCAGCAGGGAGTCTGCTTCTCCTTCTCCCTCTGCCCCTCTCCCTGCTCTTGAGTGCTCTCTCTCTCTCTCAAATAAATAAATAAAGTCTTTTTTAAAAATTCAGTAACTGCAGGACGCCTGGATGGCTCAGTTGGTCGAGCAGCTGCCTTCGGCTCAGGTCATAATCCCAGGATCCTGGGATAGAGTCCCACATCGGGCTCCTTGCTCAGCAGGGAGACTACTTCTCCCTCTGCCCTCTGCTTGCTACTTCCCCTGCTTGTGCTATCTCTCTCTCAATCTGTCAAATAAATAAATAAATCTTAAAAAAAATTCCATAACTGCTACTGCTATATAGAAAAGTAAAATATAAAAAAAAAAGAAAAGTAAAATATATTTGTTAGAAGTGGATGTTTCCATTTTGAAGTAGGCTGATAAGATTATTTAACCATTGTGGACTCATTTAGACTCAATTCAGAGTCCATATATTTTAATCCTACTCTGCCACTGGTTACTTTTTTTTTATATGCGTTATTGATGACATGAATATTCATAATCATCCAGCCTCTTCAGATCATTGTTTCTTGATAGGTAAACTTTTTATAGAATTTAGGAAAATTGTTACAAAGTGTATATTAATGATTTAGGCTCTATTTCAGTTAATGTGTCTTAACTGTGACAAGAGAAATGTGAACTATTAAGCGAGAATTTGGATATATCTGAATTTCTTTTTATTTAGATCATATTTATGGATTAAGAAGACAAGTCAAGATAAGCTTCCAGACAGATAAAAAAAGTGAAAGATAGAAAATATGACTAACAAGTTAAGAGACATGTAAGATCAATCCAAGAAGTCTAATGCAATTCCAGGAAGAGAAAAGAAAGAAAAAGGAACAGAGTTAGTAACTAAAGATACAATAGAGAAAATCTCTCCAAGCTGAGACTGATAGGGCCATCGTGGGCCAAGCAGAATAAATTTTAACAAGACTGACATTCCTCCTGAAATTTTACAAGAGTGACAAAGAACTCTTGGAAGCTTTCTGATATAAAGAAAACAAAACAAACAATGGGTTAGAAGGCATAGAATCCATACTTTCAAAGTTCTGAAAGACAGTGACTTTTATATTCCAATTTTTATTGTACTCATCGTGATATACATTTCAGTTCTTGGGTTCTTCTCGTAAGTTTGTCTTTCATAAAACCACCTGCATTTTCCCATATGCATGTTTTCTTAAGTGAAAAATTGAAATGCTTTGAAACTTAACTTCCTGGCCAAGAAGATTCTTTAAACATAGAAACATATACATTAAAACAAGGAGCTTGGTGACGATTTAAATTGTGTATTTTCTTCATTTCCAAAAACCTTGAATGGAATTTAGATTTACTTTGAAGAATTCATTCTTTTCCTAGGTATGAACTGTTCCAAATTGGCAAGATAAAGAGGACATACAGTCTTGCTTTGTGCTAAGTGTGGACTTTAAACAAAGTGCTTAGGCACCACTCAACACGAAAAGCTCAGGCAACAAGTAACTTTTCCCCTACTGCTATTGAGAGCAAAGCTCAATTGGAAAGTAAGGGGAAATCCTCAGGAGGAAAGAAGAAAGGAAGAAAAAAAGGAAGGAAGGAAGGAAGGAAAGAAAGGAAAGCAAGCACACGCTAAATCTGTCTTGAAAGCATTTGCTGATTTCTGTAGACAGGAGGAGTGCAACAGCTAGAGTCGGGTCTGAGACCCCATGTAAAGTGAAAACCCTCAAAGGAGACCTCATAGTGGATGAATTGCAAAATGAACCATCTCTAGAAAAAGGATATGTAGTTGACCCTTGAACACTTGTAGATATTAGGGATGCCGACCCCACATGTCGTCAAAAATTTACCAAAACCTAATTTCTATTAGCCTATTGTTGACCGGAAGCCTTACCGATGACATAAACATGACATAGATAGTCGGTTAACACATATTTTTCATGCTACATATACGATATACTGTATTCTTATAATAAAGTAAGCTAGAGAAAAGAAAATGTTACTAAGAAAGTCGTAAGGAAGAGAAAATACATTTACAGGACTGTCCTGTATTTATTGAAAACAATCCATGTATTTTTCTTTAATTTTATTTTATTTTTCCAGTGCTCCAAGATTCATTGCCAATCCATGTCTAAGTGGACCTGTACAGTTCAAACCCGTGTTGTTCAAGGGTCAATTGTTCTTACACTAAAAAATTATTTCTTGTTTTCTGAAATTCAAATTTAACTGCTATCCTATGTTTTTATTTGCTAACTGGCAACCCTACCCTTCAAGTAAGATAATGCTAGAACTGGGCGCCTGGGTGGCTCAGTTGGTTAAGCGACTGCCTTCAGGTCAGGATCCTGGAGCCCCAGGATCGAGTCCCACATTGGGCTCCCTGCTCAGCAGGGAGTCTGCTTCTCCCTCTGGCCTTCTCCCCTTTCATGCTCTCTCTCATTAAAAAAAAAAAAAAATGATAGTGCTAGAACTTACCTCTTTTGGCCTTGGCTCTGGCTAGAAGCAGGTAGGTAGGAAATTTCCCGGAGTTTCTTGCAGCAAGCAGGTCCTCTTACAGTTTGAAGGCACAAATTCATGCTACCTGTGGGTCCCTGGGTAGCTGGAAGAAACAAACGTAAATCCATTTTGGGAGAATTCAACTTAAAACATAGACTTAAAAAAAAACACAAAACAAAACCATAGACTTCAAAGAATTACAAGAGAGAAATTTTATTTTATTTTTTTAAGATTTTATTCATCCATTTGAGAGAGAGAGAACATGAGAGAGGAGAAGGTCAGAGGGAGAAGCAGACTCCTCACGGAGCTGGGAGCCCGATGAGGGATTTGATCCCAGGACTCTGGGATCATGACCCGAGCTGGAGGCAGTCGCTTAACCAACTGAGCCACCCAGGCACCTCTACAAGAGAGAAATTTACAACAGTTCACTCACAGTCAGAAAATACAAAACCCGCGCGGAAAACAGGCTATCATGGATGGGAGTTAACAGAATAACCGAATCAGATTTGAAAGACTATCGGTGTTTAATTTTTCAGATTTGGAATGTAAAATAAGTAAGTTTAATTTGCATAAATAAGTAAAAGAGGATATTAGATGTTGACTAAGAAAAGAGAGATTTGATTATTGAGGATATTCAAATTACTTAATTCAGTGAATCACTTAATCGTAGCTAGGTGTCGTTTTTGTTTTTTGGTTTTTTAAAAGATTTTATTTATTTATTTGACAGAGAGAGAGAGAGAGAGAGAGAGAGAGCGTGAGAGCAGGAATACAAGCAGGGGGAGTGGGAGAGGGAGAAGCAGGCTTCCCAATGAGCAGGGAGCCCCATGCGGGGCTCCATCCCAGGACCCTGGGATCATAACCTCAGCCGAAGGCAAATGCTTAACGACTCAGCCACCCAGGCACCCCAGTGTTGTAGTTTAATGCTTGCTTTAAATTGTATTATTCTTTAAAATGTAAAATAAATTCGTATACAAAGAAATATTAAATTTATTTTAGTCTTAAAAAAAAAGGAATCCCCTTATCATGTCTGCTAAAGCCTTGTAACGTTTCTCTATTTGAAAGATAGTAATTGGTAATATACTCTTTGGTACTGGTGTTAGCTTTTGCTATGTAACAAACCATCCCCCAAACGTAGTGCCTTAGGGCAGAGTTTCATTATTTGCTCACAATTACGTGGGTAAGCAATTTGGGTCTGCTTTGCTCCATGCAGGGTTAGCTTGACTCAGCTCCCTCTGTCCTCTGAAGAGGCCGGATCGGCTAGGATGTCTGGGTCCTCTCTCCATGGGCTCTTTCACCCTCTAGGAGACTAGCCTGGGCTTTTTCGGAGTAGGAGTGGGCAGAATCCCTGAGAGAGGACAAGCCTTTACACGTAAGTGCTCTTCAAGCCTTTGCTTGCATTCTATTTGCTAATGTCCCTTTGGCCAAAGCAAGTCACATGGTCAAGTCCTGATTCAAGGAGGGTGAACAGACCGTCTCCTGAGGGGAGGAGCTGCGAAGCAGCCCGGCAAAGGGGTGTACGTACGCCTACACTAGAAAGAATCGATGGCTGTGTTTTGCTGTCGACAATACAGTGGAATGGCTACCAGACTGAGAGAGGAATAGGGGGTAGATGCGCAGGCACAGCTCAAAGAGTAGGTTTCAGAGTGGAGTAAAGTTCATTCAAACATTCACTAAACCTTTACTGAGGACCCAGAGAGTCGGGTGAGGAGCTCACACTCTGCCCCTGGGATGTCGTTGGGATCATGTCCTCCGTGCTGTTTGACTCCAGATCCGTTTCACTGCTATCCATTTAGGGTGTGTAAACTAGCTCTCCAGTCCAGGCAAATCGTTAGGTACAAATTGTGTACAAAGGAAGCAAATAAGCCTATGTGTTGCTTAAAGCCATTTAACTCATGGTCCCGTAGAGCTCTGCCTTTCCAGTTGTTTCCAGTTTCCATGCTAGTTCACTTATTTCCACTGCCAGTCCAAGACCAGAGCCGTTTATTTATTTGGTTAGTTTAGATATATACCCTGACTGCTACTAAGAAGATTTAAAGCAGCTGCTAAACTGCTTTTTCTCAGTTCCCTTGGGTACTAGGGAAGCACATTCCTTTCTATCTGAGCCCAAAGTCTGGCCTCCCAGTACAAGTGAAAAATGCACTCTTGATAGCCAAATAAACCCCTACCTAGTTTAACACTGATTCTTACAAAATGTTCTTAACTCTGGTTCCCTTTTTTCTGGGAATACAGAGCTGGGTTTATCTCCCCTAAGCTGTTCTTGCTTTAAAGGGCTCACATCCGTGCAGAAAGCATGGTTTCTCTGCAAGCTTAATGTATTCCATTCTTCTCCTATACTTGCACCAGCCCACCTCAGTGACACAAGGCTCCTATCTCGATTTTCTTACAAATCATTGTCCTCTGGTTAAACTTTATCATATGCCCACTACCAGGATATATTCCAAAGTCTATGTTAGTTTTCAAACAGAATTTGCAAAGACTATAGTTTTCCTTTTTAACAATGTGATTATTCCTAATAAATGCCAAAATTTTTATCAAAAAATTTTCCAAATATAGAAACTCTTAGATTATTGCTGTTTTGTAACGTAAGTACATACTATATATGTATTTTAAAACATACTCTCTGGTGAAGCCTAAACTGATCTATTTTTACTCTTTCTCAAGTCTTAGTCCTGATACATTCTTTTTTAAAAGTTTCCATGCTTGCTATTTCTGATAGAAAAAAATTGACTTACAAAATAGAGCAAACAATTGAGACACGCTATTAATACAGAAGGGAGTTAACAGGATGACCCCTAAAGAAAGGGAAAAGAGGGCGCATGAGTGGCTCAATCGGTTAAGAGTCTGCCTCTGTCTTGGGTCATGTTCCTAGGGTCCTCGGATCAAGCCCCACATCAGGTTCCCTGCTCAGCAGGGAGTCTGCTTCTCCCTCTACTCCTCCCTGCTGCTTGTGATCTTTCTCTGTCTCTCTCTCTCTCTCAAAAAAATAAAATCTTTTTAAAAAGGGGGGGGCGGGGAGAAAAACACTCTTCTCAGAAAACAGAGTGAGAATTTTATCACAATCTGTTCCTTTCTACCTATCACTTCCTACTTTTGACATATCACAATCTTAGAGTTGGAGACAAAAATCTAGAAGCAAACTACCCTAAGTCTTTGTGTATTTATCTAATACAGCTATTCATTTTCAAAGCAGACTATAATTTAGGGGCTGTATGGACTTTTCAGGATTTCAGTAACCAGTGATTATGTTGCTGCAAGTTGTTGGTCAAAAGCAGTCCCTTTGGCTTAAGCTCATCAAAGAAAAATTTGAAAAGCCAGCAGCTAAACCTAAGATTTTGTTTTAGCTGAATTGGAGGGAGAAGAGTCACAGAATACTTCTCCACAAAAGTACTTTGGTAAATTTCCTGGCAGGTCACAGACAGGGCTTTGGGGTGGGTGACCTTGGGATGGCTTTACTGAGGTCCCCTTTTTGGAAAAAGCTTTGGATACTGAAGAGAAGAAGGGAGTTTCAAGTTCTTGGTCACCATTGTCATCTCTGTCCACCAGTGTTGCCGCTGCCAGTGACCACAGCTTTGTGGAGTTCCCATTTTGATAATGCAGGGAAGCTGTACTTGGTAGGAACTGTCTCTCTGTCGATTCGACCACAGAAAGTTCTATGGTGTTATCTTTGAAATCCTGATATTTAGCTTAGTTTGTTCAGTTCGCAGGGAAAAAAAAAGTCATGAATTTGCTCAGGCCACATTGTCTTTTGCCTATCACTCATAGTGAGTGAGAAACACTAAACTGCCCAATGTGATGTGAAGATCTTGAAAGCCAGCACTCCTGGATTCAAACTCTGTCTCTTTACTCTTAACTAGCTGTGTGTTCTGAACCATATTATTAAAGATAATGCAAAATCGGGGCGCCTGGGTGGCTCAGTGGGTTAAAGCCTCTGCCTTCGGCTCAGGTCATGATCTCAGTGTCCTGGGATCGAGCCCCGCATCGGGCTCTCTGCTCAGCAGGGAGCCTGCTTCCCCCTCTCTCTCTCTGCCTGCCTCTCCGCCTACTTGTGATCTCTCTCCTCTCTGTCAAATAAATAAAATCTTAAAAAAAAAAAAAAAAGATAATGCAAAATGCCTGCCATCACAGCTAAGCCAGCCCTTGTGTGTGGACCTTCTACTACCCACGTGTACTCTGTGCAGGTGTATCTCAGAGGTATTGCAGGTTTGGTTCCAGACCAATGCAATTCAGGGACTATAACACTAAAGCAAATCAAATGAAATTTTTTGGTTGCCCAGTGCATATGTGTCCACTCTACGGCAGTCTATTAAGTATGCACTACCATTAAGTCTAGAAAAACAATGTATATTCCTTAATTTAAAAATAGTTTATTGCTGGGCCACTTGGGTGGCTTAGTCGGTTAAGCCTCTGCCTTTGGCTCAGGTCATGATCTCAGGGACCCGAGATCAAGCCACAGGTTGGACTCCATGCTCAATGAGTAGTCTGCTTCTCCCTCTCCCTCTGTCCATTCCCCAACTTGTGCTCTCTCTCTCTCAAATAAATAAATAATAAAAACTTTAGCGCTAAAAATGCTAACTATCATCTGAGCTTTCAGCAAGTCATCATCTTTCTGCCTATAGAGGGTCTTGCCTGGAGGTTGATGGCTACTAACCAATGTGGTGGCTAGCTGAAGGCTGGGGTGGCCGCGGCAATTTCTTAAGATAAGACAGTGAAGGGGCGCCTGGATGGCTCAGTGAGTTAAAGCCTCTGCCTTCGGCTCAGGTCATGATCTCGGTGTCCTGGGATCGAGCCCCGCATCGGGCTCTCTGCTCAGTGGGGAGCCTGCTTCCCCCCCTCTCTGCCTACTTCTCTGCTTGCTTGTGATCTCTCTCTCTGTGTCAAATAGATAAATAAAATCTAAAAAAAAAAAAAGACAGTGAAGTTTACCACATCAATGGACTCTTCCTTTCACAAATAATTTCTCTGTAGCATGCAATGCTGTTTGATAGCATTTCACCCACAGTGGAACTTCTTTTCAAAATTGGAGTCAATTCTTTCCGACCCTGCTGCTGCTTTATCAACTAAGTTTATGTAACATTCTGAATCCTCTCTTGTCATTTCAACAGTCCTCACGACATCTTGACCAGGAGTAGATCCCACTGCAAGAAAACACTTTCTTTGCTCATCTGTGAGGAACAATTCTTATCTGTCCAAGTTATGTCACAAGATTGCAGCAATCCAGCCCCATCTTCAGGCTCTACTTCTAATAATTCTAGTTCTTGTGCTGTTTCCACCACATTTGCAGCGACTTCCTCCAAAGTCTTGAACTCCTCACAGTCATCCATGAAGGCTGGAATCAGCTTACTTCCAAACTCCTGATACTGTTGACATTCTGACTTCTTCTCATGAATCATAAATGTTCTCAATGGCATCTAGACTGGTGAATCCTTTTCAGGAGGGTTTCAATTGACTTTGCTCACATCCATCAGAGGACTCGCCATCTATGTCAGCCATAGTCATAGAAAATGCATTTCATAAATAATAAGACTTTAAAGTCAGAATTACTCCTTGACCCACAGGCTGCAGAATCGATGTTGTGTTAGCAGCCAAGAAAACATTAGTCTTGTACATCTCCATGAGAGCTCTTGGGTGACCAGGTTCTTTGTCAGTGAGCAGTCATATTTTGAAAGGTATCTTTTTTTCCTGAGCAGTAGATCTCAACAGTGGGCTTAAAATATCCAGTAAACTATGCTGTAGACAGATGTGCTGTCTTCCACACTCCACATTCTGTTGTCCCATTTATAGACAGAGTGGATCTAGCATAATTCTTTAAGGGCCTGGAATTTTTGGAATGCTCAACGAGCATTGACTTCACTTTGGAATCACCAGTTACATTAGCCCCTGATAAGCAAGTCAACCTGTCCTTTGAAGCTTTGAAGCCAGGCATTGACTTTTCCTCTCTAGCGATGAAAGTCCTAGGTGGCATCTTCTTCCAGTAGAGGGCTGTTTCATCTTCATTGAAACTCTGCTCTTTAGCACAGCCCCCGTCATTAACGACCTTGGCTAGATCTTCTGGATCACTTGCTGCAGCTTCTACATCAGCATTTGTTGCTTCACCTTGCATTTTTGTGTTATGGAAACGGCTTCTTTCCTTAAACCTCACGAACCAACCTCTGCTAGGTTCAGACTTCTCCAGCTTCCTCACCTTTCTCAGTCTTCATAGAATTGAAGAGAGTTAAGGCCTTGCTCTGGATGAGGCTTCGGCTTAAATGAATGTTGTGGCTGGTTTGATATTCTGTCCAGATCACTAAAACGTTCTCCACAACGGCAATAAAGTTGTTTCACTTTTTTTTATCATTCATGTGTGCTCTGGAGTAGCACCTTTAATTCCTTCCAAACACTTTTCCTTTGTATTCACAACTTGGCCAACTGTTTGGTGTGAGAGGCCTAGCTTTTGCCTTATCTCAGCTTTTAACATGCCTTCCTCACCAAGCTTAATAGTTTTGAGCTTTTGATTTAAAGTGAGAGATATGCAACTCTTCACTTGAACACTTAGAGGCCATTGTGGGGTTACTAATCGGGCTAATTTCGATATTGTTGTGTCTTAGGAAATAAGAAGGCCTGAGGAGAGGGAGAGAGATGGGGGGATGGCTGGTCAGTAGAGCTGTCAGAACACACACAACATTTACCAGTTAAGTTAGCCTCTTTTTAAAAAAGATTTATTTATTTGAGAGAGAGATGTGTGAGTTGGGGGGGAGGGGCAGAGGGAGAGGATCCCCAAGGAGACTCCCTGCTGAGCACAGAGCCCCACATGGGACTCTATCCCACATCCCAAGACCATAACCTTAGTGGACACTAAGATCCAACACTTAACCAACTGAGCCACCCAGGAGCCCCAAGTTAGCCTTCTTATATGGGTGCAGTTTGTGGCACCCACCCCTTGACAACTACAATAGTAACAGCAAAGATCACTGATCACAGATTAGCATAACATATAGTAATAATAATAAATATGAAATATTGCTAGGATTACCAACATGTGGCACAAGACACCAAGTGAGCAGATGCTGTTGGAAAAATGGCGCTGAAAGACTTGCTCAGTGCAGGATTGCCACAAGCCTCCAATCTGTAAAAAATGCAGTATCTGCAAAGTGCAATAGAGTGAACCACAGTAAAATGAAGTATTCAGTAGGCAGTGAACTGTAGGCAATATTAAACATAAAAGGAAGGATAGCAGCCAATCCCATAGTTTTTCTTCTCTTATCTATTGCCTTAAATCAGTTCTCAGAAAGAGTGAGCTGTATTATTATTGTTATTATATTATTATTATTACTATTTTTACTATGAGGAACATCATTAAGGTTTGAATTACTTCCTAAAATGGAGATGTCACAATTAGCCAAAACTAAACTTACAGCACAAAATGGTATATTTCTTTCCATATTTGAGAGTTGAAATTGCTACAAATAACAACAACAACAAAAATCCCAAATCGCAGTGACTTAACAAAATAGCAGGTTATCTTCTCTCTCCCATGAAAAAATCTGGAGCCAGAGGAAAGAGAATTATAACAGCTCTTTCCCTTTAAGGACATTTCCTGAAAGTTCCATGTGCTACTCCTGCTTATATCCTATTGGACGGAATTTGGTCAAGTGGCCACATCGAGCTACAGGAAGGTGGGGAAATACAGTCTTCCTCTGGACAGAGATGGACCCCATTGAAAACCAGGGATTCTACTAGGAGAGAAAGGGAGAAAAATTATCGGAAGAAAGGCTCTTTTCCACAGAGGGCCTTTAGATTTGTAATGTCCCACAGGCAAATGTATTTATTATATAAAAAGGGCAATATCCCTTCAAACAGAAAAGTAACTCTCATATGGTAAATATCAAAAATGTATTTTGGAATTTTGCAAACTTAATTTAACTTTCTAAATGTTCACTTAAGATGGCCTTTTTTGATATAGCTGATGAATATTCCTTTGTCCAGAAGTATGATTGTGATGAAGAGAGAATGAAAGCCAGATGGAAAACATTTTAAAAGGAAGGAATTTCAGGGGCACCTGGGGGGCTCAGTAAGTTAAGCAGCTGACTCTGGATTACGGCTCAAGTCATGATCTCAGGATCCTGGGATCGAGCCCCGTATTGGGCTCCGCACTCAGTGGGGAATCGGCTTGAGGATTCTCTCTGTCCCTCAGCCCCTCCCCCCATTCGTGTGCACGCGCACGCTCTCTCTCTCTCAAATAAATAAATAAATCTTAAAAAAAAAAAAAGGAAGGAATTTGGTACTATCATACAGCTGCAGTTCACTGGGCCAGGAAACAACACTAAGTAAGTTTAGAGCCCCGCTGAGGGAGTCATATGTTCCTACTAGGCTGGGCTCCAAGGCCACACACCTGTTTGTGTGTGACAAGGGTGCTCCCTGCTGCAATGTGTTTATTGCAGCGGCCTAAAAGCATAAAATCTGCGCCAATGGTGAGCTTAAAGGAATATTCCTACAGAAGTCATATCGTCTCAATAGGATAATGAAGCTTGAATAATTAGGAAATACTGGACATTGACATGAGTGAAATTATTATAGCATTTTTTTGGAACTCTGTGTGTAAAACTGGGTACCTAGTCATTCTATCCCAAGTTGAATTAAACTATAGCCCTCATGACACCTTTGATCTATCTCCCAGGAATTCAAATTATGAATAAACACCTGAATATGCATGTTAGAAAGGTTTTGCAGAAGTGGACCCTATGTTGACCAGGGTAATGATCACTAGCGACAGGATCCAGAACCCTACTTTAATAACAATACTTTAATAACAAAATAATTGCAGAAAGTATTAGAAAGTATTAGAAAGCTTTAGTGTTCTACACCACACTCTACCTGCTTTGACAAAGACTCCTTAAATGGGTTTGATCTTTCTAAAATTTAAGAGAATAAAAGAGTCTGAAGAAACCACTTGTAGGATTTCCCTTTGCTTTGATTCAAACACATAATAGCTAACAGATGATACAGAAACCTTTGAAGGCAGAGATAAACTCTTTTTTATGGGTGAGGGGCAGAGAAATTTTGCTAGATTATGTAGTTCCTACACTATAAGAAATAAAACCATTCATTTTTTTCATTGACTAGAGTAATTGCAGGAACTTGGTAAAAGTAGGTCAAATTATGAACTTTCTCAAAATAAAAATGGGCTTTCCTATTTTAAAAAGTAGCTAACCACTCTCTTAAGATTTTATACTGTTTTGCAAAAAGAAGTTTGCAAAGGGAAGGTTGCATTGCCAACAACGTGGATAAACCAGGAATCTGAAGAGTAAGGCCTGAGCCAATGTTACTGTAGCACTTGAACTCCCTGGCCAAGGGGAGTTGCCTCATAGTTGGATAACTGGTGCTTCTGTTTTGGGGTAACTTCCTGGCACAATGGAGAGCTTCCCTTTTGGATACAGCTGCTCTACTGTAATATGACCAGGATTGCAAAAGAAAAGTAAAGCCTAAAATGGGGATCCATAAGCAATGCTTCATCAGTCCAAAATTTTCATCTGTGAGCACATGAGTGTACCTACAAGTAGACAATGCCATGTAAATTACATGGATGATTGTGGTTCAATATTGTGAAAATTGAGCAGGGATTGATTCGTATCTTGGGATCATCTGTGCTGTATGTCTGATTATTCATTTCATATGAGACATGTGGTGTTATGATTCAGATTGTACTTTAAGTTATATAGATTATAATTCCCCACACAGTGTTTTAATTGTGGTAACATCTTTAAGTGTTCTATGCATTAAGTACACTCACGTTGTTGTGCAACCTTCACTACCACGGCCCTCCTGTTTTTCATATCATACTAAAACTCTGTACCCATTAAACACAGCTGTCTAATAACCCCCCGCCCCTGTTCCTTAGCTCCTAACCTCTACTCTACTTTCTGTTTCTGTGAACTTGACTAAAATAGGTACCTCATATAAATGCAATCTTACAATATTTGTATGATTTGTGTAAATATGTAAATATGTAAACCTTTGTGACTGGTTTATTTCACTTAGCATAATGTCTTCAAGGATCATCCATGTTGTAGCATGTGTCAGAATTTCTTTCCTTTTTAAGGGTGAATAATATTCCATTGTATGTGTGTACCATATTTTGTTTATCCATTGATCTGTCAGTAGACACTAGGTTGCTTCCACCTTTTGGCTGTTGTGAATAATGCTACTGTGACTATTGGTGTATAAATATCTGTTGGGGCTCCTGGGTGGCACAGTTGGTTAATCGTCCAACTCTTGGTTTTGGCTAGGGTTGTGATCGTGAGGTCATGAAACCGAGCCCCACGTCAGGCTCCGTGCTCAGCACAGAGTCTGCTTAAGACCCTCTCTTCCTCTGCCCCTCCCCTTTCCTCTCTAAAATAAATAAGTAAGTCTTAAATATATATGTATCTTGAGTCCCTGCTTTCTTTTGGGTATACACCCAGAAGTGGAATTGCTGGATGATATGATAATTCTATTTTTAATTTTTTGGGGACTCCCCAGACTATTCTCCATAGCAGCTACACCATTTTCATTCCCATCAGCAATGCACAAGCTTTCCAGTTTCTCTGTATCCTCATCAACATTTACTACTTTCTGGGGTTTTTTCATAATAGCCATTTTAGTGGATGTGAAGTGGTATCTCATTATGGGTTTGATTGCAGTTCCTTAATGATTAATGATATTGAGCACCTTTTCATGTGCTTATTACCCATTTGTTTGTCTACCTTGGGAAAATTTCTATTCTAGATCATTGTCCATTTTTAATCAGGTTTGTGGTTATTTTTGTTGTTGTAGGGAGTTCTTTCTATATTCTGGAAATCAGTCCCTATCAGATATATGATTTCACTTAGTGTTTTAAGGGGTAATTAAGTCCACAATGGTAGCTGAGTAGTAGAAGACTCATAGGATGAACACAAGCTTGTTGTAAGTGAACATACTGATAAGCAGGTCTCAAGGGGGAAAGAATAAGTAGTTTAGAAATCCCCCACAAAGAGAAAGAATCAAATCCATTTTAGGCAGAGTTCTCCTTCCTTCTTTAATCCCCCTTGGTTTGTGGGCGTGGCGTTACCTGAAGTTTCTCCCTCTTTTTCCCAACCTCAACAACTATATCAAAGACCCACACCAGACAGATCAATGATTTGCTTTAGGGCAGTGTTTCTCAAACTTCCCTCACTTAACAATTTTTGCCATATTCACGTAATATGTAACATTTTTTTAACACTTTTCTTTAAATCAACTCAATTTTAAAAATTAAATTTATCTTAAAAGAAAACTTTAAAATCAATATTGTAAATGGCAAACCAGAATCACGGGCCCTTCCAGCCACAGCAGATTATAAACATTAGTTACTCTTTCATCATCCAGGACATCCCTTGCTGGTGGCCCTGGATAAGCATGCCCTGGCCCTAAGAGTGGGTCCAGTTACATCTGCCAGCATGCTGGGGTGGGACTTTTTACTGGACAGAAGGTGCTGTTCAATGGACAGACTGTCCATTTGTCCAGATTTGTGACCAGGGAGTGGAAATGGGCTGCTGGTAGCATAGTACCATCACAAATGGTTATCTGTAGTCATAACTATATGAAACACTACTCGTGCCTAAAGAATAGTTCTTAAGATTTTCGTCTTGGGGGGAAAAGCCACAGATTCCCACAAGATATGGTCTGTATATGTGAGAAAAGTGTCAGTTGTCTGAAGGTAATTCTTTAATTTGGTAGTCCTCAAACTTAGTGGCCTCAGGACCTCTTTATATCCTTAAAATTAGTGAGCTTTTGTTTATGTGAGTTTTAGCTACTAATACTTAAGATATTAGAAATGAAAACTGAGAAAAATTTGAAAGTTTTTACTAATTCCTTTTAAATAATAATAAACTACATGTTAACATAAATATTTTTATGAAAAATAACTATTTTTCAAAACAGAAGACGAGTAGCTTTGTTTACATTTTGGTAACTCTCTTTAACATCTGGCTTAATGGAACTCAGCTGTATTTCCATATCTGCTTCTGCATTCAGTCTTTTGCAACATCCACGTCATGTGGCCTCAGTAAACTGCATTGCACACTCATGAAAGAGAGTGAAAAAGTCAAATGATGTTTTATAATTATAAGAAGTTGTAACTTCATAGATCTTCTGTAGGAAGATCTTAACTACTCTCAGATCACACTTGAAAGTTCAGCTTTAATTCATTTGGAGCTAGCTAGTGGGGTATGGTGGTTTAGAAGGCAGATCCTAGAGCTAAACTGCCCCAGTTCTGCCTACTTTTTTTTTTTAATTTTTTTTTTTTTTTAAGATTTTATTTATTTATTTGACAGAGAGAGAGATCACAAGTAGGCAGAGAGGCAGGCAGAGAGAGAGAGGGGGAAGCAGACTCCCCGCTTAGCAGAGAGCCCGATGCGGGGCTTGATCCCAGGACCCTGAGATCATGACCTGAGCTGAAGGCAGAGGCTTTAACCAACTGAGCCACCCAGGCGCCCCTGCCTGCTACTTTTATTAGCCATTTGACTCTGGCCAACAAATTTAACTACTTTGTGCCCTAGGTAAAAAAAAAGATAATAACGAGGTGATAAACATAAGGGTATATATCTATGAAATTAGTAAAATAAAACGGAACCTTGAAAGGGGGGTATATGGAGGTGCTCAGGTTAGTCTTGAACTGGAAGCTCATTATTACTTTCACTGTATTTCTTAGTTTATATGTGAAGCTGAACATTTTTGGTATGTTTATCAGTCATTTGTATTTCTTTTTTTGACTCATTTATTAATATGCTTTATCTACCTTTTTGTCAGTCTTTTTACTACTTTTATGACCTCTTTATATAGTATACATATTAACTTCTCAATTCTTGTATATATTGCTATTATTTTCTCCAAATCCATCATTTATCCTTTAACTTTGTCATACGTTTTTCATCACGAAGAAGTCTTAAATTTGTATGTGTCAAATTTATCAGTCTTCTTCCCGTGGCTTCTTGTTTTCAAGTATTGTTACTCCTAGATTGAAACTATTCTACATTTTATTTCTGTAGTTTATACTTTAATTTTTAATATTTAGAGATGTAATACACTAAGAATTTATTTCGGAGTATTATATACAAGAGGGGATCTAATTTTTTTTCTGCAGAATGGGTAGCCAATTGTTTCAGCATTATTTCTTAAATAGTCCATTAATTTGCTGCTGATTTAGAATGTCTTCTTTATAATACACTAACTCATTATAACCACGTGAATCTACTTTTGGATTTCTCTATTTTGTTCCATATAGTATTTGTCTCTTCTAACATCCATAATATACATTTTAAATTACTTTAGCTTTATAGTAAATTTTAATGTATGATATAAAATATTCCCCTTCATTATTCTCCTTTCTCATAATTTTGATTTTTTTCATGAATTTATTTCATGAATTTAGAATGAATTTTTCAAATACAACCCTTACTTCCCCCAAATTGTGATTGTTATTGGAATTACATTACATTTATATATTAGTTGGGAAGCACTGTCCTCCTTTACAATATTAAGTTATCCCGGGTGCCTGGCTGGTTCAGACAGTGGAGCATGTGACTCTGATCTCAGGGTTGTGAGTTTAAGCCTCACGTTGGACTGTACAGTTTAATTAAAAAACAAACAAACAGATTAACGTATTCCATCCAGGAAATTAAACGGCTTTTAATTTAGCCCAATTATTTTTTACATCTTTCAGCAAATTCTTAAGATGTTCTCAATATAGGTCTTATTATTTCTTTTAAAACTTATTCTTAGGGGGGCGCCTGGGTGGCTCAGTTGCTAAGCGTCTGCCTTTGCCTCAGGTCATGATCCCAGGGTCCTGGGATGGAGCTCCACATCAGGCTCCCTGCTCAGCGGGGAGCCTGCTTCGCCTTCTCCCACTCCCCCTGCTTGTGCTCCCTCTCTCCTGTGTCTCTCTGTCAAATAAACAAATAAAATCTTAAAAAAAAAAAAAAAACTTATTCTTAGGTATCGAAAAGGCCATTCTGTAAAGATCTGTCTGTGATTATCACCCTCAATCAGGATAAAGACTACAAGGCAGATCGTGAATTATAAGATGATTGTGAATTTTCTTCTGCACCACAGTTTTGTTTTGCCTCATCTTGAAAAATAGAAGGTATTCAAAATTTATAGGGTGAGCAAAATGCATCAAGAATTAAAGATAATTTTTGCACTAAGAAGGGTGAACTGATTGTCTGCTAAACTTGTCTGATCCATTAAATATGTCTCCTCAAGCAAGATAAAGTATTTGAGTCACATGTAGATTCTATTCCCTTACCTGGCTCTTGGAAAGAAAAAAGTAAGAAATAAGCCCCTTGATTTTAATGTATAGAATCTCCAACAATCATGTGCAACAGAATCACTTGATGGGCTTATTAAAACAAAATTTGCATTCTAACAAGTTTTCAGTTTCAAGTTAACATGCTGATGCTGTTAGTCCAATGACTACACTTCGAGAACCACTGGTCTACTGTGATAACCCTGGGAGATTAGGAGCAAGGCAGTAGCCTTGCTGAGCTAGATGCAGGAGATGGTAGAGAGAGCATTATAAGTTAGATCTCTGATCACAGTAAGAATTATTATGTTTGGCATTATAGTCCTTTATATCTATGATGTTTTACTCTGAGGTTAGGTCTTAGTCATATCCCATATAGTTTTGTATGAGATGTTCTGGTTTTTCAATTTGCATACAATTTGTAATCTCGACTTTGGCTTCTGTTGTAACCCCAAAATTGTGTAGTAGAGTACTTTGAAAGTTAGTGTCACATCTTTTTGATTTATTTGCTCACTCGTTCATCAAATATTTATTGAGAATCATCAGTGAGTCACATGCTTGGGTTATATCAGTGAGCAAGAGACAGATTTCCACATTATGGAGTTTATATTAGTGGACAAGAGATGAGCAGCACACAATGAAGAAATTAAGTAAATTATATACCATGCCAGAAAATGGTAAGTGCTATGGGTACAACGAAACAACAGAATAGATAAACGAGAATCATGGATGCAGGTGGAGGGGCTGCAATTTTAAATATGCTAATCAAATTAAGCCCCAGTGAGAAGGTGAAATTTGAGCAAGGACTTAAAGGAGGTGAAAGAGTCAGCCAAGTGGATATGTAGCAGAAGAAAGCAGAGTAAACAGCCTGTGCAAAAACCCTCAAGTAGTAGCATGTCTAGAGTATCTGAAAAATGAGGAGGCCATGGAAGCAGGCAAGAGTAGAGAACTGGAAATGAGGTCAAAGATATCAAGGGGGCCAATTCATATATGGTTTTTGTAGGCTACTGTTATGACTTTAGGCTTCACTCTGAGTGAAATAGGGAGCCAATGAGGAATTCTAAGCAAATGAGTGACACAATATAATTTATGTATCGAAGCATCACAGGCTGTTATGTTCAGCATAGACTATAGGAAGCAAGAGTAGAATCAGAGAGATCAAGGCAACTGAGCAGTAATCCAGGTGGGGGATGATAGTAGCTTGAATCAGTTGGGGGCAGCAGAGGAACTGAGAAGTGGTCAGATTCTGGTTCCATTTCAAAGGTAGAGCCCACAGAATTTCTTGACAAAATGGATGTGTGTTCTAAAAGAGGGAAATCAAGGATGACTCTCAAGTTTTTAGCCTTAGCAACCAACATGAGGGATGGAGTTAGCAACAGTGAAATGAGGTCAATAACTGAACAGGTTTAGGGTTGAAGATCAG
Organism: Potos flavus; assembly: GCA_028534135.1. Classification (NCBI taxonomy): domain Eukaryota; kingdom Metazoa; phylum Chordata; class Mammalia; order Carnivora; family Procyonidae; genus Potos; species Potos flavus. The sequence goes on from CM052897.1 coordinate 112,941,347, forward strand.
GAAATTATTTTTCAATGTTAAGTTTCAGATATCCATTTGACATCCAAATGGAGATATTGAGTAGGCAGTTAGATATAGGAAACTGGATATCAGGATAAAAGTCAAGGTAAGATATAAATTTGGTAGTTAAGAGCAAATAGATGGTTTTGAAAACCATGCAACTAGATATGATCACCAAGATATATAAAGGACCAAACCCTGAGACACTCTAATGTGAAGAGAAGCATCAGACCAGTGAAGGAAACACCAGTACTGTAAGGAGAAAACAGCTTTTGGTATTCAGGAAGTCAAGTGAAGAAAGTATATAAAGAAGGAAGGAGTAATCCACTGTGTCAAATATTGCTGTTAGGTCAATTAATATTAGGATTGAAGATTAACCATTGGCATATAGAGGATATTAGTGACTTTAACAAGAGTGGTTTTGGTGATGGGGCGAAAGCCTGATTGAAATAGGTTCAGGTAAGAATTGGAAGGGAGGAATAGTGTAGACAAGTATAGACCATTATTTCAAGAAGCTGTTTTGCAAAGGGAAGCAAAGAAATGGGACAGTAACTGGCAAGTGAGGTAGGGTCAAGAGTTTTGTACTTTTTTTTAAATGGGAGAAGTAACAGAATGCTTGAATGATGGTAGCAAAAATCTAGTATGTAGGCAAAAACTTGTTGATGTAGGAGAGAGAAGGGAGAATTGTTGAATCATTATCCTTGAGTAGCTAAGAGGATAAGATCTAGTATAGGAATCAGCAAACTTTTTCTGTAAAGGGCTAGATAGTGACTATTTTAGACCTTGCCGACCACACATGGTATCTGTTGTATATTCTTCTTCCCACCCGCAACTTTACAAAAATGTAAAAACCATTCTTGGCTCATGGGCTATGTGAAAACAAATAGCAGGATTTGGCCCATACATTGTAGCTTGCCAATCCTTGATCCAGTATACAAGCAGAAAGACTGATTTTATTTTTATTTTCTTAAAAGATTTTATTTTTAAGTAATCTCTACACCCAAAATGGGACTTGAACTCACAACCCCAAGATCAAGAGTCGCATGCTCTACTAAGCCAGCCAGGCACCCCCAAAAGGCTGATTTTAGATAAAAGCATGGAGAGCATGCATAGCTTTTGTATCATAATAGTCTGGAAAACAGAGTATATGAGTTCAGCTGCTGGTAGGCAGACAGATGTAGTAGGAGCACTCTTCTGATTGCTTCAGTGTTCTCTAGGAAATAAGAAAAGTTATCAGAAGGTAAGATTGAGAGCCAAAAATGCTGAATCTCTGTAGAGGAGAATTGTAGAAAATAGTTGTCTATGAAAAGGAGAGTGAATAAACTTAGAGCCAATATAACTTGATTGCCTGGCAGCATTTTGAGATCACTTGAGGTTTGTGTTCATCAAATTTAAAGTGAGACCTCTTCACACTTGCATTTTTCTTCCAGTCATGGTTAGCTTCCTGGGAGCAAGAGTGGGGTAAGTAAAGGCTGATTAGAGTTACAGTTTTGCCAGGTGAGTATGATAAATTAAGGGAGAACATTAAGGAAATGTCCAAGAGAGTGATCTGTGATAGACCCGGAAATTCAACCAGAGTGAAGAGGGGAAAAAAGATGAGGGGCAGTGAAACAGTGATAGGATCAATATATTGGAATTCTCAATGAGTGTGAAGAATTATTGGGAAGCAGGTACCTAGAGGGGGTAAGCTGGAAAGATAGGAGAAGATGGTCGTAGAGGGGGATGCATGAAATTAAGATATTGGTGGGTTTGTAGTTACCGGTTATAGTAAGGGAATGACCAAGGGAGTGGTGTTAGATAGTATGAAAAGGAGAGGTAGTTAAGAAGATGAAAGTCAAAGCATTAGAAAAATCATTGATATGCATATTAAGATCACCAAGAATTGAGGCAGGAATGTTGGAGAGACTGACAAAGTTAAAGTCATCAAGAAATAAAGGTAACCTCTGTTGACTAGAAGTTTTTTTGCACTGACATCTTAAGAGTAGGTTTTAAGATTTCTACCTTTTGAAATTCACTAAGGCTATCTATTTGGCCAAACTTGATTAGTATTTGGAAATGCTCCATAGACATAAGACAGTATGAATTCCCTACTTGTAAGATACAAAATCATAATTTTTTTTCATTAGGTTTTTCTCAGTGAATATGGAGAGGTCAGTTAGGAGGACATTGTATAGACAAAAGATGGTGGTTTAGTTCAGGCTGGTGGTAGTAGAGATAAAAGGAATTGGATGGACTAACAGAAATTGATGAAATCAAATCATTGAGGCCTAATGAACTGGATATGGCATGTAAAGGAAGGAAGAGACAAGGACGTCTTCTGCGAGGCGCCTCGGTGGCTCAGTTGGTTAAGTGGCTGCTGCCTTTGACTTAGGTCATGATCCCCATGTCTGGCATCAAGTTCCACATGGGGCTTCCCTACTGCATGAAGAGTCTGCTTCTCCCTCTGCCCTTCCCCCAACTCATGCATGCTGTTTCTCTCTCTCTCTCAAGTAAATAAATAAAATCTAAAAAAAAAAAGGACGTCTTTTGGGTTTCCATAAAAAGTTGAATGATGGTCTAGCATTACCATTAAGAGCAAAGATTTTGAGAAGTCAGGATACCTCTGTTCAAAGTTAGCCTTACTTACAAGGGATGTGATATCAACAAGTTATTTTGCTTCTCAATTTTCTCATTTCACAAAGCAGGTAATAATATATGAGGTTCTTGTGAGGATTAAAAGAATTAATGGATATAAAACACTTATTTCAGCCCTAACACATAATGAGCCTTCAATGAGTGCGAGCTATGCTTAGTCTTTATTGAAACATTCAAAAATGATTAGTTTGAAAGGCAAGAAATGAGCTCAATTGTGTATATTTCAAATCATACATTTAAAGCAAACATGTGGAGGTGTTAGGTAAATAAGCAGTTGGATATTCAGGCCTGGAATTCAGAAAAAAAGATCTGGGCTAGAGATACAAATTAGTGAGTCATCTGTATATAGATGATAGCTATACACAGAAACCATGGGAGTGGATAAGATTGACTGGAAAAAAATAGTGAGGAAAAGACTGATTTTTTTTTTTTATTGAGATAAAATTCATATGACATAAAATACACCATTTTAACCATTTGAGTGCACAATTCAGTGACTTCCAATACATTCACAATGTTTGCAATCATCACCACTAAATTTGAACATTTTTATCACTCACCAAAGAAACCCTATATCCATTAAGCAGTAACTCCCCAGTCCTGCCTCCCATTAGTCCCTGGCAAATATTAATACTGCTTTATACATCTGTGGATTTGCCTACTCTTGACTTTTCACTTGAATGGAATCATACTAAATGTGGCTTTTTGTGCCTGGCTTCTTTCACTTAGCGTGTTTTTCAAGGAAGATCCATGTAGCAGTACTTCATTCTGATTTATGGCTGAATAATTCCATTGTATGGATACCACAATGTGTTTGTCCATTCATCTGCTCATGGACCTTGGGGTTGTTTCTACTTATTGGTTATTATTTGGCTATACACATTCACGTACAAGTTTAGTTCGAATATCTATTTTCAGTTTTCTTGAGTGTATGTTTAGGAGTAGTATTGCTGGGTCATATGGTAATTCAATGTTTAAACTTTTAAGGTACCAAGAAACTGTTTTCCACAGTGGCTGCACTATTCTACATTCTCTTTAGCAATTTATGAAGGTTCCAATTTCTCCACATTGTTGCTAATACTTGTTTTCAAATTATAGCTACTCCAGTGGGTGTGAAGTGGTATCATACTTGCTTTGCATTTATTTAGTGGCTTACAATGTTGAGCGTCTTTCCATATACTTCTTGGCCATTAGAATATCTTCCTTGGAGAAATATCTATTCAAGTCCTTGCACATTTTTACATTGGGTTGTCTTTTTATTGATGACTTACAAGAGTTATTACATATTCGAGATTCGAGATCCTTAACAGATAGATGACTTGCAAATATTTCCTCACATTCAATGGGCTCTTTTTCTTGATGTTTTTTGATACAAAGAAGTTTTAAGTTTTGATAAAGTTTGATTTATCTATTTTTAATTTTGTCACTTGTGTTTTTGATGTCATATCCAGAAATCCATTGCTAAACCCAAAGTCATGAAGGTTTACCCCAATATTTTCTGAGATTTGTATAGTTTTGCTATTACACATAGGCCTTTGATTCATTTTGAGTTACTGTTGTTACATGCTGTGAAGTAAGGGTCCAAATTCATTCCTTTGTATGTTGATATCCAGTTTTCTCAGCAGTATTTATTGAAAATACTATTTTTCCCTCAGTGATCTGTCTTGATAGCTTTATCAAAAATCAATTGAGCATAGATGTATGGGTTTATTCCTGAGCTTTCAATTCTATTACATTGATTTATATATCTATCTTTCTGCCAGTACCACACTGTTTTCATAACTGTACACTTGTAGTAAGTTTTTAAAAAGATTTTATTTATTTAGTTAGTTAGTTATTTAGTTAGTTAGAATGCACAAGCAGGGGGAGGGGCAGAGGGAGAGGAGAAAGAGAATCGCAAGTAGACTCTACTCTGAGCATGGAGCCCAACAGGGGGGTTGATCTCACAACCCTGAGATCATGACCTGAGCCAAAATCAGGAGCTGGACACTTAACTGACTGATCCACCCAGGTACCCCTGTAGTAAGTTTTAAAATCAGGAACTATGAGCCCTCCAACTTTGTTCTTTTTAAGATTGTTTGGGGAATCCCATGTTATTCCATATGAATTCTAGTGTCAACTTGTCAATTTCTGCAAAAAAAAAAAAGCAGTTGGAATTTTGATAGGTATTGCATTGAATTTGTAGATCAATTTAGGGAGCACTGTCATTCTAACAATATTAAGTCTTCCAATATATAAACACAGAAACACCTTTTCACTCATTAGGTCTTCTTGAATTTCTTTCAACGATGTTTTGTAGTTTTTAAAAAACAAAACAAAATGAAACAAAAAAACCCCCAATGTTTTGTAGTTTTCAGTGTACATCTCTTACACCTCATTTAAATTTATTTCTTGGTATTTTATTCTTTTTGATGCTGTCAATGGAATTGTGTTCCTAATTTCATTTTTAGAATATTCATTGCAAATGGACAGAAAAACAACTGATTTTTGTATGTTGATCTTGTATCTATGATTTTGCCAAATCGGTTTACTAGTGCTAATAATTTTTTCATGGATTCCATTTGTTCATGGTAGATAATCCTTTTACTGTGCTGCTGAGTTTACTTTTTTTGAGATCTTTGTATCCATATTCATTAGGGATCTTAGTCTGTAGTTTTATTTTCTTGTGTTGTCTTTGTCTGGCTTTGGTATCAAGGTAATGCTGAACTGATAGAATGAGTTAGGGAGTGTTTCCTCTTCATTTACTTTTTGTGTGTGGGTGAGAGCTTGAGAAGGACTGTTTTGTTGTTGTTTGTTTTGTTTTGTTTTGTTTTTTAGAAGGAGACAGAGAGACAGAGATGGGGTTGGGGAAGAGGCAGAGGGTGAGAGAGAATCTCAAGAAGGCTCCACGCCCAGCATGGAGCCCCATGTGGGGCTTGATCCCACAACCCCGAGATCATGACCTGAGCCAAAATTAAGAATCAAACGCTCAACCAACTGAACCACCCAGGCCCCCCAGACTGGTGTTGATTTTAAATGTTTGATAGAAGCCACCAATGAAGCCTTATGGTTCTCAGTTTTTCTTTTTTGGAAGTTTTTTGATTACTGATTCAGTCTCTTGTACTGTTATGTCTATTCTATTTTAAGTCAGTTTCAGTAGTTTGTTTCTAGGAATTTGTCTCATTTAGATCATCTAATTTTTTGGCATATAATGTTAACAATTCCTTTCATTTTTATAAAGTTGGTAATAGTAGTAGTAGTTCCCACTTGTAGTTCCCACAATAAAGTTTCCACTTTATTTCTGATTATAGTAATTTGAATTTTCTTTTTTTTCTTGTTCATTCTCTTTAAAGGTTTGTTAATTTTACTGATCTTTTCAAGGAACCAACTTTTGGTTTTACTGATTTTTCTGTTTTCTATAGTCTAACGATGCATTAACTCTGACTTTTATATGTGCTTCTTTAACAGTGCTTCATGTGGATTCAAGTTACTATCTAGTGTCCTCTCATTTCAGGTTAAAGAACTCCCTTTGGTATTTCTTGTAGGGCAGGTCTACTAATGACAAATTCTCTGTGTTTGCTTATCTGAGAATGTCTTAACTTCTTCATTTTTGAAGGATAGTTTTGCCGGATACAGAATTCTTAGTTAACAGGGAGGCCTAGGTGGCTCAGTCGGTTAAGCATCTGCCTTCAGCTCAGGTCATGATCCCAGGGTCCTGGGATTGAGTCCTACATCAGGCTCCTTGCTCAGTGAGGAGCCTGCTTCTCCCTCTGCCTGCTGCTCCCCCATTCGTGCTCCCTCCTTCTCCCTCCCCCCAACAAATACATAAATCTTAAAAAAAAAGAATTCTTAGCTAACGGTATTTTTCTTTCAGCACTTTGAATATGTCATTCCATTGTCTCCTGGCTTCTATAATTTCTGGTGAGAAATCAGCTGTTAATCTTACTGAGGGCCCCTTGTATGCGCACTTCTCACATGCTGCTTTCAGGATTCTCTTTGTCATCAGATTTTCAACAGTTTGATTAATGTGCCTTGGTGTGTGTCTCTTTGAGTTTACCCTGCTTGGACTTCACTGAGCTTCTTGGACATCTAGATTCATGTCTTCATCAAATCTGGGAAAATTTTTTTGCCATTATTTCTTCAAATATTCTTACTGTCCCTTTCTTTCTCTTCTCTCCTTTTGGAATGACTCTTATGCATATATACATATGCCTGGTGCTGTCCTACAGGTCTCTCAGGCTCTATTCATTTTTCTCCATTCTTTTTCCTTTCTGCTCCTCCAGCTGGGTAGTCTTAGTTGACCTATGTTGAAGTCTACTGATTCCTTTTTCTGACAATGCACATCTACTGTTGAATCCCTCTAGTGAATTTTTAGCTTCATTTATTGTACTTTTTAATTCAGGAATTTCTATTTGCTTCCTTTTTATAATTTCAACCTCTTTAGCAATATTCTCTACTTGGTGAGACATACTGTCCTGATTTCTTTTAGTTCTTTTTAGTTCTTTGTCTATGGTTTCCTTTAGCTATTCTAGCATATTTAAAAGAGTTGGTGGAAAAATCTTTGTCTAGTAAGCCCAATGTCTGTGCTTTCTTGGGGACAGGTTCTATTCATTTCTTTTTTCCTGTATATGGGTTTTTTTTTTTTTTTTTTTTTTTTGCTGCTTCATTACTTTGTGTTGAAAACTAGATGTTTTGATTATTATAATGTGTCAAGTCTGGAAATCAGATTCTCCTCCCTCCCTAGAATTTGTTGTAGCTGTCTATTGTGGTTGCTGTTGTTTGTTTAATGATTTTTATAAACTAACTCTGTGAAGTCTGTATCCTTCCTTAGGTGTGACCACTGAAATGTCTGTTCTGTTGGCTTAGTGGTCAGCTAGTGATTCAACAGAGATTTCCTTAAATGCCTATAACCAAAAAATGAAGAAAACAACTTCCAGGTTTTGTCCAAGGGCTCTTTCCAGGGGTGTTCAGGCATGCCTTTATCATTCGAATGGGCAATTTATAAGTCTGTCTTATCTTTCACTTTCTATCTGAGCAAAGCCTGAATGTTAGTCAGAGGTGAGACTAGGAACTTTGAATTTTTTTGTGTGCATTTGCCCCATCCTAGATATATAAGTAGCCCTTTTTTAAGATTTAATTTGAAGTAATTGCTACACACAACATGGGGCTTGAACTTACAACCCCAAGATCAAGAGTCACATGCTCTACCAACTGAGACAGCCATGTGCCCCCAGGTAACCTTTTAGATTCCCAGAAATATGTAGGAGCTTTTCAAAGATTTTATTCTCCGAAGTATCTCACTCTTCAGCTTTTCTTCCCAGGCTTTGTGTTTGCCACAATTGTTATTCCTTTCTCCAACTGGCAGCAGCTAATAAACTTACCTTTAATATCTCCTGGGTAGTCACTTCTGCCTCAGGAGAGTTCTAAGTGAGGCAAAATAAGGGCAAGCCCTTGTACCAGTCCTTCAGAGAGTCACCAGACAAGTCAAAATAAAATATTACAATTCTTTGAAAACAAGATCCATTTTGCTACCTCTGGCACCAGAAACCTACACCAGAAATGTAGACCGTTGTCCAAAACTGCCACTGAACTGGGGATGAAGAATGAGGCTAGGGTAAGTTTCAATAACATAAAGCTCTCCTACTGGGATTCAATCACCTTGTTCTTGATTAAATGTTTGCCTGCTTATTATAACCTTTTACGAATTTCCAGAGTTCACATAAACTTGATTCTGATAATTTTTGCCAAATGATTTGCTGTTTATTTGGAGAGACAGGTCCTTGGAATTCTAGAATAGCCATTTTTACTGACATCACCCCCTAGGGACTGATTCTTGGAGAACCTCAACATTTGGTAGTGGAGTAGAGGAGGATGAGTCTGCAAAAAGGAATGAGAGGGGCTGCCAGAGGGAGAAAGAAAACAAGGAGTGTGATGTGTTATAGAAGCCAAGAGAGAAATGTAATGCAAAGAGAGTAGCTATCAATGCCAAATATTCTAAGATTCTAGGAAAAAGATTGTAAAATGTTTGGTGAACACAGGTACATAGAAGTCATTTGTGGGTGCCTGGGTGGCTCAGTTGTTAAGTGTCTGCCTTTGGCTCAGGTCATGATCCCGGGGTCCTGGGATCGAGCCCTGCATCGGGCTCCCTGCTCCGCGGGAAGCCTGCTTCTCTCTCTCCCACATCCTCTGCTTGTGTTCCCTCTCTCACTGTCTCTCTCTCTCTCTGTCAAATAAACAAATAAATAAAATCTTTATAAAAAAAAGTCATTTGTGACTTCAAGACTATTTTTCAAGAATTTTTCTTTTTTTCTTTTTTTTTTTTTTAAGTAATCTCTACATCCAACATGGGGCTCAAACTTATGACTTCGGGATCAAGAGTCGCATGCTCTACCAACTGAGCAAGCCAGGTGCCCAAGACTATTTTTCAACAGGTTGACATTGGTATTTTGAGCAGGATAATTCTTAAATGTGAGAGACTGTCCTACAGATTGCAGTGTATTAGGTATCCTTGACCTCTGACGACTAAACACCAGTAGCACCTTTCACCCTTAAGTCATAATCAAAATTATACAAATCAAAACCAAAAAGTACTGCCACATATCTCAAAATGTCCCCTGGAGAATTAGCACTATCTCTTGAAGAACCACTACATTAGGAATCTCTGTTTTGGTGATATTAAAGGGGCAGATGTCAGATGATAGTAACTTGGAATATGAATAAAGGGGTGAACAATGAAATCAGTGAGATGCCAGAGACAAGGCTTACTGGAAATTTGGCTGAAGTGAGGAATGTGACAGGGCAGCAACTGGGGTCAAGGAAGTGTTTATTCTGACACAGGATTCAGATGTGTTTAAAAACAATGGATACGATGCAGATAAAAGGAAGAGTTTAAGTATACAAAGAAAGGGAGACATGTTAGTGTCAAGAGGTGGAAGGAAAGTACATGTGAAGGAAATGGCCTTAGAGAGGAAGCTTAACTCCTGTTTTGAAAGTGACCTTAGGACAATGCAATAGCATCCTAGGTAGTTTCCCTGCTTCCTTCCTTACCATATAGACTATTCTTAACACAGTAGCCAGCACCACTTTTCTGCTTTTAACTCTCCCATGGCTTCTTATCTCACTCAGGGTAAAAGCCAAACTTCTTATAAGGCTTATTAAATCCTTCACGATCTGCCCCTTCATCTCCTACTTCAACCTATTTGATCTCATTTCCTAAAACTTCCCCCCAAGTCACATTTCACTCCACAGTTTTCCTTATTATTCTTACACACCAGGCACACTCCTGCCTCTCGACATTTGTTCTTGCTGTTCCCTTTGCCAGGAGTACTCCTCTCCAAACACCCATATAGCTCGCTCTCTCACCACCTTCAAGTGTTTGCTCAAATGTCATCTGTCCAATGACTACTCTATTTAAAATATTACTCCTAATCATCTCCTTCCTATAACTTTCCATTCTTCTCCATAGTACTTACTACTTTCTAAATCATCATATCACTTATTTTATTCCTGTCTTTCCCCACTAAAATGTAAGCTCAAAGGCCAGGGGGAGTCTGATTCTTTGGTTTCTTTGTATGGTTCATTAATGGATCCCTGGCACATAGTGGGTACTCAATACATTGTTGAGTAAATAGAAGGATGACTATAGGTAGATTTGCAAATTTGGAAGCAGGAAGAAATTTCCCTTTGGTGGCTTCAGTCTGGGAGGAAAGTGGTAATGTTATCTGCTGAGAGTAAAGGGGAGGTAGTAAAGTGAGGAGGATAGATTTGAGGAGAGTGGAAGTTTGAAAACCTTATTGAAGTGGTGAGAGAGCTGAAGAGAGAAATAAAAGATTGCTTAATGTACTGATTTTGGTAATCATGAGATTTTAGTGGAATCAATCTATTGTATTGTCCAATAGTCTTCAGCAGTGTCCAATTGCTCCGAGGCACTGAGAAAGTGGAAGATTGGGTTAATTCAGGCTGTAGTTTTGCCAGACAGAGGCAAAGGGTTTAGGGTATAGTTCTTAATCTTGGCTGTACTTTACTATCTATCAGTTGGAAGTACTTTAAAAAGTGGCCAGTTTGGAGGGGGAAAGTGGCAAGTCTGTACATCCAGAGCTTACCTCTACTGGCTCTACCTGAGTAAATAAGGAAATCTGGATCTGTTGACTATTTACATTATTATCTCTGCTTAAAAAGATACATCATATACTGATATGGTGCTGTCCTGGAAATTTTTACTCCTCTTTTCTAAATAGTAATTTTTGTGGCAGTTTTCCTATTTTTCCACATACTTGAATGAAAGCCTCACATCACAACTCTGAGAACTCAAATGGCCTCCTTTTAGTTATATATTAAAATATAAACTCCACAGAAGCAGAAACCAGGTGAATTTGCTGTGTTCCCAACACATGATACACAGGTCAAGAATGTTTTTTGCATAAATGAATGATAACCACCAGGTGCTGCACATTTAAGTGATTTCATTTAGTTCTGACAAACAGCCCTATATCCTATCAAGCCAGTTTTAGAGATAAGGAAGCATAATCTCTGAAATTTCAGTAATTTGCCCAACATCACACTGCTAGTCAGTCAATAATGTAGCCAGAGCTCTACATCATGTCATTCTGATTCCAAAAGCCATGGTTTTTAACCACTATATTATCCTGTTTGAAAGAAAGTCAAGGACAGAAAAAAAGAAATGAAAAGATTAAGTAGAGATCCCTGGGTGGCTCACCTGGTTAAGCATCTGCCTTTAGCTCCAGTCATGATCCCAGGTCCTGGGATTGACTCCCCACATCAGGCTCCTTGCTGGGCGGGGAGCCTGTTCTCCCTTCACCTGCAGCTCCCCCTGCTTTTGTGTGCTATCTGTCTCTGATAAATAAATAAAAAAAAGTAGGTAAAAATTTCAGAAAATACATTCCTATTTTGTGATCCTTTAGAAAATTTAGTGGAACTCCATCAAGCTCCTTTTACAACCAAAACCTTGACAATGTCACTTTTTGATTCTCTATGAATAAGATCACATTAAAATCATCGTCGCCTACAGCCTATGGCTGATAGTTCTCCCCCTCCATTGGTTAGGTGTTAATCTGTTGGTTGAAATACATGGGTTTTTTGCACACTTATAAACTTGCAATCTCTCAGTAGAGAGGAATGCAAATAATCTAAGATTTGCTGTATATGCAAATTTATGTAAATTTTCAAATGCTATCTAATACAGTATTTTATCTGTATCAGGAATAGGGCAGCTTTTACCTATTAATGACAGCAGGACTGTATATTAAAACCACATGTCTTTTCCTCTTAAGAATGAACAATATTTTCTATTTTCTTTGTAATTTTGTAGGCAAATACCCTTTTACTCAACAAATGTTTATCTGATGTCACAGAGATATCATTCTAGTGGGAGACAATCAATAAATGAAATATATATTATATGGCAAATAATAAAAGAAAAATAGAGCAGGGTGAGAGAGAAATAGTAGCGGGGTACCATTTATATAGAGTTCTCAAAGGAAAGACCTTTCTGAAAAGGTGGGATTTAAGTACAGACCTAAAGTAATACAGTGTGAACCAAGTAGGACTGAAGGGGAAGAACATTCCAGACAGGATAGTAGGGCAAAGGTCCTCAGACATGCTTGTTATATCGGAGAAAAAGGGAAGAGAGTGATGGGGAAAAATGAGCAAGTAAAAAAGTCACTGGATATGAAATCAGAGATAATGTAGATGGGGGTAGTTCACTTATAGACCATGGTAAGAACTTTGGCTTTTACTCTGAGATGGGAAACCATCGGTGGGTTTTAAGATAGAAATAATACTGACTGGTAAAGAGATCACTCTGACTGCTCTGTGAGCTAGTAAACCCTGTGAAAGCAGGTATAGAAGTTGATGAGTTAGGAGGCCTTTACTATGGCCTAGGAATGAGATGGCGACTTGGACCATAGTGAATGTGATGGAGGTAGTGAACAAAGATCAGATTCTGAGTATATTTTGAAGATAATACTGGTAGCATTTGCTGATGAAGGAATTAGGAAGGACTCCAAAGTCTCTAATCTCAACTGGAAGAATGGAATTGCCATTTCATGAAATAGGGAAGACCTAATCAGAATTTATTTGGGGGCAGTGGGAATTAAGAGTTTGGTTGTAGATGTATCAGGTTTGTGATACCTGGACATTCGAGTAGGCAGTTGATTGTGAGCCTAGTGTTTAGGGCAAAGTTACAGGCTGGAGATTCAAACATGGGTTTCATTTAGCCAGAGACATGGATAGGATTGCCTAGTGAGGGAGAGCAGAGATAGAGAAGCAGCCTGATCTTGATTTGAATCTTGGGGCACTCCAGCATTTTGAGGCTAGAAAATCAGGAGGAACCACAAGAAGGCTAAGCAATATTAATTTAGGAGGGAAGAAAGAGAATGGAATCCTGGCAGGTCAGATAAAGAGCTTCAGGAAGAGTAGTTAATCAGCTATGTCAAATGCTGCTGACAGGTGAAAGGAGATGAAGATTAAGAAATAAAAATTGGATTTGAGAACATGTTGATATTGAGCAGTTTCACAGTGGAATGTGGAGATCAAGTCTGATTTGTGGATTTAAGAGACAGTAGCAGAAGTGGAGAAGTTTGTACAGAGTGCAAATCAAAGCAGGGGAGGAGGGAGTATTTGGAGGGAGATACAGGTCAAGTTTTTTTGTTTTTTAAATGATGGTAGCTATTGACATGTTTATAAGTTGACAGAAGTGATCCAATTGAGAGGAAAACAATTTGTAAGGAAATCATACAATTCCAAGAGTAAAATGGAACTCAAGGAAAAGGTGGCAATTTTGATCTTAGGAATTTTGACAGTTTATCCATAGTTAGAGGAGTATAGCAGTGTATTCAGATCTAGGAAGGTTCGTAAGGTGCAATGGTGAGTAGGAGGGAGCTGTTACTGATTTCTGATTTTTTTTTTGTTTCCCTAGAGAGGTAAGAAGCAAGATAATGCCTTACTCAGAAAGGGGAGTCGGGGAGGTCTTCTTAGTTTAAAAGATGTTAAACAGCCATTTAAGACAGCTGAGTAAAGGATTAAGGAAATTAGCCTAGGGTGGGAGGGTTGATGAACACAAGGAGCTCATCCAGAGTTAGCATGGCTGTTTTTCTCCAGTCAAGTTCCACTGCAAGCACACAGTGAATTAACCAGGATTGTGGTTTAGACAGGTAAAATGGAGGAAGAGAGAAGGAAAAGATGAAGCTATTTGTAAAGGATTTATAACAATGGATAATAGAATCTAAAATAGGCCGTGAGTTTTTTTAAAAAATGGGTATAACATTTGGATAGGTCCTTTAGGTAAGTAGTTTTCTTATTTGAGGTAGTTAAGTCACTGTGAACACTGATCCGCTCCTAGGGAAAACAGGGATAGGTTCCTGAAAGACTTAGGTCACATTTTCATCAATGTTTTTCTATTTAGACAGCTTATTTTATGTATATCATTGATTCCTTAACAGTGAATCATCATGACCAAGGAGACGAATAAGCCTGAAAGTTTATCTAGGACACGTGTTTTCTCCACCAGGCATATCGCATCTTGTGTTTAGGATTATTAGGCAGCACTTCAGCCCTATGCTTGGAGGGCCATTTAAAAAAGCAAAACCACCAATAAGCATGAAAAGTGCAAAAACCCTGAAAGTATGTATATTGTGAAAAGTACATTTATTTACAGTATGAGTGCAGAGTTAACCAGTGTTCTTGTTAAACTCAGCTGGGAATGTTAAATTTTTCGCCACTCTGTGCATGTCCATGACTGCTATGCATACTGATTTGGTGATTAAATTTTAATGAGTAGGCAAATTGCAAATATAGGATCTATGAATAATGAAGACTATATTGCCATGCAGTTTCCTCTAGTTTGCTGCTTTTGATCAAATGGTAACATATCAGGGACACCTGGCTGGCTCAGTCATTTGAGCCTCTGCCTCGGGCTCGGGTAGTGATCCCAAGGTCCTGGGATGGAGCCCCACATCCCGCTCCTTGCTCTGGTGGGGGGGAACCTGGTTCTCCCTCTGCCTGCTGCTCCCCCTGCTTGTCCTCTCTGGCAAATAAAATCTTAAAAAAAATTTAAATTAGAAAAAAACTTAAAAAAAAGGAAAAAACCTTTAATTAGAAAAAAACAAATGGTATATATCAAAATTTCAGCACACCATTACCATAAAGTAATGAGTAATAAATTTTGCTGCCAGTCTTCAAGAAGTTTCTACATAAGATGTATATACTACTTTGTGTACTCTGCAAAGCTGCTCTCTTCTGTCTTCAATGTGTTACAAAAGTGTTAGAAATTGCACCTAAGCGGTGCCTGGATGGTTCAGCGTCTTAAGAGTTCAACTCTTGGTTTCAGCTCAAGCAGTGATCTCAGGGTCACGGGATCCAGCCCTGAGTGGGGCTCCGAGATCAGCAGGAGTATGCTTGAGATTCTTTTCCCCTCCCTCTTCCTTCCCCTCTGCTCCTTCCTCCCCCCATGCTCTCTCTAAAAGAAATAAAATCTTACATAAAAAAGAAATTGCACATAGGACTCTAGGTTTTTAATTTTTTTCCCATTTCGGTCATTGGCAGTCTTTTTAATTACTGATAGCTTATGGGGGCATTAAGTAGGCTTTTACTGGTTCTCGAAAGCAGCCATTAATAATCCTAACATCTGGCAGGTGGATGTGACAAACAAGGCTACGTAATCATTTTCTCAATCAATTGTGATTTCAGGGCCTCTTCCCCACATCATTCCTTGTCTTCATTAGGCCCAGCAGTAACGTAACTTGTTGGATACCAAGTCAGTTAGTTACTTTTTGATAATTGGTTTTTGGTGGGATCTTATTTCTTCTGGCTTGTTTCCTCTTTACCTTTTTCTTGTATGCAAATATATACTTACTTTATTACAATCTTTTAGTTAAATTAGTGCTGCCTTATAAGGAATTTAGAGCAGGGGGGAAAACCCCGCCTGAATATCAACCATTACCCTTCCAGTAAAGCTTAACTTTGGGGGGGTATACTTGACTTTCCCCCTTCCCCATGTGCCAACGTTGGTATTGTGCCTGCAGCGGTCTATAAAACCCAATTCGTCGCACCTTCATTTAGCACACCCTATGCCTTTATTATTCACATGCAGAACCTCCGACTGAATGAGTATTCTTTCACCAAAGGACTTCAGGGAGGAGGAGGAACTAAAAGAGAAAAATGGGAAATAAAGGAGAGGGTGGGGAGGGCACAGCGGGGGTGGGGGTGGGGGTGGGGGTGGGGGTGGGGGTGGGGGTGGGGGTGGGGGTGGGGGAGCGGAAAACAGGAAACAAGGATGAGGCGTTTCACCACTTTCTCCCAGTAACCCATTCCCGCTCGCGGTCAGCCTGGGTTTCCATTCACCGCCCGGAGCGGCGCTCCCTCCTCAAACCGGGCACGTCCACCTTACAGCGGCCCCGGGGCACGGCCTTCCCGCATTCGGTACGACACCCCGTAACTGCTGCGTCTTTCCTCGCTCGGCAAGCTCGCTTTCCTGCACGCTTCTGGGGGGTAAGACTTACTTCTAACGAGCCGACGGCCGAGCTCCAGGCAGCCCCGGCCTCCCGAAGGCCGGCCGCGCGCTCGGCACCCGGTCTGAGGCAGGTGCCCAGGCCCGGGTTCCGGCTCCCGGGAGCGAGCCGCACGGAGCAGCGGCACGCTCCCCACCTCCGCGAGGGCAGCTGCCGTCGCTGCCGACCGAGGACGCTCCTTGGTAACCGGCCGCCAGCCGCCTAACCGGGGGTTTCCGACCACCCCGCCGGAGCCCGAAGGGGCGGGGGCGGGAGGCCGGAGAGCTCACCCAAGGGCACCCTCCCACCCCCGCGCCTCTGGGCGCACGCGCAGCAGTCGCAGCCTCGTTTATTTAGTCCGCGATGGCTCCTCTCGCGCCCCACCGTCCTCCTCCCGAAGGCGGTTCCCACCCCGCGCACCCCGGAGCCCCCGGGACCAGCCTCGAGCAGCTCCCCGAGCGGGACTATCCCTAAACTGGAACGGCAGCGGCCGGACTTGCGCGTGAGGAAAAGAAGAGGCAACCGGAAAGAGCTGACGGGTCGCGAGGAGGCGAGCCAGGCCTCAGAGGAAGAGGAAGGCCGGGGCGAGCCGAGGTTTGCCGAAGGCGGCGTTCCGGAGCCGCGCGGGGCGGGGAGGAAGGCAGAGGGTGGGAGAGGAGGGGCGCGGCGGAAACTGCCGAGGCTTTCCGAAGGCCGCGGCGTCCGAGTAGCCCGGATGTAGTTGGTGGAGCGGCAGCGGCGGCACCAGCGGCGGCGGCGGCGGCGGCGGCAGGAGGCGGAGGAGAAGGACCAGGCAGCGGCGGCGACGGGGGGAGGAGGGGAGGAGGCGGCGGAGCAGGAGGAAGAGAAGGCGGAGGAGGCAGTAGTTCTCCGCGGGGCTGAGCCGGACGCGTCTTCTTGCCCCCCTCCCCCCGGTTCGCCGCTGCCGCCGTGTAGTTGGCGCGGCTGCCTGGGCTGAGAGCGAGCGTGGTGTCGGCGGAGGGAGATGGCCCGGGAACGCCGGCGCCAGTAACGGGGAGGTGCTGAGAGTCGCCGAGGGCGCGCCGGGCCCTGGTGCCGGTGCTGCCGCCCGCCCGCCGCCTGCGCGCCCGCCCGCCCGCCTCTCGCGGCCGCTCTCCCCCTCCCCCGACACACACTCACAGGCCGGGCATTGATGGTAATGTATGCGAGGAAACAGCAGAGACTCAGTGATGGGTAAATTGTCTTTTCGTTTCGGGCCGGGCCGCAGCGCGGGCGGGGGGCGGTGGCGGCGGCGGCGGCGGGGGGGGGGGGCGGGCTGTTCCTCCTTATCTGGTGCTGGCCGAGCCGCCATTTTTGTTGTTAACCCTGATCCGGATCGGGCTGGGAGGAGGAGCAGCCGCGCGAGCAGGCGAGGACGGAGTGAGTGTGGAGGCAGCGGAGGGCCGGGTTCTCGGCGTTTCGCCCTCGTTACGGTAGTCTTTCAGCCGGCTGTGTGTGTGTGCAGTGTATGTGCGGTGTGTGTGCGGGGGCTCATTGCTGGTACGTTTGGTAGGTCTCCCGCGGGGAGGGGCGCTCGGGGGGGAACCCGTTTTCTTCCTCCCCCCCCTCGAGGTGTTTTATATCGCCGTCTCTCTTCCTGTTTTTCAGCTGTCACGACCGGAGGGGGGACTCGCAGCCTTACCAGGTACCAGCCGAGGCCGGGGTGGAGGGGTGGGTGGGGGGACGGAGGGGGAAGGGAGGAACTGCTACTCGAGCGCAGGCTCCAGAAGTCGCTACAGGCCCTTCGGTGCAACAAATCTGAAACTAGCACCGTGAGTCCCCTTAAAATTTTGTGTTTGGTTCTATTAGCGCTTTCCAGCAACGTTTAATGACTTATTTTGACAAGTGATTGGAGGAAGTTCAGGGTTGTTTTTTTGTTTTTTTAAGGAAAAAAAATCATTCCTGGCCAGGAAGGACCTAACTCGATTATTTCGGTGTGAAGGAATCGAAGGGATGAGATGATAGGTGACTTCTGAGCCATATTTATTGTATTTGGGAACTAAAAGTTAACGTAACGATACTTAAGTTAGATGGAAAGCTTGGGAAGAAACAACTAATTGATTTGCAACTCTTAATGTGTGTCCTAAACTATCCCTTCCCCATTTTAATTGTTTTTGGTGCAAATTGTTACTAGTGAAAGCGCTTTTTTCTTTGTAAGAATTGAGATCTTTGGATACTTGGATAACTCGTTCTATAGTCAGAAGTCTTTTTATGGATAATTCATTCTAATATAGATGGTTCTACGTAGGTAGGTTCCTTTTTGTTACTGCGGTTTCTGCATGTAAAGTTTTTAAAAATTTTGATAGAAGTGGTCCCTGTTTTGAGGTGGAAATCTCATAAATGGTTGGTAACTATCAGATGACACCAGAAATAAAACTTTCCGCTCTTTACCCCTAATCACTTAAAGGAGTTTCTAAGCTGATAGTTCTGTTACTGGCTAGCATAGTTGTTAAAGCTCAAGTTAGAAATCCTAGGTCCCTTGATGTGTAAAACATTGTTCATTATCTTTGGATAGTCAAAATATTAAACCCTGTTGAATCTGCCCCTCTGAAACCTAATTGGTTTATTATTGTCTTAAATGTGTATTAGAATAAAACTAGACCATTGTGAGGAAGATTCATTAAATTATGTTAGAAATATCCGCTAGCATTTTTATACCTCGATATTATTTTCCATATCCGCAAGAGTAGGTAAGTTAGGTGTGAAATGGTTTTTTTGGATAAAAAATTGGAGAAACTAATGTTTGCTTTTTTTGTAGGTTTGTAGAAATATGCTTATTCTTAATGTGTACTTGTGTCTGTGAATATCAGTTGTAGCACACAAGATTACATTAGTACTGAAGATGAAACTAGTACACTAGTTTCTACTTTGGATTAAACTTTGTAATTCCCAGAAAAATTTATTAAGGAATTAATATACCAAGGTGTTTGATTTTTTTTTTTTTTTATTGTAGCTAATAAGATACTTAATGAAATGTTCTTTTTTTTTTTTTAAACATTTGTTCAAGAAGCTTTACAATAAGTCTTAGGTACTTAGGTGTCTGGATAACTTAAAGGCAGAATTGAAAATAGAAATTTTAATTTTACTGATACAAGTTCATAAACTGAAATTAATATGCCAAATTTTATGATAAAATTATCTAGGAAGTTAAGTTTAAAGTTTCAATTTTTTCTCTCTTTTTTTGGGGGGGTGATGTTTTACAGGCACTTAAGTATTCATCGAAGAGTCACCCCAGTAGCGGTGATCACAGACATGAAAAAATGCGAGACGCCACAGATCCTTCACCACCAAATAAAATGTTGCGGAGATCTGATAGTCCTGAAAACAAATATAGTGACAGCACAGGTCACAGTAAGGCCAAAAATGTGCATATTCACAGAGTTAGAGAGAGGGATGGTGGTGAGTAGCTTTTTTGATGAAACTTCCACGTATACTTAACAGTAGCTCTCTGTAAAACAATAGATGGCAGTGATATTTCCCCATATGGTTATGTCATCAAGATATTTTATTTCTGTCAATTTACTTAATTCATAAACAAGTCATTCTAGAAATAAGGTATTGAGCTGAGCATCTTAAAATGGATACCAATGGCTTAATATAAGAGAATGTGTGTATCAATATAACCTATCAAATGCTTTATTAACAATGAGAGAAATAGAGGACATTTTTTCAAGAAAAGAACTTTCACCTTTTCAAGTAAAGTCTTCAGTTTATTTGACTCAGTTTGAGATTCTTAGGTTGCTTAAATTTATTTTTATAAGGAGTTCGAATGTGTTTCCTACTGATAAGCATAGTACGGCTTTCTAGATCATTTACAAGCTAAAAAAAACACCCGTGATTATAAAATTCTTTTAGGGTTTTGTTGTTAGCATTTAAAATGTTTTCCATATTCTCCAGGATTTTATTAGTGTAATTTTTATACTGTGTTCATACAGACATTCAACTTTTTAAAAGTTAGTCTCATTTCTTTTGTACAGTGCGATTACCCTTCAGTTATTATTCTGCCTTAAGCTCTTTGTGCTAGGAGGCTAAGAAAAAGTAAAATTCAGTAACTATTTTCAGATTTAATTTGCCCAGAATTTACAAAAAAAATCGGATTTCATGTCTAAAGCATGTATTGAGGCACAAACTATTTTCACTAGGGTAAATAAAATATTGGCTTTTTCCCCACTATAAGATCTTCTATTATGTTTGAGATACACATATACTACAGTGATTGTGCTTTCGGAAGCTTCTAAGGAAACTCAAATGAGTGCCATGTGGCTTTCTGTCTATGAGCTTCTCAATACTAGCTCATTTTTAAAAAATATCCTGCATCTTCTGGTCTTACCGTTTCTTAGGATGGAGATCAGCTTTATTCAGTGCGATCAGATAATCGGAAACATGGGTCTGCTATGTCCATGGTTACTGGGTTGAGGAAATTAATAAATTAATAATGGTCAGAAGATTGCTTTGAAATGAAAGAATTTAGACATTGGATGGAAGGGGAATACAGTTCTGTTGAATAGAGCTATAACTTTGTGTTAGTTATGCAGATGTGACCAGTAGGAGGTGGGTTTGATTATTAAAGTGTTAGAAGTTCTTTGATGGCAAAATGACTTAAACTATAAATATTTTTACTTTCGTGGGTAAATTTTCCAGTGTTAGATAATGGTTTGAGATGATACTGTTTTCGGTTACTCTTCTGTGGTGAATTTCATTTTAAATGTTAGCTCTTGGAAGGCAGGTACTGTTCGCATTGTACTGTGCTTTATTTTTAAAATTTTGGTGATTGTGACAAAATAGGATGTGGTACTCCTCACAGATAAGTATCTTAGGTTTTCTTTTAGTGATTGTGATCTGGTTGATACATCTTTATTTTCAGATCCAGGAAGAAGTCAGTTTAGGCACACTTTGAACATTCACAGTTAACTATACCTTATAATTCCTTCATAGGTGAAATAATCCCAAGACTATTATGTCGCTTATTCATTCAACAGACATGGGGCAACAATTGGGTGGTATTCCTGAAAGGAAAGATAAAATGTGATCCTGGCCTTGAAAAACTAGTTTGAAAGGCTTTGACTCTTGCCAACTAGTGGTGGTTTTAGCTGCTAACTTTTTCTGTGCTCCTTTTTTCTTCATTTTGATTTTAATTTTGCTTCCTATATGAACTCCGTGATACTACTTCTAGGCTTTTAGTTTTCTTTTTATTTGCATCTGGTTGCTGATGGTTCATTTGTAAGAGACTTCTAGTTTTTCTAATACAGTCATTTGCTAAGTTAGGCCCCACTTTCTAATTTGCTTTTTAGCTGCTTATCTGTCTTCCTCTGGAGCCTTTTAACAAAATAGCTCCATTTCTGTCTACCATTTCTGGTATGCTTGGCTGCCATGTTCCCTTATTACTATGTATGAGTAATAATAAATATAAAATATGAGATCTCCATTCTGAAGTTTGGAGTGTCTTGTTGATGTTAGTTCTTTTAAAGATGTGGTGGTTCTTTTCTCATTTAATACTTATTTGGTCCTTATTCACTCACTCCCATATTTTCTTTCTTTTTTTTTTTTTTTTAAAGATTCTATTTATTTATTTGACAGAGAGAGAACACAAGTATGCAGAGAGGCAGGCAGAGAGAGGGGGAAGCAGGCTCCCTGATGAGCAGAGAGCCCGATGCGGGGCTCAATCCCAGGACCCTGAGATCATGACCTGAGCCGAAGGCAGAGGCTTTAACCCACTGAGCCACCCAGGTGCCCCTCCCATATTTTCTTTTATTGCTGATACGTGTTTGAAACGGAGTTTTTAAGTGCATAAGTATGATTTTTTTTTTTACAGGCATTTGTATTCTTTTAGATTCTTAAGTAAATTATAATATATATGAGTATTCATATATGTAAAGTCAAAACCATTTCCCGAAGTTCAACACAGTGAGTTGGATTATCAGTGCACCTGTGTAAGTAACTTAATTTAAGAACAGTTTATGGGGGCGCCTGGGTGACTCAGTTGCTTTAAGCGTCTGACTCTTGATTTCAGCTCAGGTTACGTCTCAGGGTTGTTGAGAGCCAGCATCACATGGGCTACATACTGGGTGTGGAGCCTGCTTAAGATTCTCTCCCTTCCCCCTCTCCCTCTTTAAAAAAAAACACAAAAAAACTTCAGGGTGCCTGGGTGGCTCAGTTGGTTAAGCAAGTGCCTTCGGCTCAGGTCATGATCCTGGCGTCCTGGGATAGAGTCCCACATAGGGCTCCCTGCTCAGTGGGGAGTCTGCTTCTCCCTCTGACCCTCCCCTCTTTCGTGCTTTCTCCATCTCAAATAAATAAAATCTTAAAAAAAAAAAAACCTTTAAGAACAGGTTACTATATTGTTTATTGATCTAATATCGAATGTGTTATTTTCATTTTAGGGTTTTAAAAAAAACCTTAAGACTTTAGTAAATACCTACTAAAGAGCCTATGTGCTACGATTTGTAACTTGAATTTTACAGAGCTGGTTAAACAAATGTGGAATTCATAAAATCAAGGTTGGGCTTTACTGGCATCTATCTATGTCACAACGTATTTTTTACAGTGATGACTAGATTTCTTTTATGGCACATTGGATTTCCTTGGAAAGTGCCAGTTCGGAAGTAGTGTATAAAAGGACTTCAAGTAATTTACTAGGAAAAGTAAAAGCAAGGAGGTTTGTCAGTTGTAGAGATCTTTAGTTTAAAAAAAGACTATAGGGGCACCTGGGTGGCTCAGTCGTTAGCATTTGCCCTGCGCTCAGATCATGATCCCAGGGTTCTGGGACCGAGCCCTGCATCGGCTCCTTGCTCAGCAGGAAGCCTGCTTCTCCCTCTCCCACTCCCCCTGCTTGTGTTCCCTCTCTTGCTTTGTCTCTCTCTGTCAAATAAATGAATGAAATCTTAACAACAAAAAAAAAAAGACTATAGCATAGTATGTACAGTTAAGAGAATTAGATTTTGTCCTTTTCAGATTTATTAAAAGGAATGTAGTTTATTGTAATTTAAGGGAAGTTATGTGAGAGTATAAATTACTTAAACGATTGTTTAACTTGGTGAATCAAGTTACTTTTATATATTCTGTGAGTTATTTGCAAAACAGTCTTTTGTTTAAAAATAACCAAAAAGTAAGAATCTTAAGGTACAATCATTAGATTTGTTTTTATACCTTAAACATGTTTGCTTTTTATTTTTATTTTTTTAATTTTATTTTTTCAGCGTTCCAAAATTCATTGTTCATGCACCACACCCAGTGCTCCATACAGTAGGAGCCCTCCTCAGTACCCACCACCAGGCTCACCCAACCCCCCACCCCCTCCCCCCTCCCCTCCAAAACCCTCAGTTTTTTTCTCAGAGTCCAGAGTCTCTCATGGTTCATCTCCTCCTCCGATTTCCCCCAATTCACCCTTCCTTTCCTTCTCCCAGTGTTCTCCATTTAAACATGTTTTTAAAACTGCGGCTGACATCCAAACCGTAGAGGTATGAACATACAGTACATGTTGAATTTGTACTTTTGTGGAATTTTAAAAACGCTTTCTCTTTAGTTATTAAAGTATGTTTTTCTTGAGAACTTGTTTTAGGTGATTATTTTACCCAAATAACTTTAAGAATGATGATAGTACAGATGAGTTTAGGAATGAAAGGTATCTTTACAAGGATTCTGGAAAGCTGTTCCACAAAACTTCAACCTCTTGGGGGTTGTCCCATTTTTCACATTATCCCTCTCTGAATTATTTGTAAGAAACTTATTATAAGATATATTTGGAATACTTGTTAGAAATTTCTTTTTGGGGGGAGCTAGCTTAACTCAATTGACTAATTGAAAAAATTCTTCATTGGTTTCCTGAGCATGTAGATATCTTTGAGTACAAAGTTGCCTTTAGTGGTTTCGGGAACCATCATTTCTACAGATTTGAAAAAATTCTAGCATGCATAGTAAAAGTTTTTATCTTGTTTTGTCATTTAGCCATATTTGGAGATATTTGGAAATGTATGTTCATCTAATTTCAAACAAAGGATACTATATAACATTTGAAGAAATTGTTCTGTAGGGACTATTTGGGGATAATTGGGGCTTTTATAGTTTTTAAAATATAATTTAGTAATGGTTGAATCTTTTCCCCTTGGGTGATAGACTGATACTTGGGTAATATGCATAGCTTTATGATTATTTTTTTTTTTTGCTTTATGATTATTTAGGTAACTTTATGCTTTGAATAAAATGAAATATGTTTTGCATTTGTAATGCTAGAAAGTATTAAAAAATGAACAGTCTCATTTGATCCTCCTGTTGCTCTTGGAAGGTAGAACAGATAAACCGTCCGTTTTACAGTTTTAAAAGTGAGAGAAAATTTACTTGTGCAAAATTGAACAAATAGTGGCAAAGCTGACTCTAGAAATTGGTCCTCTCTGGTAAATTGTTTACACTGTCAGAGAGGAAACATTTAGGCATACTGATAGTTTATTTGGTGGGTGTTTACTATAGCACAAATTAAAGTCATATCCTCTTGTATTTTAATGCTTTTACCCAACTTCCTTGATGGTTACATCTAATTTAGTCTTTATCAAAGCCGCGGCATTGACATTGGCACAATATATGTGTGTAGTTCTAGACCAAGATAGCACATCAGTGTTACTTTTTAAGAGTTCTAACATGAAAGTGTGCCAGTATTTTCGTTTGGAAGCAGCCATTTTTCTCAAGCCCTCATATTCAGACACTTGTTTTCGAAGCAACTTGGGAATTTCATACAGACGCTAAAGTTTACTAATAACTTGGATTTCAGTCCAGTAAAATAGGAGATAAGTATTATCTATTTTTATTGATCCATGCTTTATAATAGGATAGTGAAGTAGGCAGATATGTTTGCCTTGGATCTCCATAGGTCAGTTAAAGACCACAGGAAATAGGTATTCCATTTCAAGAGAAACAGAATAAGCTTGGCAGGTTAGTGGCCCTAATGGTGTTTTGTTTTTGTTTTCGTTTTTTATTTGTAGAAAATAAATACATCCTAGACATGTGCATGTATTTGAACACATCCATGTCGTTTGTCTTAATCATCACTTAACATTTTGTTTTTAAAGAGATGATTATATATCGTTAATGATATAATAGTATTTCTTTTTTTTCTTTTTAAAGATTTTATTTATTTATTTGACAGATCACAAGTAGGCAGAGAGGCAGGCAGAGAGAGGGGGGGAAGCAGGCTCCCTGCTGAGCAGAGAGCCCGATGCGGGGCTCGATCCCAGGATCCTGAGATCATGACCTGAGCCGAAGGCAGAGGCTTAACCCACTGAGCCACCCAGGTGCCCCTATAATGGTATTTCTGTTTCACAATCAAAAATACTTTGGAATGGTTCACCTTGATCTTTTAAGGCGGTCTTATTTATTTATGTATGTATGTATGTATTTGACAGAGACAGCGAGAGAGGGAACACAAGCAGGGGGAGTGGGAGAGGGAGAAGCAGGCTCCCCACTGAGCAGGGAGCCCGATGCTGGGCTCGATCCGAGTACCCTGGGATCATGACCTGAGCTGAAGGCAGACCCCAATGACTGGGTCACCCAGGCACTCCTTAAGGCAGTCTTAATTGAACTGTGTTTTAGTTGTGCAAGATGTATTTAAAATTTTGATATAACATACTTAAGATTTTCAGCCCATAATTCACAGAAAACTAGATTATCTCAATGTTAAGTGTCTGCTTATTCTGTTGTGCAGATGGTTGTGGTGTATGTAGTTTATCATTTTGTTATGATGCTAAGAGTGAAGATAGCAATGAACCGGGCATCTTTACAGGGATTTTGAAGATTTTTTTTTTTTTTTTTTTTTAATTTGACAGAGAGGAGAGAGATCACAAGTAGGCAGGCAAAGAGAGAAGGAAGCAGGCTCCCCGCCGAGCAGAGAGCCCGATGCGGGGCTCGATCCCAGGACTCTGAGATCATGACCCGAGCCGAAGGCAGAGGCTCTAACCCACTGAGCCACCCAGGCGCCCCTTTTCAGGGATTTTGTATGTGGGACCACATCTGTAACTATTCTGCTTCTGGGACTCTTGTACTAAGTATCGGAGATGCTATTTGTTAATCATTTCAAAACGAGTTATTTAGGTCTTGCAAATGTCTCCTAAGATAAGAGTCTTTTTTACTTATTTATGTGATGCTTCATGATTTTTTTTTTTTTAATATTTATTTATTTGACAGAGAGAGAGATCACAAGCAGGGGGAGAGGCAGAGGAAGAGGGAGAAGCAGGCTCCCTGCAGAGCGGGGAAGCCGATATGGGACTTGATCCCAGGACTCCAGGATCATGACCCGAGCAGAAGGCAGTGGCTTAACGAACTGAGCCACCCAGGAGCCCCGATGCTTCATAATTTTGAAAGCCCCCCTTTTTTTTTTTTTAAAGATTTTATTTATTTATTTGATAGAGATCACAAGTAGGCAGAGAGGCAGGCAGAGAGAGAGGAGGAAGCAGGCTCCCTGCTGAGCAGAGAGCCTTATGCGGGGCTCGATCCCAGGACCCTGAGATCATGACCCGAGCCGAAGGCAGAGGCTTTAACCCACTGAGCCACCCAGGTGCCCCTTGAAAGCCCTTTTATACTGTTTCTCATTTGATCCCACAACAACCATTTTAAATAGACTGATAAAGATTATTCCTGTTTAAGTGGGAATACTTGGGACTATAATTTGAAGGTTGTTAGGGTGTTATATATAGCTAAGAGTGGTGTTATAGCTGTGTTATATATGGTGTTATAGCTAATATAACATATACGTATATATGGTGTTATAGTGGTGTTATAACTAAGCTAGGGTGTTATATATAGCTAAGAGCCTGGCTTTCCGGTTTTAACAATTAATAGCTTAAATACTTCACTTGGATTGTAGTTATAACCACTTCTCAGTACTTCATATACAACCATTATACTCCTAGCTACCACCTTCTCTTACCAGGACTCTGCAAAAGCCTCTAAATGGTGTTCTTTTTGCATCACACAATTACCCCCCCCCTCCCCCCCGCAGTCCAGAGTGGTCCAGTAAAATGCTGGTCAGCTCACATCACTCTCTTTCTGAAAACCCTCCAGTGACTCCCTGTTACTCGGAAGGCCTATAAAAGACCCCATGTAATCTGGTATCTGAGTGTTTCTTCAGCTTCCTCACCTACCACTCTTATCCTTGTTTGTCCTGCTCTGTCCATTCTGGCCTTACAGGAAGAAGTTTGTTATGTCAAGAGTACTGCATTTTATGCTCCTCTCTAGGACGTTCATCTTTTTGTATGTCCTCCTGCTGCACTCTCAACTTCAGTAATGTACTTAAATGTCATCATCTCCCAGAGGCCTTCCCTATCCTTCCCGATCGCTCTGAAATAGCCATCTCCATTCCTTTTCACTGAGTGTTCTTCCTTGTACTTTACACGACCCGATGTTACTTAACAGTCATTCTGCTATAACATGACTTGTGTGTTCCTGAAAATCACCATGCTATACAAAATGCCACCACAGGATTTATGGGGAAAATGCAGTTAGGGGCACATTAAAGAGATAGGAACCCAACAAAAATCATAGCATGACATATTAAATGATTAAGAAGTACATTAACAGTATAGTAAACTTGGTACTTTATGTTCATAAAGACCTGAAATTAGCTTGTGGGAGGTGGGCATCTTTTGAAAGGGTTGCAGCTTGTGAGTTACTGTGAAGTGATGGAAGGAGGGTTATCTGAAATAGCCTTCTGAAAGTTGTTACACTAATTGTGGATGGATATGATTCATAACTCAGGATGAATTGAGGTAGCTAGCAGATGTTTGGGGTGTGTGCTTTGTAAATTCCTGTGTAGCTTGGTTCATCTGGGTACAGCTAGTGTTTTTCACAGGTGAAACTGCTCATAAGTGGGGAAATTTGTGTTATGCTCAATTTCTTGATTTATCAGTAGTACTAGAATAAATGTGCATTTTCAAATACAAGTGTTAATAGCAGAACTAATTATATTTTAGCTTTTCTTTGCTCGTCTTCTGTGGAATATACTCTACTACCATAACAGGGAGTGAATTTGTTTTGTTAACTTGCTTTACTCTTGCATAGAACAGTGCCTGACACCTTGTAGCATTTCAGTAAAGGAGTGGCTAGAATAGTACTAGAATTGTTATTATGATTTTTTTTTTAAAGATTTTATTTATTTGACAGAGAGAGACACAGCGAGAGAGGGAACACAAGCAGGGGGAATGAGAGGGAGAAGCAGGCTTCCTGCCAAGCAGGGAACCCGATGCGGGGCTTGATCCCAGGATCCTGGGATCATGACCTCAGCCGAAGGCAGATGCTTAACGACTGAGCCACCCAGGCGCCCTGTTTTTATGATTTAAGGGAAATGAAATTGCAGTTTTCTGAAACAGTGCTTCTGAAGCTTGAATGTGTATAGTAATCACCTGGGGATCTTGGCTAAAATGCATATTCTAGTTAATGTGAGCCATGAAGGCAAATTATGTGTGTGGTTTTCTTCTGTTGAAGTGAAATAATTTTAGTATATTTTCCAACCCAGTATATCCAGAATATTATCATTTCAACATGTACTTGATATTTTAAAGCTATTAATAAGATTCTTTACATTCCTTTTTTTTTTTGTGCAAAGTCTTTGAAATCCAGTATTTTACACTTTATAGCACCTTTCAGTTTGCACTAGCCACATTTCATGTGCTTACTTGCCATATGTAGTTAGTGGCTATTGGACAGCTGTTAGTATACTCAGGCTAATTTGAGGTGTTAGCAAATCATTTTCTTGAAGTTGATTTGTGAAGAATAATTTTGCAGACTCTTCCAACTTCATAAAAATGTGTGCTGGTTGATCATGAGAACATTGATTGTGATAGGAAAAAGCTAGGAAGTTGCACAGTATGATAGACTGTAAGAAGGAGCGTTCTCCAGCACCTGTGTGACTCAGTTGGTTGGGTGTCTGCCTTGGGCTGGGGGTCACGATCCCAGAGTCCTGGGATTGAGTCCCACATCAGGCTCCCTGCTTGGTGGGGAGTCTGCTTCTTCCTCTACCGCTTCCCCCTGCTTGTACGCACGCATACGCTCGCTCGCTCTCTCAAATAAAATCTCAAAAAAAAATAAAGTAGTAACGTTCTCTACTACTTTTCTGTGGCCTTTTCTGTGGTGGTTTGGTCCAGTTTCTGTTCTGTTTTTTGGCTCCTTACCAGGGTTTTAAAGCATTTGTATTTAATACTGTATGCATAAATATGTGAGCCTGTATTCATTATGGGACATTTAAATTACAAAAAATACTAAGGGTTAAGTCACAAAGCTGTAGTTAGTAAAACTATAGACTAACCTTAATTTTATATTTTTGTGTTATTATGATAGTTCTTTTTTAATATAACTGTTAAATGTCAGTGTTGATTATTTTGGAAAAACAGGACAAAGTGCTTAGCCTTCAAAATCTCCCCTTTGATTTGGGCCAGTTTTATTACCTTGACAAGAAGTGGGTGAGTCCCAGACACTGACTCATATGTAGGGATGTTCTTGATTTCTTGGGAAGAACAGGTTTCAGAATGCAGCACTCATTTTAGTATTTCGATGTTTAAGCTGTTATTTTCAGTACAGACATTAGGAAGTGTTTAGCTTACTGTTTAATTTAGCGTATTAGTTGATTTTCATTTTCATTGTAACTATAAAAATAGTTCATGGAAAGACTTAAAATAAATGTGGTCAGTCTAGAGCAGGAGAACTCCTAGGAGCTGTTACTTCTAGCTGTTTAACTTTGTCAGCACGTTATTAGCATGGTTAGGGGATTATACACTATTCACTACTCCCACCACCATGCCCTTGCACATTGGGACATTATACATTTAGGATTTGAAATGGTCCTTTTATATGCTGATTTTGGGCACTAATGCTAACTTTTGGTTATATAAAGCCATATATTACTAGCATTGCTTGTGATTAGGATTTGGATTAAGATGGTGGAAGTAGAATTTAAAGAAAATTACAGTTGATATGAGTACTTTGACATGAGAATGTTTGGAAATGCTAAGGAAGAGCTCAGGCTTGAACCTGATACACTGGGAGAATCCAAGATGACCGGGCGTGGGGGCCTAGAGAGTTAGATTTTAGACGTGTTATGTTAATGGATTACTTCTGTTGCTTTTATTATCTTGTTTAGAATTTTGCTATATGGGAACCATATCAAAATTTCACTAATTTGGACACTTCTCATTTGTATTTTGATAATGTAGAATGGGTTGCATTAAAAACATCTTACGTTAGCTATCTTAAAAAGGTTTCTTCAATTTTTATAAAATCAGTAGGACAGTATCCAAAGAGAAAACAGTTACAACAATGAAAACATGTTCAAGGTAGTCATTATAAGTTCCTGATAATTGCTTGTTATATTTCTTCATTAAAATTAGAACAGCCAGGCACCTGGGTGGCTCAGTCGTTTGAACCTCTGCCTTTGGCTTGAGTCTTGGACCTGGGGTCCTGGGCTTCTGGGGTCAGGGAGTCTTTTGCTCCCTCTGCATCCCTCAGCCCAGCTTGTGCTCATACTCCATCTCAAATAAATAAATAAATAATTAGAACAGCAATGTTGATGAAAGGTAGAATATACAATTCTGCAGCAAATAAAAAAAAATAATCTTAGTTTCATCTAAATTATAACAGATTTGTAGCATATTCTGCTTCTTGTTAGGGCAGTCCCCTTGTTTTTCAAAAACATCTAGATGTACTTAAATATATTTTCCTGCCTCAATAATTTTGTTTTTAATGTTTATTGCCAAAGATGGGCATCCATATAATGTTCATTGTGTTGATAATGAACATCTTTGTTCCTGACTTTAATGGGCATACTTCTGTAGTTTCACCTTTAAGAATGCTTCTTTTAGTTTTTAATGTTGAAGCACCTCTTCTTGGTCACGGGATTCATGGTTTTGATGTGCTAATTTTTATTTTATTTTTTAATTTTTTGCCATTATGTCCACAAATGAGAAGTGCTGTTGAAAATGGATGAGAAGCATTTGTCTTTTTCTGTGCCCTGGAGCAGCTTAAATAATACCAGAATTAACTGTTTCCGAAAGCTGTGGTTGAATTCTGCTATAAAACTGCTGTTGGGCACCTGGGTGGCTCAGTTGGTTAGGCAACTGCCTTCAGCTCGGGTCATGATCCTGCAGCCCCAGAATCAAGTCCCACATCCGACTCCCTGCTCAGCAGGGTGTCTTGTTTCTCCCTCTGACCCTGTCCCCTCCCATGCTCTCTCA
Source organism: Potos flavus (assembly GCA_028534135.1). Classification (NCBI taxonomy): domain Eukaryota; kingdom Metazoa; phylum Chordata; class Mammalia; order Carnivora; family Procyonidae; genus Potos; species Potos flavus. The sequence continues at coordinate 112,972,671 of CM052897.1, forward strand.
TTGTCTCTCTCAAATAAATAAATAAAATCTTAAAAAACAAAGCAAAAACAAAAAAACTGCGCTGTTATTGCCTTAGTGAGTGGTAGAACTTTAGGTCTTCTCACATTTTTGTATGGTTATTGACACCCTTTCCCTACGGCCTTTAATATTTTATTAGAAAATGTACTGATACAAAGTTTAAAATTTATATCTATCAACAGTTGGACTCTTTCTTGTATTAATATTGTTATTCTTCCTATACTTTTTTTTTTTAGATTATTTATTTGACAGAAAGAGGTCATAAATAGGCAGAGAGGCAGGCAGAGAGAGGGGGGAAGCAGGCTCCCCGCTGAGCAGAGAGCCCGATGCGGGTCTCGATCCCAAGACCCTGAGATCATGACCTGAGCCGAAGGCAGAGGCTTTAACCCACTGAGCCACCCAGGCGCCCTTCTTCCTGTACTTTTTAAGAATCAGACTTAACCAGACTTGTTTCTTGTATTGGTGTTTTTATTTTATTTTATTTTATTTATTTATTTATTTATTACTTAAAAGAACTCTAATTTATGAATACTGGTGCAAAATTCATAAATTAATAACAACAAATAGAATTGCAGTGTTATGTTTAAAATACGAATACACCACAAGCAAGTGGGACTATCTTGAACAAAGTAATAAGTCAAAAGAGGTGAAAACTCCCATAAACAGCTCTATAAATGCTAAAAATGGCTTGAAGGCATTTGGTAAAGTTAAACATATGTCCCTCATTGTATCTCCTTTTTTTCAATGTTTTTATCATTTTTTTCTTGCATCTTGGTAAGTTGTATTGGTGTTTTTAAACAAGCTACAGAGAAACAACTCTGTTTTCTACTTTTTATTTCAGTTCTTACTGGATTCTTTGGCCTTAATTTCTTTTGAATAGTTTATTTTGATTTTTTCGGTTATTGGAAACATTTAAACATGTAAATTTTCTAAACTCTACTACTTTGTTCATACTGCATAGGTTTTTTTGCAGTTATAGAGTGATTGCATTTTTATTCAAGGCTAGATGTGATTCCACTTTTTTTTTCTCTTTTAGCCCAGGAGAATTTCGAAGTACGTTTTAAAAAAAAGTTAAGATTTTATGTGTTTATTTTAGAATGAGAGCATGTGCACACAGGGCCATGGAGGTGGGGGGCAGAGGGAGAAGAAGAGTGAGCATGCCAGTCAGACTCCCTACTGAGCATGGGGCCAAATGGGTGGCTTTCTCATAACCCTGAGATCACAACCTGAGCCGAAGGCGAGTCAGGTTAACCAACTGAGCCACCCAGGTGCCCCTTAAAAATTTTTAATGAATTATAAAGCAGTGTTTTAAAAAATTACTACTACTTGACTTTCTGTTAAATTCTGGTTTTATTGGCCTGTTGGAATTGAGATTTTTTCCCTTATCCGAATAATTATTGTAAATATTTCATGGATTTTTGAAAATAATATATTTCTTTATGGTACAGAGGATTCTGTCAGATCAGGTTCTTTAATTATGTAGCATAACTGTATAATATAAATCTTTAGTAAACATAATTTTTACTTGATCTGTTTTCTGGCAGGTGAGGTTTTCCGTTTTGATAGTGGATTTCACTTCTCATTCTTTAAAACATTTTTTCCTCACGTGTTCTGTTTGTATGAGGATTTATAACTAATATTTTTTATGAGTGGTAATCTGAAGTTTTGCATGCCCTGACATATCTTCATTTTGTCCTTACACAAGAAGAATGATCTTTTGGCTAAATTAAAAAATAGGAGTCCTCTCCTCCACCCCATCCCCCTTCTGAAGATATTTCTAAATTGGTGATTACTATTTGTTGTTATAGGTGAGAAGTCTGATCTCACACCTGGTTCTTTTTATGTATAGATCTCTATTATGATGTATGTCTTACTTTAACTCTCCCACCCCTTAGCTGGAGAGCCTTTCGAATTTTTATTTATCTTTATCCTAAAATGTAAAACTTCACCAGTGTCTCTTTGTAACTGGGGTCTTTTTTCATACTCTCCTTATGGCTGTTTTCGTCAAAGGAGAGCCTTTAGAGTTGTTCCCTCTTCCTCATGCTGCCCACCCCCTTTAAAAAAAATTTTTTTTTTTCTGTAACTTTTTAAGATTTTATTTATTTGAGAAAGAGCTAGTGTGAGAGCACAAGTGGGGGAATGGGGGTGGGAGGAGCAGAGAAGGCAGAGGGAGAAGCAGGCTCCGTGTTTAGGGCTCTATCCCAGGACCCCTGAGATTGTGACCTGAGCTGAAGGCAGACGCTTAACTGAGCCAACCAGGCGCCCCTTAAAATTTTTTTTTTTCCTTTTAACATCTTAATTTTATTTTATAAATTTTTCAGTGTTCCAAGATTGTTTATGCACCACACCCAGTGCTCCGTGCAATATGTGCCCTCCTTAATACCCACCACCAGGCTTACCCATCCCCCCACCCTTAAAAATGTTTTTGACTCTTTACCTTTTGGAACTTTTGTTAGATGTCTTTTGATTATATTCTACTTCTCTCTTTCTTGGTAAATAGTAGATACTTGCATACTTTTTGAGTGAGAATATATTGTATTCTGGAAAGAATCCCTTGGCATATTTCTTCCAACATTCTAATTAGATTTAAAGATGTGTTCATTTCATTTCACCTCTTGAAAGTTTTATTGTGGACAGACTACTTTTAATTTTTTTAGCCTATAATTTTATCAATCTGAATCAGTAGAAATACTCTGGGAAAAAATTTAAATTATATTTTAGTTTTTTCCATGTCAAATATGTTTCCTTAGAAGGTTTTCTGTTTGAGTTTGGTGCTTCCACATTCTTGGGTTCCGCAGATGTTTGCTGTTTGTAGTTGCCTGTTCTCATTTGGGAATGGGAGTCTAGGTTAGCCACTGTTCAGTAGAACGTTTGTGTGGTTGAAAATGTTAAAGGTCTGAGCTGTCCATATGGTAGCCACTAGGTACATGTGTTCATTGAACATTTGAAATGTGTCTAGTACTATGAAATTCAGGTTTTAATTTTACTTAATTTAAACTTAGCCCATTGCTATATTACACTGCTTCTCTCCTTGAGCTTCTTTTTTTGAAACTGCTAATGATCTCTTGGTTAACAAGTCCACCAAAAAGCTTTCAGTTCATGAGTTGTTTGAAGTGATTTTTCCTTCTTTGATTGATGTATATATGTGTGTGTGTATATATATTTTATGGTGCCAGTTTTCTTTTCTATGCTATTTTCATCTCATTACCTGCACTGAACAGTTAGTATTCCCTGAGGTGTTCTGTCCTTGCTGCTGCTTTTCCTGTAAATCCTACCCTTTGGTTTCCAAGGCCACGTGTCTCTTTGCTTATCCAGCATGTTTCCTATGGTGTCCCATAGAAAACTTTCCTTAAAATCTGTTCCTGAATTGATTATTCCATGGTTAATGCTTCTAGGAAGTCATCCTCGATTTCCTTTTCCTTTTCTTCTGTCTTCAGAGGGGAATTCTAGACCTCATCTTAACTATTGCAGCATCATTTTTACAGATCTTTTGTTTCATTCCTCATGCATTGCTGTGTGAGTAAAAATTTTAGACAAAATTTAAACATTATTCTCTTCGTTAACCCTTAAAGTCTTCATTGATATTTTATTGGCAACATAATTGTCTAAATATATGATTTTTCCTCCTTCCTTATGTACTTACTGGGAAATATTCCTGACTGGTATACGTAGAGGACACAAATGAAAAGGGAACACTGTTATGTTCACACCAGAAATCTGGCATTTCAGAATAGATTTTTTTGCTTGTAAATATAATTTGAAAATTTGAAGAATTTAAAATCACCTGAGTCATCCTTGCCAGGAGTCCAAACTTCAACCCACCCTCCCTCTCTGTGTACTATAGTCATGTAAATCTACCTATCCCGTCCTAGAACATCAAATTGCTGTTGCCCTTCTGTATGTTTTCACAGCTAAAACTGTCCTCTCTCCAAACCTACCACATTTTTTTTTTTTATTGGCAAGCCTCTGAATCCTTCAAGATCCCCGTTCTTTATTGTAGGAAGACTTCCTTGAACCTTATTCTATCACAGTTCTTTTATAGGGAATTTTAGTTGTTTGCATATGTGGTTTGCCTCATATACTGTAAGCTCCGAGAAGGCAGAGACTGTTTTATTTTTTATTTTATCAGGACCTGGCATATAAATGTAGGTGTTCAATAATGTTAAATGTCTTACATGCCGTTTGACATGCCTAGTACAGGTCAGAAATAAGTCAGTGGTAGTAACCTTCAAGGAATTAATTGGTTTCAAGTTAAAATTAAATTTTCAGGTGCAGTTAAGAGTAAAATTAGAATTCCTAAAGTGGTTAAAGTTGCTTTTGTACTATTTATGAAGGAAGCAAATAGTTTATTCAGACCTTCAGGAAAATACATAAAGTTTTAGTTATAAACTTAAAAAATACTGTGTACGTAATTGGTAAGTTAATTCTACCACATTATTACTAATCCCTTAAGTAGCTGTGATTTTTAGACTAATATCAGTAGATTTATTATAACCTTAAAAATGCATGTGATATTTTAAATTCTGCAACTTTTTACTAGTTTTAACTGTTCCTTTCCTAAATTATTGATTTTTAAGTTCATGCCTATTAAGTTCATGCCCCACTTTAGAGTTTTACTTTTTGTAGTATATTAGGTAGAATAATGTGTTGGATTTTTTTGTTTTTTAATTGTTGTTAGTCTGTTTTTGAACTATAACCCTATACTTGAATAGTCAGTAGGTTTTTCAAGCTTATTGAAATTAAGAATTTTCCTAGAAATTCTCCTATGTAGTGCTCCATTTCTCACAGGTAAGCCCTTGAGAATTGCTGCTCTAATTATTTTTAGTGATTCATTGTGTTGTGATTTTATTCCTAAAAGTGACTAAAATGTTAACTGAAGATCATTTTGAATCAGGGAAAAAAAGGAATGCAACTATAACATGGCATACTTTAGCTCTTGAACTTGTGCATTTTGACAGTAAAACTATGATTTTTAAAAGTAAACTTTGCGGGGCACCTGGGTGGCTCAGTCCATTAAGCATCCTACTCTGGATCACAGCTCAGGTCTTGATACCACAAGCTTTTGGTTTCAAGCCCTGTGTTGGGCTCCATGCCAAGCCCAGTGTGGAACCTACTTAAAAAAAAAAAAAAAAGAGGTAAACTCTTTGAAGGTGTATAAGCTATTCCTACCCAGCAATGGCTCAGTTGGAAGTCTTTTGGGATTGAATTCAAATTTTGTTGAAAATCCAAGGGCCATAGTAGCAGATCATTCTTAATTTCTCTTTAATCTCATTTTGTTTTTGATAGAAAACATTAGCCAACGTTCCTTCTACTCTATTACCAGTATTTTCATTGATTTATTCATTGTCTTTAATACCCAAACCATCTTGAGTGATGAAAGAATTAGCTTAAGATATTTGAGTGAGGAGTACCTGGGTGGCTCAGTTGGTTAAGCGTCTGCCTTTGGCTCTGGTCATGGTCCCAAGGTCCTCATGGTACCCAGGGTCCTGCGATCGAAC
>CM052897.1:112978286-113019522 GCA_028534135.1 Potos flavus
GCCTGGGTGGCTCAGTCGGTTAAGCAGCTGCCTTCGGCTCAGGTCATGATCCCAGGGTCCTGGGATGGAGTCCCACATCAGGCTCCCACCTCAGCAGGGAGCCTGCTTCTCCACTCTGCCTGCTGCTCTCCCTGCTTGTGCTCACTCGCTCTTTCCTCTCTCTCTCTCACAAATAAATAAATAAAATCTTTAAAAAAGTTCCATTTGGGCTTTGGATATAATGTATCTTTCAGGATGTTATGCTGCTAGAGATAGATCAGTTAACTTGATAAGAAGAATTAAGGTAAAAACATGTAAAGTGGAAAGAGTACCAGTCTTGAGAAGTGGATATTGTAGTTTTTGCTTTGCTGGTTATTAGCTTTTTAATCATGGGCAAATCATATTCATCTAACTTCTTGGCTACTGCTTTTGTTTTCCTTTCCCTTTTTTCAGCAAGTTGGATTGATAATCTCCAAGGTCCTTTCCAAATAAATAACTTGAGATGTGTACATGGGAACCTTCTGATTTTTGTGATTTAATTTACGATTTCTGATATTTGCTGTGTGTCCTGTCATTCCATGGTAACTAAAACACTCTTCCTGCCAGAAGTGTAATACAGTTTGTATAACCCCTTTTGTTTGTGTGGGGACCTTTGGAATATTTTTCACCAATGTTTATTTAGTATTCTCACCACTCCGTAGAAAAAGGTAGAAGAGCATGATAGTTTTCTTTGCATTTTTAAAGTTTAAATTGAGAAACAAGGTTGACATTTTTGAAGAATGTTATAAACAAATCCTATTATAAGTTTTTACTGTATATACTGTAGAAATCAGATTTTGTTTATGTAAAAAGTGGTTTAGTTTTTTAACCGTATCAATACAAGTTTCCAGTTTATTAAGTCTTAAGTTGCCCACCAAATACAGAATTCATTTTTTGCTTTAAGTCAGGATAGACTCTCCAAATAGAGAATTAAACATTTTAGACTTAATCTACTGGTCAAACACCAGTTTCTTGTGGGTTTACTTTTTAAAAAATGAAAGAGATACTAATTTCATGTTCTAGAAATTGTTTTTTATTCCTTGTATTTTAAATGTAGCGTCTTTTCTGGTTTTTACTTGATGGATGAGATATGGGAATTATAAAACAGGCATTATGCAGTTATGTAGTGCCATTTAAAACTGGGAAGAGTCCTTACAGGTTTTATGTTGTTTAGAGTGTGTAAGTGAAAATTCGACAATTTATTTTCGGTGAAAATGGGTTTTTCAAAATGCAAATATCTGTCATGAGTAAATACTTGTAATATATAAGTTTATGTAGCTGCAGAATGGAATGAGCACTGAAGTTTAGGTGAAACATCCTGCTTGTGCATTTGTCAATTGTATGAGCTGCACTTCTCTTTGCATCTTGGTTTCCTTTCCTCAGCTCTTGATTCTCTTAATGCTTTTACCCTCCCTTATCTCCTAGTATCCACTTACTGAGTCTCTTAGATCTTGTCTCTGAAATAGCTTTTGAATCTTTCCATTTTTTTTCTAACTCAGACCCTGATCTTCTTTTGCTTGAATTAAAGCAGTGGCATACTGCCTCTTCCCTACCCCACAGTTCATTCTCCACATCACGGCCAGAATCACCTTTTAAGGAAAGTACACGTTTGCTCATTCTTTATGTAAAAATTTTTCAGTGTCTTCCCATTGCCCTTAAGGTAAAGTACAAAGGTTTCATTGAACAGCTTGTTACATGTCTTTCTAATTTTCTAGCCGTCCTATATGCTTCAGTTCTTTGAAGATAATGAGTTCTGTCACACATGGGTTCTTCACACATGCTGGTTCCTTTTAGAAAAAGATCTCTCCTCCAGCCCCTTTTGCCTCGTTAATTCGTTCCTGTTTTTTAGGCTTCGATTTAGAAGTTAACTTCCTCTAACCTCCCAGTCTCCAGGCTAGGTTGGTTAGCACATCCGTTATCACATGTAACACTTTACGGTGATTATATGGTAGTGCCGAAACTTTAGCTTCTCATTTTCCTCTCTCAAATCTGCTTTTCCCAGTTTTCTGTATTTTGTTAAATAGAAAATGCAGCCTCTCATTTGCTCAGGCCAGTAATCTTGAGCCTCCTAAACCGGTCCGTCTGCTTTCCTACCTTCTAGCTCTTCAGTTTATTCTCCACACAGCAGTGGTATCAAATTGCTCCTCTACTCAAAATCTCAGATGTCCTTACAGTGGCCCACCGGCCCAGTGTGATTCGTTCCTTTCCCCATTGTTACTTCTGTGACCTTGTTTCATTTTACTTTTCATTTGCTCAGCTTTGACCATACTGACATCCCTGTAGTTCCTTGAGCATTTCATGCACATTCCTGCCTCACAGTCTTTGCTTTTCCTTCTTACTATCTCTGATATCTTGTATCATTTAGGTAGTTTGAAAATGATACATAAAATGCGTAATTAAGAGTAATTATTAGAGAGTAATAATGAACTGAGTGAATTGACTGGAATAATCAAAAGGATTACTACGGTGACATCTGTGGTACTGTGGTTCTTAACCTAGGACAGCAACAGCTGGTTCGAATGCTTGGTTTCTCTGAATCTTTTTTATCCTACCAGAGGACTAAATATCGAATCTTAAAGACTAAATCAAATCAATAATTTAGAGTCTGTAGTTTTTTCTCTTTAACAGAAGGTGAACATACACTATAAAACATACTACCAGTAACCTTAGTTAGTCTACCAATTTTTTTGGTGTTCTTCAGAACATACTTTATTTCTGAGAAATCTGTATTCATTACATTTTTAGAGAAACATTCCGACTTTTTTCCCCCCTTATGGTCAAAAGCATGTGCACGTGTGGTTCATGGACCGACCACTTGTTCCAGAATCCTTAGGGTGTTGGAAAATGCCACTTAATCCTCCTTAGCAATCAACCGAATCAGAACCTCTGGGTGAAGAAGCCTGGATGTCTCATTTAACATGCTCCCAAAAGTCATGTAGGTGCACATAAAGTTTGACAACCATTGCTTTGTGCTATATGAATGATAGAATTAATAATGGAATAGAGGAACTAAGAACTCCATGGCATGATTAGTGGCAGAGAGTTTGGGATAGACTTTAATTTAAAAATTAACATTTATTTTAAATATATTTAAAACTTTGAAAAAATTTTAAGTTATAATTTTGATGCCAAGAGAACGTGTGGGGTCTTTTAAGAGTGCAGAAGTACTCTTGCTTTTTTCCTGGAAGCAAGTATGAAACATTTTGGGATTGATCCAGGATCCAGGAGGAGTTGTTGATACTCACATGCCTTCTAATTCTTAATGACATTTTGTTACTTGGGATTACACTAGAGAATCTTTGGAATACTCTGAGATTTAAACCACAGAAACATGTATAGAGTATTGTAGAGTATACAAACCCCTTCTTTCTAGGGAAATGCCTCTTTTGTCTTAGTGCTTTGGTTGCATCAACAAATTTTAGGTGTGTGTTAGAGTAATTGTGAACTGTTTTACATTAGCACTCAGTTTTTAGCCTGAATGTGAATGGGTTATTTTGGGTTGAGGACAGCTATTTTTTTCCTACCTTCTCACAGTTTTCTTAAGTGAAAACTTTGCTGTTTTAAGATCCATTTAGTGTATAACAGTTTTAAGTTGGAGATTGTTCTAAACATTTGGGACTGGCACTTGGATATTTTGGTTATGTTTCTGAAAAGGCTGCTTAAAGTCAAAATTATTTAACTTAAAACAGTCTTTTTCTAGTAAAAACCGGTGGTTATACCCTGAGGTGTTTAGAAATTAGCTTTGACCTGTGTAATTGACTCATAAACTATCAGGTATAATTTAATGCATTCTCAATGCCAGTATAAATCATATTGAGGCAGTATAACAACAGCATTATAAGACCGTATTAATGTCATACAATATTATGAGATTTAGCAGGCTCAGTCTTGAGAGAGAAAACTTTACCTCTGAAATTATTTTTCATTTTTTTCCGTCACTTTACTTTGCTCCAGTGTTATATGCAGCGGTCTCCTTCATTCCTCCCTCCCTCTCCCCATCTCCTATTCGAGGCTTGAATTCTAACAACCCAGAGATCCAAGATCTAAAGTGAGATCAAGGATCCTGTGCTTAACTGACTGAGCCATCCAGGCACCCCAGCAGTCTACTTTTATAAAAATAGAGTTTTATGTGAGCAGACCAACCTGTGTAAATTTAGGAATTTTTCTTCTCCTTGATCCTCATTATTGTACTTCATTGTGTCAAGGACTAGTTATTTTAAGGAAAGCAAGTAAAAAAAAATGCTGAATTTACTTAAGAATCAGTAAAATCTGGTGCATTCAAGAAGTTAAAGGCATCCCAAGGTAGGACTGTCCTGGAGCTTAAAGACACTGCAAAGAGTGGAGCAAAAATTTTATACGCTGTAGGCTTTTTAGTTGATGCAGTTGGCAGGCACTTAGAAGTCAGAGGTTGACTAGAAATGAAATTAGAAGGTATCAAGAAATTGTAAAATCAATCTAGTCATGAATTGGTACAGATCAACCAACATGAATTTGTTACTATAACAAGTGGAATATGTAGGTGAGAAAACATAAGGAAGAACGTAATATTTTTCGTAAGATACTGATGTAGGACATACAAGTAGATTGAGCATCTACCATGTGCCAGGCACTGTGGATACTGCAGAGAACAAGATACTTAAATCTGCTCTGAAGCAATTGACACTCGCAGGAGGGAGATAATAAGCTAATAATACATGAGTTAGAGAAAAGTGCCGCCTCATAGAAAAATACAGCTGAATAAGAGGAAATAAAATAATCTAGGGAAGTAGGGGTTGTTACAAAGAAATGTTGGAAGTAAGGGTTGCTATAAAAAAATGAGGAACGTAGGCATATGACTGTGGGGTGAAGAAAGTTTGTTCCAGGCAGAGAACAGTAAATGACAAGGGCTTCACCTGAACATGTTTGTTGTGTTTGAACAAGGTAGCCATGGATGTTTTTAGGGTGAGGAAGTGATAAAAGGCGATGAGCTCGAGAGAGGAGAGGCGAGGGCCAAATCAAGCAGGGCCATGTGGGCTTTTGAAAGGATTTGGGCTTTACTTTGAATATGATGAAAAATCATTGGAGGATATTGAATGACTTATATGAATAAGAGAAGCAGCGAGGTCACTTAGACACTATTGGATTAGTTTAAAGAGACAGTACTGGCTTGAATTAGGATGATAAAATAGAAGTGGTGTGGTTCTGGCTGTATGTTGAAAGAATCCACAGATAAACTAGAAGTGAAGAATGACTCCCAGAGTTTTCACCCAAGCATTTGTAAGCTGAGATTGTCATTTATTGAGATGAAGAAGACTATACAACAAAAGGTTTGGGGTGCGGGTAGAGCTGTGAGTTTTGAGCTTTGGGTTGTTTTACATTAGAGAATCCTGTTCAGACATCAGAGGAAGATGTGGAATAGGCAGGTGACTGGGTCTGGAATTTAAGGATGAGATTGGGCTGGAGACATCAGCATATTGAGTGAATTTAAAACCATTAGACTATATTTCACCCAGACTATAGAAAATGAATAAAGACTAGATCTGCAGCCTTTTTTCTCTGTAAAGGACCTAGATAAGTAAATATTTTCGCTTTTGCAGCCATGAGGTCTCCTGCAAATACTCAGCTCAACCAGTGTAGTGTGGTGGAGCCATGGTATTTTGTAAAGGAATGGGTATGGTCAGATTCGACCAGCAAGATTTTGCAGACCTCTGCTATCAAAAGATAACTGCAGATTGATATGGTGATTCTACAGTGTTTGGAAGTCAGAGACTTGAGTGACTAACAAAGGAGATTGGGAAGGAGCAGCCAGTGGAGAGTAGAAGAGAACCTTAGAGTATCTCCTAGAATCCAAGTGAAGAAAGTGTTCCACGATGTGTGTGGTGACTTAGTCTGGCTCTGCCAGTAGGTTGGGTAATATGAGAACTAGCACCCTTGAGGGTTTAGACTTTGACGAGCAGTGTCATTGGACTTGAGGGAATGAAGACCTTATTGGAGTGGGGAGAAGAGGTGAAGATTTTGACTAACAGAGGAATAGAGAACAAAAGTATGGCTGGAATAGGATGGGGGGTAAAGGAAAGGGTTCTTTTTCTTTCTTTCTCTTTCCTTTTCTCTTTTCCTTTCCTTTTCTTTGTTTTCGTTTTCTTTTACTTCTTGCCCCTTTCCCCTCATTTCCATCCTTTCCATTCTTTCCTTTCCCTTTTCCTTTCCATTGATGAGAGCCATATGCTGATGGAATTACTCCAGTCGAGGAAGAGATTTCAAAGGGGGCAATTGCTGGAGCAGTGTTGAGATTTAGTATACAAAATAAAAGGTTGGCCTTAGACTGGAGCAGTAACAGTTCCGTGATAATAGGTAAGAGGGCACTTATTACTATTATTAGTGTCTATATACTGCTTATTCATTGTCATTTAACTATAATGTCATTTAACTATAGCTGGAGAGATCACTGTAACACATTTTTTAAGTTAAAGGAAGATTTATTTGAAACTGTAGTTGCCGAATTGGTGTCCTTAATGCTTTCAAACTATGACCTTTGGTGCCATTGGTGTTCTGCAAAAGTATCTTGCAGGTCACTGTTAGAAGTAAGGGAAGAGAGACCAATGCTACTTTTTGTTTGTTGTAGATAGCTGTTCTGGGTAAGATTTTGTTTTGGAAAGAGATTCTTTTTTAAAGGCCATTTGTCAAAGTATATTCTGTTAATATGAAGTGATAGTTGTCAAACTTAGCAGTAATGGCAAAGTGATGATCTGTAGCTCTTCAGAACTGTATGCTCCCCACTTAATTGAAGAAATACATCATTACGAATAAAGGAAGCCTCTTGCGTACTACCCTTTCTCAATCATATTATCCTCTGGATACTCCACCCTCAGCCCTGACTGTTTTCTAGAATTACCCTGATTTTGGTGTTTGTTGTTCCCATGAATTTGACTTTCCTTGTTTAGATTTTGTGTTTATCTAAAGTACACGTTTGTAGATTTTCTTTTGACAAAAATTCAACCAGAAATGAAAAGTTTACTTTTAAAGTAAATGGTGTTTTTAAAAACAATAGTTTAAAACAACTTACATTAGGATGTGTAGATGTGTGTATGTGTTAATGGGGTTTGACCCTAAGGGGTAAACAAGGATTGCAGAACTTCTAAGTTTTTTAATTAGGTGGGATGGTGAGTGAAATATTATGGCTCCCTCTTCTAGACTATTGTATCAGAATCTTTTCTGGGGTGGGGGTGGTTGGGGAAGGGTTAACATGAGAGGATAGGGGAACAGAGAACCAGGAACTAATTGTGATACATCATACGTCTCAGACATTTGAGATGAGTGGTTTCCTAATAGATAGAATTCTAGGTGTTCTTCCCCTCAAGCTCCTTAAGGGCGGTGACATTGAAAATCTGATTCAGATAGAGTGATTGCATCATTTACAGCTTTCACTCTGGAATGTGTTGTCCTTATACATAACAGATGCTGAATAATATGGTGATTTAATGAGAAAATAATGTTATGGTTAATAGTAGTTTCTGAATTTGAATATAACTTTTAATATACTTTTAGGAGATGAGAAAGGTAACAAATTAAATACAAATTTACAAGTTAAGCATTTTCTATTCCTTATTTGAAGGGGTCAAATTGAATATTGGTTTTCCTGTACCATATGTCAATTACGTAAATAGTGTGATGCATTAGTGGCATTGTGTAGTACAATGAAGATAACATAAAATTAACATTAGGGCAAAGGACACTAACCCATGATTGTCTTCCCTTTATTAACTCTGTAGCCTTGGGCTCATTATTTAAAAGTTTTCTCTAAACTTTGAACTGTAAAGTAAGGTTTTTTTTTTTTAATTTATTTTAGGGTGTGCGTGCGCGTGCGTGTGTGCATGTGTGTGCGTGTGTGCGTGTGTGGGAGGGGAGGGAGGGAGCGGAATGGGGGAGAGATCTCAAGGCGACTGGAACCCTTGGACCCAGGGCTCAACCTCCCCACCCTGAGATCAGGACCTGAGCCGAAACCGAGTCAGTTGCTTAACTGGCTGAGCCATCCAGGTGCCCCTAAAATACTTACTTTTACTACTCCCCCCTCAAAGATTTGCTTGAGGATTAAATGGAATAATTATCTGAAATCTGTAACGATCCCTAAGGTGTTCAAGGTAATCAAAACAGTTTCCCTGTTGGTAAATAACATGTTGGCATAACTATAGTATACTATCAAAACCAGGAATTTGACATAGCTACAGTTGTAGGGGTAGAAAAATTTTCATTTTCTTTCTGGGGTTCTTTGACATAAATTAATAGGAGAAAAACAAATGCCCCAAACATGAGACTCAAGGGTGAGTCAGGCAGTTGAGGCACATGTGACAACATCCTGAACTAAGGAATGGGATGGGGCCTGAGGCTTCTTATGGGAGGAGGGCAACTCATGGCATGATAAGAAGAACAGATGTTTGTAATTAGAAGTTTGCTCTGCCATACAAATAGATCTTTTAGTTTAAAAAGTTACCTCAAGTAATTAGTCTTTTTCTGGTTCAAGCTCCCTATCTAAATTCTTCTAGTGGTTATGGGAGAGGGAAAAGTTTTTTCCTTAGTCTCTTGGGTCTTAGATTACCTTCAGCTCAAAATGATCTGCATACCAAAGTGGCCTATTTTGGGATGACATCCTGTTCTCCTTCACAATCCACTGGCCCTGTTCAGATTTTTACCAATTTTACATGCAGTGTGTGTGTGTGTGTAAGATGCAGTTTTATCACATGAATAGATGAACATGACTACTGCCACAGTCAAGCTCTAGAACAGCTCATCACAGTAATTTTTGGTGCTACGCTTTATAGCCACAGCCATCTGTCTCCTTCCACTCTTCCCTGACCTCTAGCAAGCTAGCTGCGCTCAATCATTTCAGTTTTGTCATTTCAAGAATGTTATGTAAATGGAAGCACAGTGCATAACCTTTTGAGATTGAGTTTTTTCACTCCACATAATTCCCTGGAGAACTAAAGGGGTAGTGTGTATCAATGATGCATTTTTGTTGTATTGCTCAGTAGTATTCTATGGTACGATATACCTCAGTTTGTTTGACTATTCACCTATTGAAGGACGTTTGGTTGGTTTGCAGTTTTGGGTTCTTAACCAACATAGCTGTGCATTCATGTACAAATTTTTGTGTGAAATAGCTTTTTTTGGTTAGCTGCCTAACTTTAATGACATTTGTAAGCAGGGACATCTTCACTTGTAATCAGTCATCAGACTATATTATTGCAAATTATTACCGTTGCCAGAACTTAATCCTCATCGATGGTCCTCTCTCCAGTCACAGTCTTCTTTAAGTCATTACGCAAATACCTTAATTTTTTTAAGGAAAGGCTTTATTACTGGATGCTAATTTAATGTTTCAATATTTGTATCTACTGTAGAGTGATGTAAATGTATCCGATTTGCTTTCTACTTTGCTCAGAAAATAGTATAAGCAACTCTTCTGAATAACCTGTATTTTCATATTTGGTCAGTATATTCGTTGGAACAAATATACTATCGTTTAACCTATCAAACTCTGAAGCCGTTATATCTTCATAGAAGTATATCTTGCTGCTACTGTGTTTTTAAGAGATTTAAAAATTGTGTTCTAAAGCAGTGACACAATCTTGAATCTCACATTTATAAGCAGAGTGCCAATAACTACTAAAATGTAATTGTTAAAAACTTGAAATAGGATATAATAAAGTCAATAGTAAAATTACTGGATGTTACTTAATCTGTCTTTGAAGATTTAGGAGACTTGAAGAAGTTGTAATGTATGTTGTAGCTTTGGCAGATATCTGTCAATCACCTGGGAAGTTCAGACAGACAGACCTGAAATTTTTCCTTACTAAAAGTGGTGATATGGGACCAGGAATCTTTAACGGTTTAAAAAGCAGCTCAGTTTCTGTTGATATACATAGTTAAGTTTGGGAAACCAAAACCCCAGGGGAAGTACAGTTTCTGTTTGATTCTGTTAGTGTCTTGTATCATCTTGGGCATTTGCTTGCTGTTTAGTATTTGTCAAATGAGTTCTCTGTGTGTTTGGGTGAAGGGTAAGTCACTGTTACTGAGTGCTTTTATGAAATAAAATTACAATAAAGGAAAATTTTCAAGAGTATATTTTGAGGAAATTAATATTTGCTGTATGACATCAGTCACTTGGCATAAAACTCAAAATAAACAGTAATCGTAACTGGCTGTTGATTCCAGATATTAAGCAGGTGAGTTTAGGTGCATTTAGTGCATACTGCTGTCTTAGAAGTGTAGCTTCTCTCCATTTGCAAGATTTCTTATTTTGATTTTTCTTATGATTATCTTTGTTATTCTGTGTTAATCTACTAACCCCGCCCCCAAGTTAATGAGTGCTTTGATTTTTGAATTCTTAAATGTTTGATAATGTCCTCCTATTACTGTTATGTATAAATGGCATCCTGGTTGGAAAAATAATTTTCTGAGTCACATCCATTTTTTTCTCTTAGCATAAGACATTACTACTTTGTATTGTAGCATTTAGGGTTTCTGTGGAGAAGTCTGAGGTCAGCACTTTTTTTTTTTTTTTAATAAGTGACATGCTTCTGCTGTCTGGGTGTTTTAAGAATTTTTTATGTTTAAAATTCAGCTCCGCCACCATGAAGATACGTTTCAGTTTTTATCGGTTTTTAATTTTTCCTGGTACATGGTAACCCCCTTCAATCTCCAGATTGAGATTTTCCTATACTTCAGAGAAGCTTTTTTTTTTTTTTTTGCCTTTTTTTTTTTTTTAAATACTCGAGTGTCCCGTTTTCTATTCTCTTCTTCAGTACCTCCAGTTTTGCATAAGTTGACTTCATTTTTCATTTGTGGCGTTTTATCTCTAAGTGCTTAATCTCTGTCCTTTTGTCTTAAATGTTTTGTGATATTTTTCAGGTTGGTGTCCCTCTTATGGTTGACATTGCTTTCAGCACTGTTGATTCTTCTATTACTTCAAATATAGTATTTGTTTCTTGGGATAATTTCATCTTTAAGTTCTTCCTCTTACTTCTTCCAGTTCCCCCACCCCTTTATTTTATCCCCCACCCTTTTATTTATTTGTTTTGTTTCATAGAATTCCTGTTCTCAATACTCTGAGATAGAACAGAAGTTGTCTGAAAGTTACTGGTTTCCTAATATTTATTTCAGAGTTTGTTTTTTTTTTTTTTGCCATACTAATGTTAATATACCATCACTTTGGTCTCTGCATAGGTGGTATAGGGTGGTTTCTGTGTATATACTTGTGTTGAGTGAATTTGAATATATACGTGTGTGTATGTATATGTGTAAAGTGACTTAATTTTCTTTGATCCTGTTATTCTTCTGTATACTACATTAATTGTGTCCTTAGAAGTTGGTTGCTTATAATCTGCCTAGAGATCAGAGAAAGAGGTATGGGAGGTGTCATAATGTGGGAAAGAGTAGTTCATTCATTCTGGTTTTTTTCTGAACTCACGCTGTACATGATTAATTCTCTTCCCAGAGCTCACTCTTGGGGTCCAGGCAAAGGTTTAGAGACCCTGTTTCAGATAGTTCTCTACTTAATTGGGCCAAAAATTCAACTTGATGGGTCAAGTGACCTTTCTCTCCCAGCACTTCTGCCTACCATAGTTTTTACAATATGTATCCTAACAGACTTTAGAGGAATTGGGTGTTGGTCTTTAGTAATTTTCCTGTACTGAGTATGAATTTTAACTTTCTCTTGAAATCCATTTGTCAGTGTGAGTTTGTTGTGTTGTAACTATTCCATTGTTGGATTTGATTAAATTTTCTTTTTTTCTCCTAATTTTGATAGGTTTTATAGAGGGCAAATACAGAAACATTCTCATGCTGTCATCTTTGTGGAAGCCTGCTTTTAATGTAATTTTCATTACCAAATTGTGCTCGTTGAAGTATATTTATTATTTGAATCATTGAATTGCTGGCTTTTAAAATTAGTTTGGAAGTAGTCTCTTAAGATGACTCTTTCATGGTTCCTTTCAGTGTTAGATATCACTGACTCCAGTTTTGTATGGGTTGGGAATTCCAACACCTAGTAAATGGTAACTAGAGAATGTAAATGTTTCTCTGATTACATATTGTGGTATATGCATGCAGTGTGGGGTATAATGTTGCCATTAAAAATGATAATGTAGTAGGAACCACTTTTACTGATGGGTGAAAATATTCCTGGATATTAAGTAGGAAAATCCACACATTCAAGTAGTATGATTCTATTTTGGATATTAAAGGTATATGTAGAAAAAAGCCTAAAAGGATAGTTATTTTTCCTGATGTTTTTCTAGATTCTGAGTATAATATTAATACCTGTTCCTTATTTTAGAAAGTCAGATAAGTTATTGCGATTTCCAATGGTAATTTCCCAAAAAGTGGTATGTATGTATGTGTGTATGTATGTATTTTTAAAAGATTTTATTTATTTATTTGACAGAGACAGATCACAAGTAGGCAGAGGCAGGCAGAGAGAGAGAGGGGGAAGCAGGCTCCCTGCTGAGCAGAGAGCCCGATGCAGGGCTCTATCCCAGGACCCTGAGATTACAACCAGAGCCGAAGGCAGAGGCCTTAACCCACTGAGCCACCCAGGCACCCCTAAAAAAGTAGTGTTTAAAAAAAAAAAAAAGCCTTAGTTGGGGATGTTCTTGGTATTAAAAGGTATTACTTGGTGATAAATGATCACTCCGTAAAGATCATCTGTTTTTAGTTTATCTGTTTCATATTAAGGAAACATTTAATCCTACAGTTGGTAATTTGTTTTTAAAAATCTATTTAAAGGGCGCCTGGGTGGCTTAGTGGGTTAAGCCTCTGCCTTCAGCTCAGGTCATGATCTCACGGTCCTGGGATGGAGCACCGCATCAGGCTCTCTGCTTGGCGGGGAGCCTGGTTCCCCCTCTCTCTCTGCCTACTTGTGATCTCTCTCTCTCTGTCAAATAAATAAATAGAATCTCTAAAAAAAAAAAATCTATTTAAATTTTATCAAATGCTTTCTCAATATCTGCTTTTAAAAATTAGCATTCACAGGTGCTTGGGTGGCTCTGTTGGTTCGGCTTCCAACTCTTGATTTTGGCTCTGGTCAAGATCTCAAGGTTGTGAGAGGGAGTCCCACGTTGGGCTCCCTCTCCCTGCTAATGTGCATGCCCTCTCTCTCTTTTTAAGATTTTATTTATTTGAGAGAGCACGAGCAGAGGGAGAAGGAAGAGCAGGCTCTTCAGTGAGCAGAGAGCTGGACATGGGCCTCTATTCTAGGACCCTGGATCATGACCTGAGCTTAAAGGCAGATGCTTAAGCAACTGAGCCACTCAGGCACCCCTCTCTTTCTAAAATAAATAAATCTTTAAAAAAAAATTTAGCATTCAAAATTTATATTCATGCAAGTCTTTCAGTAGTCAACTTTTGTGCATTCCTGTCCTGAGGTGTATAGTTGTGAATTCTCTTAATTCTGTATTGCCCTGTGGTTCTTGTTTTCTTTGTCAGAATTTTGTAGTTGTTCCTTTTAGGATTAAGTCTGTTTCTGGAACAGATGCATTACAGGAATTGCTTTTTCCTTGAAAGTTTGAAACAGTTCTTAAATAAACCTATTATAATCTAATCTGGCTAGGGCTGTGATTGGACAAAGAAGGTGGTGAGAAATAGAAGATGGGATTGAAAGGAGAGTGAAGAGATGTAGTATTTGTCCAAAGAATGTTGCCATAAAATTGATATGTCAGTTAAACATTACTAGCAAATGTGATCCGTGGAGCTTAACCTTTCCTAATTGAGGTTCTGTTTTTAATTTTTAAAATCCCTCATAGTAAGCAGCATTTACATCTGCTACTTGATGTGTGTAAAATTGACTTAGACAGTGTGGCAATTTTTACTTTTCCCTTTAATAGACAACCATTTCACAGTTGGAGAACACCTAGACACAGAGTGTCCAGTGTTAGATTACCAGTAGCAGCCCTGACTGTCTCAATGCAAAAGTGGGATGACTAAGGAGCAGAGACAGATGGGAATTTTTGGATAAATGCTGTTGTGTGCATGTGTCTAGTAAGAGACACAGGAGCAATATTTAAAATATTTAAAATTTAAAAAGTATTAAAAATACTGGAAAAAAAAATAAGGGAAAACCCTATGTTTTCTGTGAGGTAACCCTGCTGTAATATGATGCCCTTTTCTTTCTGATACCTCATGATTTTGGGAAAACACTTTTCCAATATATATTATGGGTACAGGTAAAAGGAGGGAGGAGAGTTAATTTTTTTTTTTTTTTTAACTAATAACATTAATTATACAGTCAGTGGGTGTAACAGGTAATGTCTTTTTTTGCTGTGTCATATTAGTTACATTTAACAGGTGAAGTTTATGTATATGCATGTAACACATGATTTGTTACTACTGCCCAGCTTTTTGACAACTAATCTGTAGAGATGCTATCATTCCTTTTAATGATGCTACATGGAGGCTGGAGGTTCCAAGAATGGAACTGAGCATGTTGATCCTCAGTCCCCCATTACCCTATTTCAGTAAAAGTGGCTCCTGTTTTAAGTATTGGGCTTCCATTCATGCATTTGTTTTATTTTAGTCTACTGACAGACCCAAGCATTGTTATAATTATAGAGATTTTAGCCATGACATGATAGGCAAAATCCCTGTGTTCAGGGAGGTTTTCTCTCCTAGAAGAAGAGATGGACAATATATGAAATAGACAAACAGGATAATTTTATATTGTGATTTGTGCCATAAAGGGAATAGTGATTTGAAATGGTAATGGCATATGGTAGGAAGTGGTCAGGGAAGAGCTATTTTAGGGGGTAACTTGTGAACTGACACCTGCAGAATGAGCAGCCAGCCATGCAAGGAAAGAATTCTGTGGCTTAAAGTCGGGTGAAAATATTAGACAACCTTTTCCTTCAAAGAATTTTCTTTAGTCTTTGTGTCATCCTTAAAGATGCGTGCTTTAAAGTCTTCTTTTTTCATGATGCACCCAGTACTGTTCAAAAGCATCAAAAAAAAAACAAAACCCAAATACTCAAAAGCAAATAATCAGTTCTTGTTTATTTAGAGTTTTTTGTCCAAAAGATAAAACCTGTTTTTTCCTTAGCTTGGCTTCCAAGCCCCTTTAGTAGTCTTTGGCTTAGTTTAGCTTTATACCCCTTTTACCTCATCTGTAGGAACTTTGTGTTCCTGTCACACTAATTTTACTCCTTGTAAATTTTACTCCTTTAGAGTAAATTAGTAATTTTACTCTATTAGTTAAAAAAAAAATTAGTAATTTTACTCCTTTAGACCCTTGTCACCCTGTGCCTTCCTATTCTTATGCCATTTCTCATACCATTTTTCTTGATGGAAGTTTATTCTTCACTTCATTGTCCCCAGTTAAATCTCTTTTTGTTAGATGATCTTTGTAATTTCCTTTATTATCTTAATATAACTGAGAATTTTAAGTGTGGAAACATGAGAGCATAGTACATTCTTGAAGATTCCTTTGTCTTCATTTTTCACCCATATTTAGTTTGAGGAGTACTGTGAGGCTTCCAGAGTTGAAATTGGTTACTTCTTGCTCAGTTGACTACAGTCAGGAGGTAAAATTACTTGGATAGCCATATAGGCATGCCAGGACCTGCCTCTCTTTCTCCTTGTTTGGTGTACTCTCTAAAGGCATCAGCTAGGAAAAGGGTAATACTCAGTTTGCAGCTACATTGTTGCCTATCCATCCTTTCAGAATCTTACCATAATTTGATACATTTTCTTAAAGCTTATTTCTTTATGTTAACTTTTTCTTTCAAAGGAGTGCTTTCCTTACTTTTAACTAGCCCTGTAGTTAATATAAAAACAAGGAAACAGAATAATGTGAAATGTAATCTAATTACACTGCATAAAAATAACTGTTAAGGAGAGATATATGATATGGTAGGGGGCTTGTTTTAGGTTGGAGGATCAGGAAGGCATTTCTAAGGATGTAGCATTTAAGCTGAGACCAAAGGATGACCAAGAAATAGGCAGAGGAAGAACGGGAGAGGTGAAGAGAGAATGTGTAAAGGATCTAGGATAGGAAAGCACTGGGCATGTATTCAAAGAACTGAAAGTGGCCAGAATAGGTAAGGTGTAGTGAGCATATTGTGGTGAATGCTGCAGAATGAGGCTGGGAGGGTAAGACAGACCATGAAGTTGAATGGCTTCCTTCTGTACCCGTTAAAATTCAAGACACATGTCATGCCCAGAGATGCAGGCTTGAATATTTACTTTGACTGCTCTGTAGAGACTGTTTTGAAACGAAGACAAGAATGAAAGTGGGAGAGCATTGAGAATATTATGGTGAACCCGGTGAATTTCTCCTGGAGTCCGTAAGAATGAGGAGATTAATACTCCAGTATTAATTCTACATAGCCCTGTAATGACAACTATTTCTTCTGTGTGGTACTGAATCAAATGCATGAGATCACTGAAGAGTCAAGAGTCCTGTGTTGATTATTTTTCTAAGCAAATGGAAGTAATTCTACAAACTGTCCAACCAGTATCGCATTTGACAATGAAGATAACTATAGAAGTTAGTGACCTCTTCACTTTAAAAGGCAGAGGCAGAATCTGGAGTGAAGCCCAGATTACCGGATTGAGTGCTCTTTTCACTGAGTGATTCTCATTTCAAAAGTCTATTTTTAAAAATAGAGGTATAATTCACATACACACAATTACTACCACCACCACCACCCCACGGAAAGCCCCTTACCTATTAGTAGTCACTCCCCATTTCTTCTCCTCCTTGCCTGGTCCCCAGCCATTGATCTGCTTTCTATCTTGTTAAGAGTTTTGTTTTGTTTTGTTTTTTGGATATTTCATATAAATGGATTGCATACGTTCTTTGTGACTGGCCTCTTTGACTTAATACAGTGTTTTTGTGGTTCGTATATGTTGTAGCATGTATCCATACTTAATTCTTTTTTTTTTTTTCCCCAGGTTAAAGTTTCTTTACTTCTGTAATTCTTAGATCCTTCCAAGTACATTTACAATTTCCTATAAGAGAATATCATACACAACTTTTTCCAGATTTACATGGCCATGTGACTTTTTTTTGTTCAAAGCATCTCACAGGATTAGAGTTTGAGAAATGATGAATTAGGGATCTCTGTCTAAGCTAGACAAGTCAGTCACACGTAAAGTATGGTAGATAATTTTTTTTTTGGTAATAGTTGTGTTGATGTGTAATTCACCTCTCATACAGTTCACCAATTTGAAGTGTGCAATCGGTTTTTAATGTATTCCCAGTTGTGCAACTATCACCACAATCAATTTTAGAACAATTTCATCACCTAAAAAGAAACTCTATAGCTTTCACTTTGCCCCCAGACTTAGGCAACCTTCTTTCTGTCTATAGTTTTACCTGTTATGGATGTTTCATATAAGTGGAATCCTACAATATGTAGTCTTTTGTGACTGGTTTATAGGACTTAGCATAGCATTTTCAAGGCTCATCCATGTTATACCTTCTGGCAGTATTTGTTCATTTTTATTTTTGAATAATTCATATTTATTTATTAGACAATTGGTTTATTTCCAACTTTGGGCTGTTAAGACTACTGTACTGTGAACAGGTGTGGACATGTTTTCACTGCTCTTGGATTTATACCTAGAATTACTGGGTCAAATGATAAATCTGTGTTTAATCTTTTAAGGAAATATCATACTATTTCCCAAAGCAGCTGAGAATTTTATATTCACAAGAGCAGTGTGTTTGAGGTTTTCAGTTTCTCTGCATCCTCCTCTATACTTGTTATAGTCTGTCTTTTTGACTATAGCTATCCTAATTGATGTGAGTGGTATCTTATTGCAGATTTGATTTGGATTTCCCCAATGACTAATGTTGATGAGCATCTTTTTATGTGCTTTTTGGTCATTTGTATGCTTTCTTTGAAGAGGTGTTATCTTTCAGTCATTTTAAAAGTATATTATTTATCTTTTATTGAGTTGTAAGAGTTCTTACTAGTAGAACTAGATAAAAGTCCTTTCATAGGATTTGCAAATGTTTTCCTATTCCGTGGATTGACTTCTCACTTTCTTGATGGTATCCTTTGAAGCACAAAAGCTTTAAATTTTGACAAAATCTAATTTATATATTTTTTTCACTTGAAATTTGGTGATGAAATAAGCCTGTGTTTTAAGAGTTTTACAGTTTCAGCTCTTAACATTTAGGTCTGTAATTCGTTTTGTACTAGTCGTTGTGTACAGTGTGAGGAAGGGTCCAACTCACCTTGATTCTTTTGCACGTGCACCGTCCCTTGAAGTATTTTGTAGAATTCCATTTCTAGCCTTTAGGTATACATAAATAATATATGCTACATACACATGTAAGAGTAGGAAAGATGTGAGTAGTTCCAAAGGAAATACCTGATACATATTTCACACAAAGTAGTTTGTATCACTGTGCAAAAAGATACGTAGCATATTCATTTGGGGTAAAGGATAGCAGTATCGTTTTTATTTATTTTTTAGTTTTTTAAAGACTTACTGAGAGAGAGGAGTGCGTGCTTATGCAAGGGCCGGGGTGGGGTGGGGGCGGAGAAGGGGAAGGGTTGAGGGGCAGAGGGAAAGAATCTCAAGCACACACCTTGCTTAGAACTGAGCCAGACACGCGGGGCTTGAGATATGACCTGAGCTGAAATCACAGCCAGACCCTTAACCAACTGAGCAGTCCAGGCATCCCAGCAGTACTGTTTATAAAACAAGCTTTATTAACGAAATTCAGTGAAAGCTGTATCTTTCATTCGTCTCTGCTAGTTTAATAATTTTTGGTCCTTACTCTGTAAACAAAGGAATCTCCTTGATACTATTTGTTCATGTAAGTAGAAGTGCAGGTGTATTGTATAGCATTATTGTTGATGATGGAATTTTTCCAGGTGGTGAACATCTTGGTAAAAGTTTAAAACAAAACTAAGTACTCTGCAGTACAGTTTGCACAGCAGTTACATTCCTAGAAAATGTAGCATATTGCGTTAAGCAGAATTAGGTTCTGGGCTCAGCTAATTAGAAGCTGATTTTTAAGATAGGACAGGACTTTGAGAAATATCCTCTGCATAGTAGGCATCTCTGGCCCCATTCCACTAATTGTCAATGGATACCTTCATCTAGAGTAGTGCTGTCCAGTGAGTCATGTATGCAATTTTAAATTTTCTACTAGCCAACATCTGGAGTTAATTTTAATGATAAATACTATTTAACACATCGAAAATAGTTCATCATGTAATCAGTATAGAAATATTAATGTGCTATTTTACATTCCTTTTGTATTCAATCTTTGAATCCAGTGTGTGTTGTACACGTGCAGCAAATTTCAATTTAGAGTAGCCACATTTCAAGTGCTCAGTAGCTATATGTGGCCTAGTGGACTTATAACTTGGATAATACTTATCTAGAGGGAGTAACTCAGCTACAGGGCACTGTCAAATACAAGCCTGTTGTTGACACGTTATCCGAATCATTTCTACCCTCACCAGGAGATGTAGTCTGGTTAGCTACATTTTGATTTTCCACCACCATTTAGCTCATATACAGTTAGTAAATTGGAGAATGACGTTCCTAAATTGAAGCTGTATTGGTTCATATGTGAAATTTTTTTTTCTAGGCAAGGAGAATCAGAATAGCAGGAGTAGGGTTATAATCTTCAAATAGAAAGGAAAAAGCTCTCATCCAGCTGCTGCACAGGCAAGACCCCTAAAGAAAATTCAAGTCTGCTCCCCAGCCTTGCGTGGCGCTCTGTCGGTGGCAAGTTGCACTTCTCCGTCCATTTTAACTGTAGCCTCAATGCTCAGAACTTCACTTCTATGTTCTCAGCCCCAGCAAGCCTCATTTCTACCCTAATTTTTTTTTTGCATTTTTAATATCCTCTGAAACAATCTATAACTATGCTGAGCTGCTTGCCCGTGCTGTTCAAGTTTTTGTTAGTGCCTTGCATAATTTTGAGGGATTTGGTCCTACTCTGTTTTTCCCATAAGATTTATTTTTAGTGTGACTTTGCAGAATTTAAGGTTTTTCAGGAAAACATTTATGTTATGGTAAAAATTCTCATTATGGATGTGGCTTTCTTTGTAAAATCTCCTTATTTTTAACCGTGGTCTCTTGTTTTGGGCTGATGAGAGGAAAACCCAACAGTGGAAGGCAGTAAAGCATTTAAAATAAAGTGTGGCGCAGATACTGACCACATCAAAACCATGTTATTAAAAATTTACATCCTGGGGGGTCCCATCTCATATACTTTGAATATGAATCTCTGTGAGATTCAACCTTGAAATCTACATTTTTTAATATACTGAAGTTTGAGATCCACTGCCAAACTTTATTTAGTTATACCTACTGTCTGCTTTTATTAGTTTGAATAGCAGTTTAGGGTGGTAGATGTCCTTGAAATCTTTAGTATTCTAGGTATGCCTTACTCATTCTTTTCAATTATTTGTAAATGGCATTAAGACTTAATTTCTGACGATCTGGTAGTGAATTCTAGTGGTTGTGTCATGTTCTGAATAAGGACACAAATGCTATAATATTTATCTCTGAATAGAATGAAAACTGTTGTTTCGCTTTTGGAAAAGCTGGTTGCGTTTCACAGTCTTGTTTGCTCATATAAAAGTGTATATTCTTTGTTTTCCCTTTAATACCCAAGTTCCCTTTTCTAAATGAAGTGCAGTGGAATTGCTTAATTTCTAGCTGAGTCAGGTGCATTTTGCTACATTTTTGACCCATTTCCTAGAGTACTCTCCTAGGCCTCTCTCTTTCTCAGTCTGGGGGTTCTAGCCTTTTCACCCTTAAGATGTAGCTTCTGAACTTACACAGGATGCTAAGTAGGGATTATTCTGCCTTTTAAACATTGAAGATTCTGTCAGGGAGGTTTGTATATTGCATTATGTCACATTAATTGCTTATCTTCGATTAATGTCTAATCCAGGAATCTGCAAAGTTTTTCTTAAAAGGCTGGATAATATTTTGGTGTTGTGGGTCCCACAGTCACTGTCACAATTAAAAGAAAAAAGTAGCCATAGGTAATACTTAAGTGATTGGCTGTCACTGTGTTTCAATAAAACTTTATTAATGACTTCATTAATGAAAACATGCCTCCAGCAGATTGTAATTTGCTGGTCCTTGGATTCTAGTCTGACATTAGCATCCAATCAAGTGAAAACATCTCCATTTTATATCTGCCTCTGGTTAAGCACTGGATGAGAGAACTTTGCCCAAGCATAAACATAGAACCCCTTTATTCTACTCTGCCCCCTCCCCTGCCAAAACCCAAGTAATTCTCAGTAGTATCCTATTCTTAGAAATCTTTAAGACTTGCTTCATTAGTCCTAAGTTTAATTTCTTAGGTGTCTGTTAAAGCCAGTTGTCTCCCACTTAATCCATAAATACTACTTTCCTCAAAGAGACTTTCTTGGGCCAGATAGCATCCATGAGACTATCTCTTACCAGCATATATATTATTTTCCTTTGTGCACTTGAATAATCACTGATTTAGTATTAGAATTCTGAGTTCAAGTTTTATGCATGGCTCTACTCTTCTTTGGATATATTGGCATCCACAGATCACTTATTCTTTCTTTCAGTCTTAGACTCTACATTGTACTTTTTTTAAAAAAGATTTTATTTATTTGACAGAATCTAAAGATTTATTGCCTACCATACCATACCATGCTTTCTATAAAACCTCTTCCACTTAGTTTTGGATCCTATTTAAGAATGTCAATTTAGGGGCACCCGGGTGGCTCAGTGGATTAAAGCCTCTGCCTTCAGCTCAGGTCATGATCTCAGGGTCCTGGGATCGAGCCCCGCATCAGGCTCTCTGCTCGGCGGGGAGCCTGCTTCCCCTCTCTCTCTGCCTGCCTCTCTGCCTACTTGTAATCTCTCTCTCTCAAATAAATAAATAAAATCTTTAAAAAAAAAAAAAAAAAGAATGTCAATTCTTAGTCCCTTACTAAAATAATTTGTGTCATAATCTTGCTTCTCACCTTTTTAAGTTTCAGTTGTTAGTTTTGCTAAGTGGTCTAGATAAATCTATTTCACACGATGTAGACTCTAATTGCTAGTCAGAAAGCTCCTGTCTCTGAAAATGTCTTCCCTCTTAACAGCTGATTGAGTTTTCTCTTGTCTCTAAAGCTTTAGGCCAGGGTGCCTCCATACTTGTGTTTTTTCAGTATGTTACGGCCTCTGAAAAAAAGTATGTTAGGCCTAACAGCTATCTGATACCATCTGTCAGACTGGTGGAATATTCACTGTTTCTTCAGAGGTAAGAGCTTAACTAAATTGGGTGCTTGTCACTTTTTGAATTTTCACTGATACTAAGAATAACACTAAAGTGTAGTAGATGCCTGGATCTTAACCTCATGAGAAATCAATAGACCTCATTCCAAATATACCTTATGTTTGTAGAGTACTTCACTTCTAGTGTCTTTTAACAAATCTTTAATGTGGTACTTTTATGGTCTATGTGTAGGTCATCTTGCTTAACAATATATTCAAATAAATGTTAGGGCATCTAACCCAGGCTTCTTAAAGGATTCATTTCAGTCTATAGAATTGGCCTTTTCTTCATTATTGCCAGCATATTTATGGAATTTCAATGGGAATCTGAACTCTACTAGGGATGGATAAGTATGACATTCCTTGTATATATTATGCAGTTTCTTATCTGTATTTTCCTGTTAACCTGATTTTTCTTAAAAAAAAAATGAGTTACATCTCAAGTGCAAATTTTGGCATAGGTTTAAGATTTTCTCAAAAACTTGGGAGTATTAATTTTTCTTTGTAAATAAGTGTTTTGGGGTTTGGTGATTCTCTAAGAGGGTCACAGGACCCATTGTGTAGTCATTTTCATGGCTATAACTTACTACTGGAAAAGATACAAAGCAGAGCCAGCTAAGAGAAAAGGTATGCAGAGCAAAGCCTGGAGGAAGCCAGGTGCAGACTTCCAAGTGTCCACTCCTAGTAGAGTCACACAAGACATACTTCATTCCTTCAGCAATGAATTATGACAGTATTTGTGAAATGTTGACTATAAAGGAGACTTATTAGAAATTTAGTACCCAGAATTGTTATTAGATTTGGTTCGTTACATAGGCACTTTTACCTAGCATGTACCAAAAATGTGGATTCCCAATAGGAAAGCATATGTTAAGCATAAACCGTGTTGTATGCACAAACAGCTTAGGCATAGTGAGCACTGTAAGCTCTTATGGGAACTAAATCTAGGTTCCCACATGTCAGCTAAGGGCCACCTGTGCACGTGGGCCTTTCTAAGGATAGAGGTCTTAAGACCAGCTATGTTAACTTTTCTCCTCGCCGAGTTTATCTTGACTGATTTCTTTTTGTGTTTATTCTTACAGTGTTTACTGAAGAATATTTTGCCTGCTGTATTAAAGTTTAGGGTGTTTTATATAAACACATGCCATACAGCGAGATAAAATTAAAAACAAGTAGATGAAGAAGTCATCAAGCAGTAGCGTGGTTGAGAAATCTCTTTTATACCACCTACATTGTGCCACGTCCTTCAGTAACCCTCTCCTGTCTTTTATCACGTTACTAGTGTTTTTGGGTCTTTGACTCTGCTTTTAGCTTCCCTTATAAACTGGCCCTTATCCAGGGTTAGATGTTGGCCATTGCCTTTTCTCTTGCCATACTCTTACTTCATTCCAAGCTCATAGTGCTTGTTGATATTATGCATGGCAAAGTTAGAGTCCCCGCTTTTCACTTCTAATGGAGACTTGGCAGATCACTTCTGAATTCCTAGTGGTCCGTAGATCTGCTGATATTTCCACTTGAGTATCTGTATAGTCATATTGTCTGTCCCAATTCACTTTTCTTACCTAGTTTCCCCAGCTGACTGAAATAGTTAATTCTCAGTCATTTATATTACTCTTCCCACATTTTGTTCATTATAGTGTAGCCTTCATACCATTGCCAGTGTACTTTGTTAATTTTTAAGGTGAATTATGGTATGTTGTTGCTGGAAAAAACATAATGAAATTGAAATACAATTAGAAATTGTAATAGCAATTAGACTTGTGGTGAACCTTTTTCTATCTTTAATCAGTGTTTTCGCAAGTCTGTATTTTTATACCGTGGCTTTTCTTAAGACAATAAACACTGTCATCCCTGATGGTCTTTGAGATGTGTGGATTATTCATAAAACTCATTAATTACTTTTAAGCAATTCTTAGAGTTGGTCCTGTTATTAGGAGACTGGATATCATCTTCATCTTGAAAGAGAGTACCTTCCGTAAGACTTAACTTTCTTAATACTGTTTTAGTTGAAAAGCTGGCAAAACTATTTAAAATCAAGTTGCGGAGGCTATTTAAGAAATTGAAAAGTAATTGCAAAAATATATTGGATATTTGTGACTTTTAGTTCTGTATCACTGAATTTTTGTGCCTTTTTTCATTATGCTGTGTTCTGTCTTTCCCTAATAAAACTCTTATTTTTAAGAAAAATTGCTAGAAATGATACTGATGAGGTTTTCTTCATCTAATTATACATAACATTTTTCCATAGGCTATCAGCCATGCAAGCTATATGCTCTTTAAGCCACATCTTTCTTAGGCACACAAATACTTCATATGTAAGAAGTATGAATATGCATATATACCAGATGCTTATGTAAAATGATTTAGGGATACACAATGATCTGTAGTATGATAGAAACCAGTTGAAATTAAACATGAAATACAACTTACAATTCACTTTGGTCTTTGTTTCTTTTAAGGGACCAGTTACTCTCCACAAGAAAATTCACACAACCACAGTGCTCTTCATAGTTCAAATTCACATTCTTCTAATCCAAGCAATAATCCAAGCAAAACTTCAGATACAGTAAGTATATAAACATGCCCAGTTTTGGTTTTGGGGGGGTTGCGTGTGTTTGTGTTTAATTTATTACCCTCCTCCCTCAAAAAACCCTCCTAAAAACTCCTCAACCAAGTCTTGTTAAATCTAAAGTTGACCTTTTTAAAATGTATTTGAAGTATAATGAGGTAACCTTAGTAGAACTGAGAATAGTCGGGAGATACTATTTAGTATTATTTCATCACTTTTCCTATACAGAGCAAAATTTGGCCATTGCGATGTCTGAGATACAAAGAACTATAGATTATCAAACTTCTGTAGTTACTTAAAGTGGTTTACCTTGAGCTTGTTCTCCTGTAATATATACACTTCTTTTTTTTTTTATATACACTTCTTAAAACATATTCAGAACATCTGTGTATTACATACCCTACTAAATACTAGTGATGTAAATGTTCCTGTCCTCAAGGCAATGAAAGTCAGGAATTTTAGATATTTCTAAACTGAAGTAATTCAGCTTGGATTTTTTTTTAAGTCATG
The DNA here is from genome assembly GCA_028534135.1 of Potos flavus. Lineage (NCBI taxonomy): Eukaryota > Metazoa > Chordata > Mammalia > Carnivora > Procyonidae > Potos > Potos flavus. The sequence goes on from CM052897.1 coordinate 113,003,629, forward strand.
GTTCAAATGAAAGTTTTACTACATTCATTCAACAAAAGTTTTAAGTTTTCAATTTGCCAAGCATATGCTAGATTGTAGATATACAGTACCAAGAAAATGTGGCCCATCTCAAAGGAACTTTTGGACCTGTGGTGAAAACTGAAGAGTAAACAGTTAAAACAGTGCATGTTAGAGTTGCTTTGGGAGCACTCAAGAGGGTAACTCCAATCTTGGATAAGAAGAAAGTATTAAAGTACAAGTAACACTCCCCAGTAGATTGAATATAACAGCTAGTTGAAGAGGTCTGGAATTTATGTGGTATGCAAAGGGAACAGCATCTACAAAGACACAGAAGTGTGAAATAACATAGCATATTTGGAGAACTGCAAAGGTTTTGAAAGTGTGAAAGTGGGGCGCCTGGGTGGCTCAGTGGGTTAAAGCCTCTGCCTTCGGCTCAAGTCATGATCTCAGGGTCCTGGGATCGAGCCCCGCATCAGGCTCTCTGCTCAGCGGGGAGCCTGCTTCCCTCTCTCTCTGCCTGCCTCTCTGCCTACTTGTGATCTCTCTCTCTCTGTCTAATGAATAAATAAAATCTTAAAAAAAAAAAGTGTGAAAGAATGGTGTATCTTACCAAGGAATATGAATTTTATATAAAGGCAGTACAGAACTACTGAAGGATATAATTGATGAAGTAACCTCATACTTGGATTTTAAAAAATTCTGTCAGATATTAGCATGGAAAATACAAGAAGGAAAGAGCAACTAGAAAGCTGTAGAAGTGTAGGTTGAATTTAAAAGGTTCGGCCTTGGATATTTGGGTGATCATCATACCTTAGTCAACATTGAAAGGTCCTTGGGATTGATTATTTCTTATCCCTTATCAAAGCAATGTAGTTAGTACATTTTCAGAGGAAATCAAGACATAAATGATAGCATTTTCAAAAAGATAAATTTAGAATAGGGCACCTGGGTGGCTCAGTGGGTTAAAGCCTCTGCCTTCGGCTCAGGTCATGATCTCAGGGTCTTGGGATCAAGCCCTGCATCGGGCTCTGCTCAGCAGGGAGCCTGCTTCCCCCTCTCTCTCTGCCTGCCTCTCTGCCTACTTGTGATTGCTCTCTGTCAAATAAATAATCTTTAAAAAAAAGATAAATTTAGAATAGTTTTAAATATTATATCAGGGTCTAGGTAGGGAAACAGCATGCTAGTTACTTTAGCACAGAAAATTTGATAACACAGAATTTTATATACAGGATTGGCTAAGCAGATACTGTATGTTATTGAGGACTGAAAAAAAAAAAGGAACACCGAGGTAATACACATATAGTATATAGTATTTAGCCTTAGAGCTGGAGTACAATAGGAAGAGGTTGTGGTTATTAGAACCTAATAGCTTTGAGGAGGAGCCCTGCAGAACTCTGAGTGGTATGATGAAGCTAGTTCTGATTTGGGGCAGATGGCGAAGAGCTGGAAATTGGAGACAGCTATGGCTGCTAGGCTTCTCGTTCCTTTCAGTCTTAACTCCAGTGCCTACTATTGGCAGAATCTAACAGGTAGCTAGCTGACTAAATGATGTAATTTGCCCTCACATCACAGATCAGTATAGAAGGCGGTGGTGTTGAGGCTGAGACGACAACAGCTTGGTAAACCTCAACAGGTGTTAACATCAAACTACTTGTCATGAGTTATTCAATAAGGTGTATATTCAGGATTTTAGAATGAATCTGTTTTTGTGGAAGGTGGCCCCATTAATTTACAAAGTAACAAACACTAACTTAAAAGTTCTATTTATCACTGACAACCCCAATTTGGTATTTGTCTGCTGATAGTTGCGGTGGCAGGCCATGTGGACATTGTTTTGGCTTAAGAAAAATCTTAATTCGGGGAAAATTAATTTGGGTTGCTTTGATTTCTAAGACATGGATTAAACGTAGTGAAATCAGAAAGAGTAAGCTTGATCTACCCAAATCATAAATGGTGTGAGGGGATTTCATTTTGTGGATGGAAGCTGAAGACTGTTACTTGAATGGATTAAGTGTTACATGTTTTAAGAATCAGGATTTCCCTTTCTGTAAATTTCAACTGTAGGTATATAATTAATTTCCAGGTAGTGGTCTTCTTATTATAATGTGCCCAGTGGGCATGATGCATATATTTTATAAACTACAAATTTAATCTTACCTGAGAAGTTACCTTTTGAACTTTTCTGCAGGTTACTTATAAACTCACTTTTTGTCTTTAAATCACTTCTAATGGAAGTTTTTGAGTAGTAAGTAAAACATAAAATTAGTTTTTATCTAATATTTTCATAATGAAAGAATAAAAGAACTGGTGAATATTAGGGAACTCAGGTCAACACATTTTAACTTAGGTTAAAATGGAATAACTTTTTTAAAAAGTTCTTTTTTCTCTTTGAAGTTTTCAGGTTTTAAATCTGTCTTTGAAAATCAGTAACAATATTATCTAGTTATTTACACAGACATTTGGTTGTATGGGTAATTTATATTTATCAACTGTTAATAGTTGAGTCGAAGTTGCCTTATTTTTTCAGTATTAAGATATTCACATTTATTGTGGTTTAACACAGAGCCTAGCCCATGATAACTATTTAGGAAAAGCTTTTTGAATGCCTCCTTCTCCCTAATCTAAATCATAATAGAACTTACAAACCTTGTTTTAGGTTAGTTATGCATATTTGTGATTTTTAAGAGGCCTCTGAATTGCTTCATTTAGAAAAAAAAATTTATTCCCATTTAAACACATGTTTGATATCTTCCCTTCTACATATCCACTAGTCTTGATTTGCTGGGAGATACTTTAAATTGATTCACAGATGACTGCTTTTATAGTCCAGCTCCACTTGTTACCACATAAATATCTTCTGCATTTTTTGGAGCCTTTCAGCTTGAGGCTCTCAAGATTTATTTTCTGTAACCAGTCTTTGCCTGAAGATACTCTACTTAATTTAAAAAAATTAGAAATTTATCAGAGTGCTCTTAGGACCCCATGAAATTCTTTGTTACAGTAAATGCCATCTTCGATGTTGATGTTGTTATTCAACAAAGGTCTCCTTATTAAAAATTCGTTAATTCTAGGATTAACCATTCCTTTTCCAACGTTTCCCATGAGGAAGAAGTAGTAGGATTCTGCATTTTAAGAGAGAGCAGAAAGGGATATGGTTTTTTAAGAAGAGAAAAGCACACTTAAAAGACATTTTGAATCGAAGGAGAGCAGATGGGTACCTCCATAACTGTTTAGTACTGTTCTTTCAGAGCCGTCATTTTCATACTTTCTGGTCTCAAGACCTCTGTCTACATTCATGAAAATTGAGAGCTTTTGTTTATCTTTTATCAATATTTACCATATTTAAAAATTAAACCTTGGGGGGCGCCTGAGTGGCTGTTAAGCCTCTGCCTTCGGCTCAGGTCGTGATCCCAGGGTCCTGGGTTTGAGCCTTGCATTGGTCTCCGTGCTCAGCGGGAAGCCTGCTTCTCTCTCTCCCACTCCCCTGCTTGTATTCCCTCTCTCACTGTGTCTCTGTCTAATAAATAAAATCTTTAAAAAAAAAAAAATTAAACCTTGATAAATATGAGGGCCGCTCAGGTGACTCAGTTGGTTAAGTGTCTGCCTTTGGCTCAGGTCAGGATCCCAGGGTCCTGAGACCGAGCCCTACGTTGTGCTCACTGCTAAGCGGGGAGCCTGTTTCTCCCTCTGCCCCTCCCCCTTGCTTGTGTGTTTGGGTGCTCAGACTCTTTCTGTCTCACTCAAAATCTTTATTAAAAAAATCTTGAGGGACACCTGGGTGGCTCAGTTGGTTGGGCGGCTGCCTTCGGCTCGGGTCATGATCCCAGGGTCCTGGGATCGAGTCCCACATGGGGCTCCTTGCTCGGTGGGGAGCCTGCTTCTCCCTCTGCCTCTGCCTGCTTGTGCTCTCTCTCTCTGACAAATAAATAAATAAAATCTTTAAAAAAAAAAAAAAAAAAAAAAAAAAAAAATAAAAAAATCTTGAAAAATAATTTTATAATCAGTTGATTTGTAAACCCTTTACATGTTAGCATATATAATGTTTTTATGAAAAATAACTATTTGTAAAATAATAACTGTTTGTTATCAATAATGTAAAATAATAACCATTTGTAAAACAAAAAAACAGATCTGGAGCATCTCTTTAATGCCTTAATAGGAGATACCGAGAACTTCACATGTGCTCTGCATTCAGTCTTTTGCGATAACAAATCTCCTTTCACAGCATCTGGGGAAATTCCACTCTGTTTTTGTGATAGGATGAGGAAGAAAAAGACAAAATCATTATAGTAGTATTATGAAACTAGTTTTGATCTTTTGAAATGATTTTGGTGTCCTTCAAGGGTTCCTGGACGACTACTGGGAAAAGTGTTGCCTTAGTGCTTGTGTTGGCAAATACATCAAGCCTAATTCAGAATATTTGAAGTGTTCGCAGGCCTTTTGGGGGTTTAGTTCTTAGTTGTAGATATTCTTTTTTTAATCAAATTTCATAACTTAAGATCGAATGTTTAATATGGCAATGATAGTTGGTAACACTATGTTGTATAATTGAAATGGGCTGAGAGTGAAAACTTAAATGTTTTCACAAAATCTGTGAGGTGATGGATGTGTTAATGAACCAGATAGGTGGAATCCTTTCACAGTGTCAAATCATCACAGCATACACTAAGTATCTCCCAATTTTGTCAATTATACTTCCAATAAAGTTGAAAATATATAACGAAGAAAAGCAGTAACACCTGTTGGACATCAGCATTTTGAAAATTCCCCATTACCAAAAGGGTTCCCTGCCCCCTTTATCTTTTTTTTGAGGATGGAAGTGGGGTGAGAAGATAAGCTAAAGTTACTGGTATGTTACTGTAATGCTGTACCCTGAAACACATTTTGTCACGTAAGACATTAACTTGTACTAATGTAAGATTTGGTGGGCAACATCAGTGCAGTGTCATAGACCCATACTCTTCAAGTTTCTGGTCTGTGAACTTTTAACTGTCCTGGAGGTTATGCCAGGATGTAGATAAATTAACTGTCGTTAAATAATACACCGTTTACTTGAACCGAAAAATTTTTTTTCTTAAAGTGAGACTCTTGACGAGGGAAAGAGTATGTCGATATATATTTTGATGCCTGCTCCCTACCTTCTTTGGAACCAGTCACAGAACCGTCACTTTGAAGAGCACTGGCGTAGACCACTCTGCCCTACTCTGATGTCCTCTGTCCACCTGCTTCAAATCTTACTCTGCTTCTTCAGACCAATCTAGTAATCAGTCCCATATAACCACTTTCCAAGGAAACCAAATCTTCCAGATATATCCATAGAAGCATTCAGTTTATATAATAATTTAGGTACAAGGAGTGGTTAGTGGTGAAGGAGTACTCTTTGAATTTGACCTGTGATTGGGTTTCTACAACTTGGTTGTAGCCTATTTCTGAAAACTGGAAGCATTGAGAATTAACTTTCCCCTGGTGTGAGAGTTTCAGAGGCACAGGGCTGATTTCCAATCGCTTCATTATTTTGAGGCATAATTCCAAGAGCATAAATGTGGCAGAATCTGCAATATCTTTTCATCTCCCCTTAAAATTATTGCGGCATTTTGATAATTGGTATTGATCTTTTGGAAATAATGGGCATCCTGAAACCTAGGTGTTTTGATCCTTTCCTTCTATCACCAGTTAGTTTTGTGACCTATAGACGACTGGTATGTTCTGTAGGCTTGTTTCTTACTTGGTAAAATTAAAGCTGAGTCAGCAGGGCATGAGAGTTCATTTCTTTCGAAAGCTCAAGCTTTAAAATTGTGTCACTGTACACTGGTGAACCCAGAAGTGGTGTAGACTACCAAAGTATAACATCATTTCAAGCTCATTTGAGAAAATAGTCAAGAAATTCATCTAAAGGGGCGCCTGGGTGGCTCAGTCGTTAAGCGTCTGCCTTGGGCTCAGGTCACGATCCCAGAGTCCTGGGATCGAGCCCCGCATCAGGCTCCCTGCTCGGCGGGAAGCCTGCTTCTCCCTGTCCCACTCCCCCTGCTTATGTTCTCTCTCTCGCTGTATCTCTCTCTCTCAAATAAATAAATAAAATCTTAAAAAAAAAATCATCTAGAAGTGTACTTGGGATTTTACCAGATTTCCTGGGCCCAGTGCACTTAAACTTTACACTTTCTAGATCAGTACCATGAAAGTTGGGCCTTCTTTCAGATTTTCCTAATTTCTTTATAATTTTACAGTACTTTAAAATACGTAAAGAGAATATAGCTGAGAGTTTTTGAAAGGCTGGTTTTTGTTACAGGGAAATGAGTGATGCTGCTGACTCATATGTTATGTGAGACAAAGTTTAGCTAACACTTGCCCCATCTTATGGATTTTTATGGTGAAACATCAAAAAAAAAAAAGCTTTTAATTAGCTTTGTGTTTATGGTTTTTTTAATGTGGTTTTTTTTTTCACTAAGTGACAGTAAATAGAGGCAGATTGTTTTCTGTTAATACTATATACAAGTACTTTTAGATCGTGTAATCAAATCAGTCAGTTGACTGGGTTTTTTAAACTCCCCCTCCCCCTGGCCATGTGACTGAATTTCAGCAAATAAAATTATTATAATGGGGAACTTTGGTAATGCTTTTCTAGAGTCAAGATGTTAATTTTGTATTTCTCATTTTGTGCCTAATAAACTAATGTATATTAATCTGGTTAATTTCATTTTTTACAGGATTTTCCATTGTTATTTTTTAAGGTGTTCATAGACTAAGGTCTCCTAAGATAGGTACACAGATAATTATATTCTAGATCTGGATGCTTTTATTTAATGGTCTTTCTCCTTATGTGTGCTTTGAAGACCATTGACATTCTTGATGTTTCATATCAAGTGATTAAATAGTATTAAAATTTTCTAATTTTTAAAAATGTGTTTTTAAGCCTTATGATTCTGCAGATGACTGGTCTGAGCATATTAGCTCTTCCGGGAAAAAATACTACTACAATTGTCGAACAGAAGTTTCACAATGGGAAAAACCAAAAGAGTGGCTTGAAAGGTATTTGTTCTTATTAAAAAATATTTCTTACTCTTGATTTTACAGCTTAACATCTTAGAACATTCTGAGTTTAGATTTCTTAACAGTGAAACTCATCATTCCCCTCTTTAAGTGTAGCAGTTGGCCCATTGTGTTTTCTGTAATTACTCTTTACTTAAAAAAACAAAAACTTAAAAAAAAACTTGGACAGATAAGCAACTGTCCATAAGGACCTTGTAAACCATCAATATATTTAAGATTTTAGATCAACCTATACTTAATGCATCTTCCTTATAATTTGTAATAGAAATCTTCATAACTCTTAAAGTACAATAATATGTATCCTTCATATATGTAGAATTAATACTGGAGAGTTGTGGTTGTAGAGTAAATGACATTATAGATAATTACTACAATATGACCACCACTGAGAAACATTACTGTTCTCTGTTAGCCATATCTCATCTCCCGCACCAGTTGATATTATGGCTGTGTTCAGTTCTTTTATTTTCCATATACCATTTTGTTGAGCATTTGACCAGAAGTGTTACATGTAAACTTTTGTACTTGATGGAATTTTTATGGGTTTACCTATGTTTTATTTTTAGAGAACAGAGACAAAAAGAAGCAAACAAGATGGCAGTTAATAGCTTCCCAAAAGATAGGGATTACAGAAGGGAGGTGATGCAGGCAACAGCCACTAGTGGGTTTGCCAGTGGAAGTAAGTATTAATTTTTTTCTTTGAAATAACATGATGTTTGATCCACTTCTATAGTTCATATATTTATATCTATATTCATAGCTGTTTACATATGTAAACTAAAATAATAGAAATAGATAGGTTTCTTTTATGCTAGATATGTCTTCCTAACCTTCACTGAAAAGAAAAAGGGTGCACAAAGGAATCATACACATACATATTCATCACTACTCATAATGGCTATAATGCAGTTGAATTGGTGGAAAATAAAATTTCATATTGTGGATTGACTTTTTTAAAACAGGAGTTGTTTGGGTTTTTTCCCCCCTTTTCCTGAATTGTGTCCTATTAAACTGAAATCCTTCCAGAACTCACTGAGTCTTTCAGTCTAATAATTGAATTACAGTCACACACAGATAGTAACATCAGAGTGTCTATTGGTGTTTTATGTTTATCAGTGGGAAACTTTTTTATCATGATCGCAGGTCTAGATAACATCTCCATACTGTGGGCATACCTTAATGTTTTTTGAGGTCAGATTTTGTCTAAGTGGGACAATATGAGTAACATACATTTATTTCTTAATGCAAATTAAATTTGTATTTGAAGCTTTTACTACAGGTATTCTATTCCCAATGGCTTCCCTTGCCCAGAATAGGATTTAAGTGTTACCGTAGAATTCTTAGGGTCTTTATCAGATTTTGAAATATTGAGAAGAATTTTTAAAAGATGTGTTTAGGGAATTTGAATCTTCCTCCTGTAACTTAAGTAGGGGGTGTATTTGGTCTTAGCAGAGGATACTGATTTTTTGACAGGAAAAATTTTAAGATGAAACAGATAGTAAAGTAACATAGTTCTTCAGCACTGAATGTTTACGATATATTCTTTGGAACATTTAATTTTTTATATTAGTGAAATTGTACTTAATTCTTAGAAAACAATGACTTAAAGTACTCAAGTGAGGAAATTAAAACTATTGTATTTTGAGACAGAACACTGGGGTTCTAGTTCCATTTTACTTAATATTTTAAGTAATTGTGACTTCTGGCACGCAGTGAGAAATGAGGTAAAGGTTTTCCTCTCCAGGTTAAGAAAAATAGCACCCAGCTTGTGGTCCTCCTGAACAAACTGCAGAGGCATATTAGAGGGTATGGAGGAGGAGTGGCAAATGGGTGTAAAAATAATCACTTTTTCTTATATATTGGGCCATGCCTCTCATTTAGTGGGTGATGGTTCTCAGAGAAAAAAAAAATAAGAGTCTAGTGTGTCTGCTTTATTCTTTCCAAAATACCTTTCATTTAAGTCTCTTCTCTCTTGAGGTAGAGTAAATGAAGGCAGTAATTAAAGATCTGATGAAAATATTGATGGAAATGAAAGTAGTATTTTTTTGTCTTTTTAATAAACCATCTTTAAGGAAATAAAATCAGAGTTGTGTTTTTAAATTGTGTGCATCTTTTTCTTTCAAAAATGAAGGAGTTCCTTTTCTATTTTCTTCATAATTTCAAAAGTAGGCATGTTTGTGACTAAAAAATAAGAGGGAACTTTTTAAATTCCATGAGCCAGGAGGATTTGGGGACATACACTTTTTTCCTGTGTATATATAAATCTGTATAAAAACTACGTATGTATGTGTTTTACATCAAAAATGAGATTATATGTTACTGTTTTTAACCTTTTGTTCAGCAATATTTCAAGGAAATGTTTCCTCTGTCAGTTTAGAAACGCATATGTGCTAGATTGCATGGTTTTCCTTTTTTTGTTGTTAATGTGCCTCACTTGTAACTAATCCTCTATCCCTGGATACTTCGGTGGTTTCTAACCTTTTCCTATTGTCAACAGTGCTGTGATTTCTATCATAGCCCACTTATTGCTTCCTTAGCCAGATTCCTGGAAGTTCAGATGATAAGTCAGTAGGTCTATGTGTGTGTTGAACTACAGTCATGTGTCTCACTTTTTCAGTTTTAAGTAATACTTGAGAAAAATCTTAGCTATATTTCCTTTTATTTTTCCTTAATTGGTCAACTGAGTTAAATACTTAAACGTGGCAGTAATGAAGTCATTAAGCCATTTAAGTGCTTAACCTTTTCTATCCAAAAAGTGTTGGCAGAGTTTTCCATGTGTCCAGGACATTCGTGTTCATATTGGGTAAGACCTAAAGCTTTGTAGTTCGTAACTGCCAATAAAAGGTGTGTGTGTTGGGCGGGGTGGAAGGGGGTACTGAAAGATTTTATATGTAAAGAGATAAAGGTAGAAAATAGATTTATTTTTTGCACTATAGAAAATAATGTTATCCAGAACTTGACATTGAAAACTTTATGGGTAAAATTTTTAATTTGGTATTACTGTTACTAGATTATTTTCATTGTCTTTAATTTGTGCCTCATAGAATGATTGTTCTGTGCTTAGAGAAACCTTAATTTGGGGTTTCTCAGCAGTAGCACTAATGACATTTTGGTTTAGGTGATTCTTTGTTACGGGTTGCCGTCCTGTGACATAGGGTGTAGAGTACCGTACCTGGCCTCTACATGTTAGAGGCCAATGGCACACCTCTCCTCTCCCTAGTCGTGACAACCAAAAATGTCTTTGTTGTGGGGGGTGTGCAAGTAGAGTCACTACATTAACTGTTTCGTCTAGAGTTGTGAATCATAAAAAGCTGTTACAGCTACAGCTTGCTTAGTTCCTGTAATACTGCTGCTATTTTTCTCCCCCAGAGCTTACAAGTGTTTGAAGAAGTATCAGCTTTAATTTTTATCTGAGTACATTTGATATTCTTTGACTCTAGTCATACAGAACTGAGAGGGATTTTTTTGTGGTGTGCAGGAAATAAAAGTTTTTGGTAGTCAAGTGACAGGATTTGTGGGAGTTGGGCATGGTATTATTTGTTTTATCTGTCCCTAAAAGTTTGTATTGTTGCAGAATTCTTCTCAGGAAGAACTTGTAGAATAACATTTCTTAAGTTTCTTGTGCATGCAAATTGATAGTTTACCGATGAGTTAATACCATGCAACAGATGTGTGTATTCTACTGTGATAGCTCAATCTATTCATTTTTTTCTGTTAGTATATGTGTAATTTATAAAACCGAATTTCATTTATTAAGTCAGAAGACTTTGTTTTTATATAACTGAAGTTTTTTGGCAGTATCGTACATTTTGTTTGGTATAACGTGGAAGTTGTGCACTGAAGGTTTTGGAAACTGACTTGTAGTTTAAGCATACTTCCTTCTTTGTGCTGTCTTGGTCTCTGGACTCAGAGGAATCATGAATTGGAAAAAACTAAAATACTCAACAGGGAGGGCATCCTTTGATAATATTATTACATATGTGCTTTTGAATCTTACAATGTTTCTGTACTTGAAAGTTGTTTAATTTTTAGTTACTGATTAGACTATTACAGTTTTGGCTAGAGATTTTGATAAATACAAATTTTATCATGATTATTGAAATTTTCCTTATATTCTTTTGGAAGCAGAAGTACTTCTAAATATTTCTTCTGAGGCTTAAATATTTCTGTGACTTTAAATTGGAAAGAGGAGGTTTTTAATGTAACTGGTAATAGCAAGTAGGTTTTTCTGACTGCTGCCAGATGTAGGCTTTCTGTTTTTAGATAGCATTGTCTGTAACTTGAGGTTACAACTAACCGATATTGTTAGCATTATCAAAAATATGAACTGAGTACGTTACTGAATGCACAGTTCATCATAAATTGAGCCATCCCAAAATGAGGTCATGTAAGCTCCAGCACAAACTACTTTAGCACAAACTACTTTTAATTAGCTACTTTAGTATTATGAAAAGTCAGGCTAATAAAGATATTCTTTCGCAGTTCAACCACTGTGGATAATTCAGTTATTAGAATCTATGGCCCATATTTTAAAAGAATGGACCATTTGCTTTTCATATTTTTAAAATACTTGAAAATTTTTCATTTGAATAAAATGTTATAACTCCATATATTGATGTATTTTTTCATTGTTTTGTTTGAACTGTGGTGTGGTTCTAAAGAATCCCCCCAAATTAGTAGCCCATTTGAAATCTGAGTATAGATTACTTAGAGTTGAGCTAAAAATCCTCTTTCAGTATTTGGATATTTCTATGCTGGTGGTAAAACTGCAGATACTAACTGGGCTTGCAGTTTTATAACAAGATACAAGTATGTTGCTAAATTAGCTGATGTTAAAGACAGGATTCTAACGTAATCTTTTTTCTTCCCCCTTCTGTCATTCCAACATCTCTTTTTTCGAACTGTGAACTAAAGTGGAAGACAAGCATTCCAGTGATGCCAGTAGTTTGCTCCCACAGAATATTTTGTCTCAAACAAGCAGACACAATGACAGAGACTACAGACTGCCAAGAGCAGAGACTCACAGTAGTTCTACGCCAGTACAGCACCCCATCAAACCAGTGGTTCATCCAACTGCTACCCCAAGCACTCTTCCTTCTAGTCCATTTACGCTACAGTCTGATCACCAGCCAAAGAAATCATTTGATGCTAATGGAGCATCTACTTTATCAAAACTGCCTACACCCACATCTTCTGTCCCTGCACAGAAAACAGAAAGAAAAGGTATGCCATTATTACTAGATGCTGCACGTTGAACTATAGTTTTTGAGTTTTTGATTATATTACATTATCTCCATTAGGTTGAATAAGACTTAATTATAAATTCTCTCTTTAAAAGTCTTTCAGAATGTTACTGCACAGATTTAGGTCTAGAGGTAGCCATATTTAGATTTTTTCTTTTAATTTTTAATTATGAAACCTTAGAACTGTTTTTTGCCTTTGACAGTTTGAAGTCAAGTGCTTAATTTTTAACAGTAATAGCTTAACTAACTCAGAGTCAAAGGACTGTCCCTTCATATTTGTATAAAGTAATTTTTAGTTTTAGTGGTACTTATCATGATGGTTTAGTTTAGATACTGTCTCAATTTTCTGTTAATTAAAATTTGATATGAATAGAGACATTTTAAAACTTGTTATTTCTGCATAACATGCAACTATTGGTTTCAGTTTGTGAATTAAGAAAACTGTCCTAGGCCACAAGATAGAGTCTTAATGTCTGAATTAGAACTTAAATCTGAAGAGAAGTTAACTTTGTAACTCAGAATTGTGTTTATCCAGCTCAGTGCTGATAACTGTAGCTTGTTAAAAGAGAGAAAAATTGTGGTAACAACTACTTTATGAGGTAACATAACAGAAGCAAACTGATGAAATAAGTATATTTGCAAAGACCACTCACAGTTCTAAACATAACACATTATAATGTGTTTTAAGAAATTAAGGAAGTTAAAAGGCAATAAGTAAATAAATTATGGGCAGACCTATTAGCAGACCAATTAGCAGATTAGCATCAGTAAACATTGAGAAACTTAAATGTCCTGTTGGTTTAGGAGATGCTATAGAGATCTAATGAGTCTTTAAGCTTTTAATCTATTGTCTGATTCATTATTTCACATTGATTTAATTTGCTGACAAAGGGTTCTCATAATTAGATTTCTTTTGCTTCTCGTTTCCTTTATGCATGTTATTTGAATTTCTTCTGTAGTCCTCATTACATATTAAGCCACATACTTTTATTGTATAGTGCTTAATACATTATAAACAGGTTGTTCCAAATGTTGTCAGGTTCCCCTAAGATGGTTTGTACCACAATTCATATGTATAAGTCCTATTTACCCTGATGCAGTATTAGTGTTATAAAGAGAAGTCTTGAGAGATGAAATGTAAATTAATGCAGTAATTGTTAATGTGGTGGTACTTTCTAAAGGATGTTAATTGTTCTTCAATTCTTAAAAGTTTGATTATTTGGTCCCAGAAATTTTATTTTAAAATCCTGGTCAGTTAATTAAAAAAATCAGATGGCTTTTAAAAAGTCTTTATCTTATTTCATCTTTTGTTCATTTAACTCTTAGCCCTTACCTACTTTTTGAAATTCTTTTCCCTTACTTCTGGGATACTGCTAGCCTTCTTTTCCTATTTCTCTTCTCTCCCCTTAAATACCAGTATTGTTCAGCCTTTTACTGTGTTTTCTTTTTTTCTTGCTCAGCATGTTCTCTTTTGTTGGGCAGTCTTGTCTACAAAAGTGACTCCCAGATCTTTATTTCTAACTCTTAACATGTATCTACTTCCTTTCTATAAGCACTTGATATGTCCCAAATTCCTCTCTTTCCCCACAACTTATTCTCAGGTTCTTAGTACATAACTACAGTATCCTTCCAACTCTTTCTTGTTCTTCAACATTCGTCCCTACATATCAACAAATCTTGGATTCTGCCTTCTGTATCTTAATGTGTGTATATCCTTTCTCTGGTTATTGTCATTACCATTGCTGAAAGTCAGGACATCTCTCTTGAAATAACCTGATGACTGCTCTCCTTCCTTCTACCCAGACTATTCACTTACGGTGGCATCATTATAAACTATAGATTGGATTGTGTTTTTTCCCTTCTAATAGTTTCCCATTAGCCACAGGATAAAGTCCATACATATTTCTTAGTAAGATTATAGCAAGTACTTGACAGTCTGGTTGCAGCCTGTCTGACTAGCTTGATCTCCAACATTCCACTCTTACGTTCCTTATAGTTCATCTTTTGCAAACTTAGACATTTCCTTGGGCATGTTATATTCCTTGTTTTGAGCCTTTGCTGAAAAGAAGGACATGTTCTTTATTCCATTCTGTTGAACTCAGTACTCTAGCCAACTCTGATGTCCTTGGGTTCTCAGTGTCAGTTAACCTCTCTTATATTTGTTATAGCACTTCCCAAATTATAACTTTAGTTCATTTAATTAAACTGTTTACAGTTAGGCGTTAATTACATGTTGAACTTGGTTCACTTTCTACCTTCTCCCTCCATGCTTCAAATCCATTCTTGACAAACCGTTTATTTATTTATAAATAAATAAATAAATATTTTATTTATTTATTTGACAGAGAGATCACAAGTAGGCAGAGAGGCAGGCAGGGTGGGGGAAGCAGGCTCCCTGCTGAGCAGAGAGCCCAATGCGGGGCTCGATCCCAGGACCCTGAGATCATAACCTGAGCTGAAGGCAGAGGCTTTAACCCACTGAATCACCCAGGTGCCCCCTGACAAACTTTTTAAATATTATTAAAAATTAACTGTATACCAGCCATGGTGCTAAGTATTTACTATATATTTTAGTTTATTTCTTAAAACAACATTGTAAGGGAAGGTGGTATATCTCTTAGATAAAAACCTGAACATTGCCACTGTTAGATGTTAGAGGCAGCTTCTCCAGAATTCATGTTACAGCCATAAAACTGTAGGTAATGAAAGACACAAATCCTATTTAATTTGAGCTCCCAATAATTAAATTCCTAACAAATGATGGATGAGTCCGTTTTAATTCTACAAAGTATGTTTGCTAATCCCAAACTTTATCTAAAACTTCTGTATATAATAATTTTAAACTTAAACAGGAAAAGACTTGATTACCTTGCGATTGACTATTGAAATAGGGAAAATTGTATAATCTTTCCAAGTACTCCTTACATATCAATAAAGGCAATATTATTTTTTTAAACAAATTGTATAACAATTCGAATCTTTTCAGATTGTTTACCAGTTAGTCTAAATTTGTGAAGTGTCCATTAATTTGAAATATGTTTTTTCCTTCAGTGAAGACATTCGGGTTATTCAAGTTAAGCTACCTATTGACTTTTTTTTTTCCAGTTACTTTTATTTTTTCAGTGTTCCAAGATTCATTGTACATGTACCACACCCAGTGTTCCATGCAATACGTGCCCTCCTCAATACCCACCACCAGGCTCAACCAACCCCCCACCCCTCTCCCCTCCAAAACCTTCAGCTATTGACTCTTCTCATCAATATAGTAATTTCTTTGTTTGATTTTTCCTTAACAGATAATTTATATTGAAATGTTGATGATTGGTAAGAAGAGACTCTTCAGACTTTTGGTTGTAGGTGCTAATAGTTTATAGCTAAGCTCTCTATGGGGTTCTTAGTGGTAGGATGCTGTAATAAATAATACGAGAGCAAGATCTTTGTCATTGTGTACCATTGCTCTATCCCTAGTTCTTGACAAAATAATAGGTAGTCAGTAAGTACTTGTAGATGGATAAATAACTGAAAGAATGGTACTGTGTGTTAAGGGGTTAGGGAAGCACCTGCAGTGGTCATGGTTTTAAAAATGTATTTGGAGAAAAAGATT
>CM052897.1:113020022-113091824 GCA_028534135.1 Potos flavus
TTGGACATCTTTTGGCAAGCTTACTCGATTGGACAACCATAAAACAAAGTAACAGAGACAGTAATGTGCTTGAAAACCTAAAACATGATTTTTATTGGTTGGCATCCTATTAACCATTCTTTTTTTTTTTTTTTTTTTTTTTTTTTAAGATTGATTTAGAGAGCAAGAGAGAGGGAGTATGAGCGGGGGGGGGAGAGAAAGAGAATCTCTAGAAAACTTCCCACATAGCTCAGAGCCTGATGAGGGGCTTCATCTCATGACCCTGAAATCATGACCTGAGCTGAAACCCAAGAGTCAGGAAGCTAAACCATCTGAGCCATCCAGGTGCACCTGCCTTCTCCTATTCCCCCATTGACCATTCTAAATTGTTAGTACTCTGCCCTCCCTTCCAGATTCATGAAATGACAAAATAGGGAAGAGACCATTACTTTGGCCAAATACCTGCCACAGTCAGAAGAGTTTGATGACCTTAATTAGCAAGTTTCTTATGTAGTAATTTAGAGTTATGATTCATTAGCATAGATAAACTTGAAAAATAAAGCAAAATAACCAAAGAAGCAGACCTATTCAGTGACTTATGCTAATCTTCTGAGGGTTAGCACGTATCTAAATATTTTAGTGGTTACATAATTCCACCCTCAATCTAATGTGAGGGGGGATTAGTCATTCATTAACATGAGGTGTGAGTTAATCACTTGGAATAAACTTCCCTTTTCTGTTTTGATGGTATCTGCAGATTTGAATGAACCTGAGGACTTAAGGCAGTAGCCTTTTATAGCCGGTGTAGAAGGTCCTTAACTAGCTTTAGTGGGCCATATTGAGCCCTCCGTTGCTTTGCTTTACAATAATTTTTATGATTACTAACTATTCATGAAAATTAGGAAAACTGGCCACAGAGTTAGTCACTCAAATTTTGTTGAATAACCGAATACCTTAGTGAAAGAATTTAGTCTGTTTTAGTAAGTTTAAAATTATGTTAGTCAACCTAATTGTACTTTGAACAATGAGACAGGGAAAGTACCTGTGATGAAAGAATATTAGAAAATACTGTTGATAATTTCAGGGGTAGGGGAGGGCTTTTTAAATCAAGACCCAAAATGTATTTGCCTTTAAAAAAAAAGGTTGATAGATTTGAACACATAAAACATTTAAGACTCTCTGACCAGAGAGAAGGTTTGAAAGACACATCTCAA
Source organism: Potos flavus (assembly GCA_028534135.1). Lineage (NCBI taxonomy): Eukaryota > Metazoa > Chordata > Mammalia > Carnivora > Procyonidae > Potos > Potos flavus. The sequence continues at coordinate 113,021,216 of CM052897.1, forward strand.
ATTGGGAGAACATACTTGTAATGTATGTAACAGTATGTTAAGGCTACATTAAGAATACATCAAAACAATAGGAAAAAGATAATCCAGTAGAAAACTGAGCAACAGATATGAATAAGCAGTTATGGAAGATGAATTTAAGATTGCCATCCTTAGTTTACAGTTATAAAAATTAACTCAAAATGGATCAAAGACCAAAACTTAGGAGCTAAAACTATAAAACTCTCAGAAGAAAACAGGTGACAATTTTTATGACATTGGATTTGGTTGTGATTTCTTAGATGTGATACAAAAAGCACAGGCAACAAAGGAAAAAACAGATGAACTGGACCATCAGAATTAAAAAACTTGTGCATCAGAGAGCACTCTAGAGTGAAAAAACCCACAGAGTGTGAGGAAATAAACTGTAAATCATGTATCTAATAAGGGATTATTTCCAGATATATGAAATCCTATAACTGAACAATTAAATGAAACCGCCTAGTTAAAAAATGGGCAAAGGACTTGAATAGGCATGTTCTCCAAGGCCAGGCAGTAAGCACATGAAAAGGCTTTAAATCAGGGAAAGCAAATCAAAACTACAATAAAATAACATTTCACACCCTTAGGATGACTATTACAAAAACAGCAATGAAAATAAGTGTTTTTGAGGATGTTAGACCCCTTGTACATTGCTTGTAGGAGTGCAAAATGGTGCAGCTCCTATGGAATACAGTTTAGCAGTTCCTGAAAAATGAAACAATTGCTGTTGTTTGCCTAGGTATGTAACCAAAAGAATTGAAAGGGAATCAAACAGGTATTAATACACTGATGTTTGTACCAGTGTTGTTTACAATAGCCCAAAGGTGGAAACAGTGCAAGTGTCCATCAGCTGATGGACAACAAATAAATAAAACATGTTAGTTAGACATGTAATATTACTTAGCCTTAAAAAGGAATGGGATTCTGACAAATGGCTGCTGCAACATAGTGAACCTTGAAGACCTTCGTATAAGTGAGCCAGACACAGAAGGACAAATGTGATTCCACTTAATATTGCAATACTTAGAATGGGCAGGTTAATAGAGACAGAATAGTAGCTACTAGGGAGTGGGATGGTGAGGAGCCTTTGTTTAATTGGTTACAGAATTTCTGTTTGAAGAGATGAAAAAATTTTAGAGATAAATGTTGGTGATATTTGCACAATAATGTGTAAATACTTAATGCCCCTGAGTTGTAAATGCCTCTGAGTTGTAAACCTAGAAATGGTTAAAATGGAAAGTTTTATGTTACATGTATTTTAACAGGGAAAAAAATTTCAACAGAAATATTAATATATACTGGAAATTAAGATTAAAATAAGATTTTTCACCCTTAAGATTAGTGACTGTTACCAGTTGAATATGGGGAAGCACAGTTGGTGAGAGTAAGTTGGTTATTGCAGGAATCACTTTAATAAAATCAGTTAAAAGTTGCAAAATATGTTTATCCTTTATATGTATTGTCATAAAGATTGCCTCGGTTGAACAAAAAGCAGTTGCAAAAATATATCTTAATATATATTACATCAGCACCATACTTACGTACCTTTGTAAATGCATAGTAAAGGTTCTGGTGGATATATGATTTAATGTAGTCCATAAATTATCAAATTAAAAATAAATGAATGTCACAGATTATATACCAGGTGCTGTCACCTAGCTACCTTCTTAGTTTTTTTCCTACTACATTTAAATACTTCTTTCCTTTGTAACTTCTCCATATCCTAATCTTCAGTGTAACATGATTACTACAGAATAGAACAAAACAGACTGCCCTTGTTGCATCAGTGATTTGAGCTTTGTTCACATGTCCCTTTGAATATTACAGCAACTGTCTAAGCATCAGAGGAAATTAATGATTAGAAATGAATATAGTACTTTTTTACTCCTTAAGTGCAATGTCTTTTTTGATCTTACTGTAGATCTAAAAGGAATTATTTGGCATACCAGAAAAATGTACGTCAGAAATAGATTTTGACATTGGTTTATACTCTTGGATATTTTGAATGGGTGCCTAGAGTTAGGTAAATATTACTTTAAACCTTAAAGAGTCAGGGTATATTAACAGATTTCTATTTGATTGATATGTGAAGTTTAGTCTTTGGTAGTTTATGCCCCCTACCGGTAAGCATTGGAAATGTGAATGAATAATTCATATTTACAAGCATAAAGGGAAAGAAGTTTTGTCAAAGTATTTATACAAAAAAAAAAAAAAGAGGATAATGTATTTTAAAGCTCATATGAAAGAGTTGGTTAGAGATCTGTAAGTCTTAGAAATGTCAGATGGGAAACTGACTTAGTTTAAGTTTAAAATAGGTTAGGGTAAGAGACTGAAAAAATGCTCAAAGGAAGCTAGGTTTTTTTTAATACTTGGGACAGTTTGCATTTAAGGAATGAGACTGGAGGGTGTTAAAAGTGGAAGAGCCTATAGAAATGGCTTTGTAATACTACATTTATTCCCTTATGTACCTTTAATTCTGTCTTTAACTATTTTCAAAGGTCCAAGTTTTTATTTATTAATGTAATTTGATACAAATTTGTATAAGCATGTTAAGTATATTAGCCTTACTTCCTAACAGATTGCAGATCAAAAGGTTTCAGATAAATAGAATTGTTAATTAAAATTAACCATACAAAAAAAATAAAATTAAACATATATATAGAAAAGTATATTTGATGACTGTTTATTCCACATAGTTCTGTTTTCTGTGTTTTTTAAAAAAAAGGGAGGTTTAGTATTTTACAAGATTATTTAAATAAGCCAACATCAATTAAATTTATCTCTAAGACTATATATATTTACCTTTATGAAAATAGCATAAAGTAAGCTGTTAATTGTCTGTTTCGTCAGTTGTTTATGGCTGGAGACCTTAGGCTTTCCTCCCCATTATCATAAGTTCTAAACCTAGAGGTTAAGAGGGAGAACACATGTACATGAACCTGGGCCTTTATTGCAGAATCAGGCACCCATTCAACAAGTACATGTTGATGCAGTCTTGGTGCCAAGTCCTGTTTTGTACCAGAGGTACAGAGATAAATACAATAAAATCCCTCTCCTGAAGAAATTCAAGTTCTAATAGAAAGGAAAGATAAACTATATAATAGAAGATGCTGGGCAATATAATAGATCTGTGTTAGGGCACTCAACACAGAGGAGAGGTACCCCACCAATACCTTTCTTATGTAATATTTTAAGACTAAGACTGCCTTGTAGCATTTTATATTTATGTTAATTATTAAACTCAATACATTGTTCTCAGTTAGATTGAGGTAAGTAATAGGTAAAATGTTTAACATGTAACATGCTTTGGAAGGGCATTTGTATGGATGTGTCTTTTAGGGAAACGAGGTGAGTGGAGCTATTAGTTAAAATAGTGTGAAAGTTCTTCTGTGAAGAATCTAAAAAAACAAAACCAAGCTTACAGATAAAGAACCCAGATTGGTGGTTGCCTGGGGCAAAATGAGTGAAGGAAGTCAGAAGGTACAAACTTCCAGTTATAAAGCATGCGGATGTGATGTGCAGTGTGGCAACTCTGTGGTTAATAATTCTGTTGCATATTTGAAAGTTGATGAGAGAGTAAATCTTGAAAGTTGTCATCACAAGAAAAAGAAATTGTGTAACTATGTTTGGGGATTATTTTGCCCTATATACAGATAACAGTGCTGAACATCTGAAGCTGATAATATTGTATGTCAGTTATACCTCAGTAAGAAAATAGTATGCTAAAGACCTACCTTGGAAAAATGATTTAGCACTTTCCTGTCTTGGAGCTTATCATAATTCCACTCACTCCTGTATGTTTGTGCTACGCTGCTTTATTTTGGTTTTTAAAGTTAAAAGCAACCTTGGAAGCTCTCTAATCTGTTTTTCAGAAATCAGCAAGGGATGTCACAATCACCCATAGAATTCTTACAAGTTCAACATATGCTTGGGCCTCCCCAGGTTCGTTAGGAGTGGAGCCCAGGTATCTGTTGTTTTGTTTTGTTTTGTTTTGTTTATAGATGATTCTGATACACATTCTGTTGAAAACTAATATTCAAAATAAAACCTTTTAACAGAAAAATTCTGGCTTTTAGATAAAGATGTTACCTGTTAAGGGTCTCATAGGTGGTAAGTAGTATCAACTGGTGTCCTTACTACTCATCACAAAACTTCAAAGGAAACTTCTCCTGAGGGTAAATAAACTTACTAAAACTAGGAGTTAAGGATATTTAGTTTTTGTTACTTTCTTTATGGTGATAAGTATTTTCTGTTTTGGAGTATTTCCTTTTCTTGGATTGAAGGGCAGCACTGAAGAATTCTTAAGCTGTGCTAATTTTTCAAATCTGTGGGTAGATTTAGCAGCATCAAAATACATTTGAAAACAGTTAACACCTTCTCCAACTCCTATCATTAAAAACAGAAGAAAGCCACAATAAAAGTAACAAAAAGAGTAAGGATCATTTCAGAGGTATGTAAGTACTAATTTGATTGTTTATGCAGAAAGTAAAAATACAGAACTTCTTTCATTTTAAACATTAATCAAGAGTACCCCTAAGCTGTATATCCCCTAAGCTGACCCTTAAGGAATATGATCCTGGAGAAAACTGCCACCGTCGCCTGTAATTACCACATAAAATGCAATAACTGACAGGTTTACACAGGGAAAATCTTATTTCATTCAAGTTTCTGTATACATCTCTATGAATCCAGGACAGCAAAGTTGAACATACCAGCAGTCTGCCAGACTGAATAACCCTCCTTTGAAATGCGTGCCTTACAAAAATAAAAATGTCTTACACTTTATGAGTTTTGATCATAGTTGATGAACATAGCCATGAAATATATTTTAAAGCAGCTGTGAGGTCCATACTTCAGAGAGCTATTGCCCCTAGTTCTTTTATTACCATGGTGGTATAAAGTCTGATAGAGGAGTCCCTCTTTAGTAAGTTTGCTAGTAATTCCCAGCTTCGGTGAGGACGTGAAGATTGATGAATGTTTAGTTCTTAGAATTGGAAATGAGGATTTACAGTTATTAGGTAGCAGTGTAATATTCAAATGCAGTGTTCCTGGAACTTTTATACATAATAATGGCAGTCAGTTCGGGTTATATAATGTATATATGAACTTGAAAATCTTTAAGAAATGGGTGCGTATGGGAAATTAAAGATACTTTAGCAAATCTTCATAGTTAGTCTTTGGACCAATATTGTAAGAATATATATGAACATCTTAAATAGTTGAGTCTTAATGTTTTTACCCAGAGGTTCCCTGTTTCTGTTTTTTTCTTCCATTAAAGTTACTGTATTAGTAAAATTCCATGGTATGAAAATACAGTTAGTGTTCATCTTTCCGTTGGTGGGCATTTATAGTTTTTTCTAGTTTTGTGCTAAAATAAAAACAAGCATAGTATTATAAAAATTATTGAATGTTTCTCCCAACTTATATACGTCATAGTTTCTCTAAGGGTATTATACCTAAGCGGGAATACTGGGTCATCAGGTGTTTGCATCTCCAAATTTCTTAGTTAATGCCAAGTTACTCTGCTGTGTGGTTATATCAATTTAGTCTCCACCAGAAATGTTAAGCTCCTGTTACACCTTTCCAATTTTTGATGATGTCAGATTTTTAAAATTTCTGTCACTCTGGTGAGCATAAAAGGATATCCAGTTGATTTAAATTTGTATTTTCCTGATTATCAGTGAAGTTAGTCATCTTTTGTGATTTTTTTTTCTTTAAAGATTTTATTTATTTGACAGATCACAAGTAGGCAGAGAGAGAGAAGGGGAAGCAGGCTCCCTGCTGAGCAGAGAGCCTGATGCAGGGCTCGATCCCAGGACCCTGAGATCATGACCCGAGCCGAAGGCAGAGGCTTTAACCCACTGAGCCACCCAGGCGCCCCTTCTTTTGTGATTTTTTAAAACCATTCAGGTTTCTTCTCTGAAATGTCTTTATTTCATGCCCCCCTCTTTTTTCGTTTTTCTACCGAATACGTTCTTTTCTGATTTATAGGAGTACCTTAGGAGTACTTTGGTTGTCAATGATTTGAATGTAAGATGTGCTTTTTGTGAATTTTTTGCGTACCTTCCTGTTTTCATCTACTAGTTGTAAAGACTTTTAAACATACATATAGAAGTTTAATCTACCTTAAATTGGTTTTGTTTTAAATGTAAGTTTTTATACTGGCAAGACAACATTTTACTGGCTATGTTCTTTTTCTTCATGAATTTCATGGCTATACTAGCCCTTACCTTTTTCAAATAAGTTAATAGAATCAATTTGTCAGATGCTGCCAAAACTGCTGTTGAGGTTTTGATCACAATTGCATTGACTCTGTATACATAATTTGCAGTGACAGCTTTCAAATAATGTTAATTTTCCATGCACGTTTTATACTTTTTTTTATTTTTAAATAATATAGAGTATTATGGGTGGGGTTGCTATTTAAAAAGGATCCTTTTTAGTGCTAGTTTTTAAATGCTACAAATAGAGTTTAGATGCTTTATATATTTAGTTACAAAAGATAAGTATGTAATCTGGAAACTCAGTTGTTTATAAAAATTCAAAGTCAGAGTCTCCGTCATCTGATCCCCTTAGCCCTTTCTGGAGGTGCTCACCATGGTGCGAATCCTGATTTGTTTTCACACCATTGTCATGTTTGGGAAGGTTATTGTGATCATAAACATTTTCACCTTAAATGAAGCCAGGAGAATTGTATTGTCCCTTTATCCTAACAGAAGCTTATTTGAATGTGTAGTTAATACATAACTGTGTTTGAAACAGAACATGGTACTTTTAGAATCAGACACGAGTATGGTTGACTCACCGTTTTACCACATTTTGTGATTTCAAGCAAATTACATAATCTTTCTCGTTCAGAGAACTTTCTCACCTATGTAATTGGGATATAAAAATGCCTACTTCATTATTCTAATCAGGCAGATATTTACTGAACCCACTCTGCTACCTTGGAAAGATTAAACGAGGTTACTTGAGTTAGGTGTTCAGTACATGAAAGTTGCTTTTTTGATGTTCTAGTTTCCTCTATTCAAGTAATTTTTTTCAGCCTTGTTATCTCCTTTTTACTTAGAGTCTACACCAGGAGACAAATCTGTACCACATTCTTGCACAACTCCTTCCACATCTTCTGCCTCTGGACCGAATCCCACATCTGCGCCTCCAACGTCTGCTTCAGCAATCCCTGTTTCTCCTGTTCCACAGTCACCAATACCTCCGTTACTTCAGGACCCAAACCTTCTTAGACAGCTGCTTCCTGCTTTGCAAGCCACACTGCAACTTAATAATTCTAATGTGGACATATCCAAAATAAATGAAGGTAAAATTTCATAATAACAAATTTTTTAATTCATTTACATTGTGTAGAATTCTGTAATTAGTAAAATCCCCAGTTTAGGAATGATCTTTGTTTCATCTTGAAATTCACATTTGAGCTTCATTCTTTTGAATTTATATCCTCCATTGTTTAAGGCCTTTGGTATTGTAGTTGAGTTAGCAATACTTGGATTTTCTGTGTTAAAAAAGACTTGCTGTGTACCTAGTAGTTACTGGAGATAAGCTGTTCTGTCTGCTGAATGTGTATGGTAAATTTTTTTCAAGTTAAAACAAAGAGCATTTCCCAAAGCTGATATAAAAACATTTGAATTCTAGCATATTTCAAAAAAAAAAAACCTCTTATATATGGGTAAATAATTATTTGGAGTATTAAAGATAGGGTAATTACTAAAAGTAGGAATTCAGGTAGTTCCTTCTTCGAATACTTGAAAAAAATTGAGATGGGAGGTAATGGATAACATTTTCCTGGTTTTCCTAGTTAATTGCATTGTTAATTCCAACTTTGCTTTTCATTATGCTACTAAATTACTTACATAGACTCAAAGAAGTCGGAGTAAAAGTTGATGTAGTTTTAAGTCACAAACCAAATAGTCAATTTGACTTGTGTACATTCTCACATAATGTATTTAACAGTAGTATGAAGTGGTTAAGTTCTTCCTTTATCTTAAAAATGGAGCTATTTCCGGCATTGGTCAAAAAATTTTCTATTTTTACTGTACTTTTCTGCATTTTTATTTTATTCTTTTAAGATAACTATGCCATTCTTCTATTCGATAGGTACATGTCTTACCAGGGAAAGTGGGGCTTTTAAACAGTTTGAAGAAATGATAGCATAAAAAAATCTCAATAATAAAAAGATCTTGCACTCTAAAAATACATGATGTTCTTAAATTACCTAGCTTCTTAATGTCTGTTTTTAAAAGATCGTTGGAGAGGGTGTTGTTGGTAGGGTTTGAGTGATTAGCTTGTCTAATAAAGCATTCTCATGAAATAGCTACCATTTGTAACCTACCATTTGCCTAAGCCCTTTAGCGATCAGTGAATAGGTTTCTGGTATAATCAGAAGTTCCAGTGAACACCTAAATTTTAGTGTAAAGGAAACCACTGTTTTCCCATACTATAAACCCACTAAGCTTTTTTCCTCTGCCTTAGATCATTTCCTGTCTCTAGACCCATTTTATTACTCTTACCTTCTAGATTTCTGTTTTGAGAGTTCTAGTATGAAACATGGCAGTTTTTTGGGGGGAGGAGGTTTGTTTTCAAGTTGTTACTAATGCCATAATATGCCTCTGTTTTTATTTTAATTTAAGATATGTTTTTAGTTCTTACAGCAGCTGTGACACAAGCCTCATTGCAGTCTATAATTCATAAGTTTCTTACTGCTGGACCATCTGCTTTCAACATAACTTCTTTGATTTCTCAAGCTGCTCAGCTCTCTACACAAGGTATTCATTTTCTTAGGTATCACTAGAATTGTATATTGATTTGGAGGGGGATTCATAGCAAATTTTTTTTAGTCTTTGAACAGATTAGCTATAATGATTTGATGTTTGTTTTTTTTTTTAACACTAGTATATACAGTATTTTTATTTTTTGAGATGAGGCAAGCATTGACATTTATCTTGCGGTATTGCCATTAAATCTGTACTATATATTCAAATCAGAATTTGTCAATGAAATATTTTACCCAAAGCTGAATGTAAACTGATATGTCCTCAATCTTTGTGAAACATTGAATATATTTTAAGAGTTGAAGTTTGGTTCAGGTTTGATGGTTGATGGTTTTTGACCAGAGGATACAGAAATGCTCAAGTCCATTCTTGAATTAGCTATATCACTTTTCTGTGAAAGCATCCAATGGAAAGAGACATACATAGGAACAAAGGAGAAATGAAAGGGTCACTTTGACTTGTCCCCCAGCCCCAAATCAGAAAACTGATAAACCGAGCCAAGAATACTCGTTCTAAAATTGAAATATAATAGTGAAAAAGAGTTACAACCCTCAGGTTAGCCTCACGAGGCAGGAGATAAAGGCCTAAACGTAAATTAAGAAAGAAATAAGGGTGAGGTTGCCTTCCATATGAGAATAGGTTCAGGCTTACCTTCTTGCTTCAGCCTAAGAAAGGAGTTGGGGAAGGCACTCACTGGGTGTGCTTGATTCTAATCCACGGCTCATTTTAGTCGGTGTGGGCCCAGTGAGCATTTCAGGTTCTGACTTCCTCAGATAACTGCGTGTTCTCTTTTGGGGTTCAGGTGGCATGTGGAGAGATGGAAAGACCTCTGCACATATGTTACTGAAGTTTGGGTTTATTTAAAATTAATTGCTTCACTTTTTCACAGCCCAGCCATCTAATCAGTCTCCAATGTCTTTAACTTCTGATGCGTCATCCCCAAGATCATATGTGTCTCCAAGAATAAGCACACCTCAGACTAACACAGTCCCTATCAAACCTTTGATTAGTACTCCTCCTGTTTCATCACAGCCAAAGGTATGTTGCCTTTCAGGGAAATTTGGAAAAGAAAGCACTCACTTTCGGAAAAACAAGCTTAATGTTTTAGAATCTGTCGTGTAGAAAAAGCCCTCTTCAAGAATATAGTGGTAGAGTGAATGATGGGTGAGAATAGATGCAGGCCAGATTCTCAGTAAATTGAGAGGCTAGAGGAGGGGAATTGCACCTGCCGCTTTATTATTATTATTATTATTATTATTATTATTATTATTATTAAAGATGGTATTTATTTGAGATAGAGAGCAAGCATGAGCACACTGGGTGGGTGGTAGAGGGACAAGCAGACTTCCCACTGAGCGAGGAGCCTGACGTGGGGCTTGATCCCAGGACCCTGAGATCATGATCGGAGCCGAAGTCAGATGCTTAACCGACTGAACCATCCAGGTGTCCCATCAACTGTGCTTTTATGTGCCGATTGTTTTCTCTTACTGACTTTGGGATTTGTGACATGGAGAGTGGCATAGAGCAAGGTATACTAATTGTCTTAATATTTGTAGAATTTTGTAGCTCTAAAAGATAGGAAAGGACAGGTTTTCCAGTGGCTTTTCCTCCATTACTTTTATTTTAGAAAGGAGTCTGTTTCTATGCTAAGAGCTTTGTATGTATTATATTTAACTTCACATCATGAGAGTCAACTTCTGTTCGCTTCATTTAATAGATAAGAAAGTGAAGCCTTCAGTGAAATCTAGTTTTTTGGTGGAGTCAGAATGTGAGGGCTCGGTCTTTTCCGAACACAGAACCCATTTTACTAAGCTGTACTACCTGTTTGTCCAGGCAAGATCTTTCATGGAGGACTCCCTAGAGCATAGTTAGAAATTGCTGGTCTGTTCTTACTGGACTGTAAACAGGACCTTAACAGTGCTACACTCAGATTTTGTACTGCTACATTGAGTCTTGCCCACAAATTGGTAAGCAAATCCCAGTTACACTCATTCTTTGCTTTGTAGTCCTACTATACCAGCAAAACATTAAGAGACTTGGAAGTTGGTATATGCAAGTTGCAATTATTTTCTTCTTAATTGTAAATTTAGGAAATTAAAAGTGGGCTATTTCAATTCTTTATGCCAAAGATTTTTTTTTTTTGTAAGGTTTTATTTTTAAGCAATCTCTACTCAGTGTGAGGCTTGAATTCACTGTGGGTATTAGAGTCAAATGCTCTACCTGCTGAGCCAGCCAGGCATCCCGCCAAAAATTTTATATTGAAATCAAATCAGAAACAGAAGCCTAAAAATAAAAATCCACTGAAACATAACTTGAAATTGATGGTAGGCCAGGTTTAAGGTCTTCCTTTTGGCTTGCCCCTTCCCTGTTTAAGTAATTTATCTAAGCACGTTTTAGGGTCTGTCTGGATTGAATTTTTAATTCTGTGTTAAAAGTATTAGTTTATTATGCAGTTTCTTACTGTTTGCCTGCATTTTGATGGAAGAAGATAAAAATGTGAGTTTCAGCGATAGAGACCTTATTACTAGAGCTTAAAACTCATCCTCACGGTGGTATCTTAATACAATAAATGATGACTAAAAGTGAAGTAAGTGGTAGTGTTAGTTTTACAGTCATTTGTAAAATTAGCATTTCAAATCCCGTAAGTATATGGCTATCAATTTTTTGCATTTGAAAACTTTTCAAAGTTTTTTTTTTTTAAGTGGGCATTCAGTAAGTAATATGTAGACCTTAGAAAAATATTCTTTATAAAAGAACGTGTTCTTTTATGTTCAGAAGTAGCCAGGCTGTTCAGATTTGTTTGGGAGACTAAATTAATCAAAAAAATAATTTTAAAAAAGGGGGCGCCAGGATGGCTCAGTTGGTTAAGCATCTGCCTTCAGCTCAGGTCATGACCTCAGGGTCCTGGGATCAAGCTCAGCAGGGAGTCTGTCCCCCTCCCTCTGCCCCTTCCCCCCATGTTCTCTCTCATGCGCAAATAACCTAAAAAAAGAAGGAAAAAAAATTAAAAAACTGCTGTTGGAGGATATGACTTAATCACAAATGGCTCTCAGTCTGCCTTCATGCCTTAATTTGGGGCTTATATTTAAACTACTTGTGTTTTCTCTGTCTGTGGCATCTAAATATATACAGTATATATATCTTCGCTGACAGTCCTGGACCTCTTGTGTGACCTCTATAGGTTAACATCTCTTTGAAGACTACTTCAGTTGAATTTTGTATGGGCTATAGCTCATTCTCTTAATAGACCAGTCTATAATTCTCTGCATATGTGGTTGAAATTTGTAGGATGTGGTGACATTAGTTTTTATTGATATAAAAGTATCAGTAAATCAGAAGAGCTATTTTAGTGTATTGGAAAGAAAACTGGGCTCAACATTAGGAGAACTAGTTTCTTGTGCTATTGTGCTGCTAAGAAAGTAACTTACGCCCTTGGGCCATTTTTTGAGGAAATTAGATCTTAGTCTCAAAACTAGACTCTTCTAACTACATGAACTTTATTTTATTCTAATTCTTTAAATCTCTAGATTTTTCAGAATTTAAGATTATCCAGCTAGATTTGGAGGTGTGTGGATTTGGGAACTTAAATGACCATGATTCACACAATTAAATATGTCTATATCACCATTACTAATTTTATTATGAAACGATTAGGACAGCTCGCGTTATATTAAAAATTACTAAAGAATAGAAATAACAGGGACTTTTCATTGGTAGTACTTTGCTTTTATCTAGTTTCCATGGTATTTATCTATGTGATAGAAGCCTATCTCACCAGCTTTTGACATTTCAGGTTAGTACTCCAGTAGTTAAGCAAGGACCGGTTTCACAATCGGCCACGCAGCAGCCTGTAACTGCTGACAAGCAGCAAGGTCATGAACCTGTCTCTCCTCGAAGTCTTCAGCGCTCAAAGTAAGTTGATATGTGTTGAAATATTGTTTTTTTCCTTAATATTGCATGCTGCATTGTTTGAATATTATAAAAAATATGTGTAATAGAACTTGATCTTGTTAGAATCCATGGATATATGTATTAAAAGATTTACAAAGGCAAATCTTACCTGCAAGTAGGTGGTTGTCTCTGGTAGGGAAGCCCGGTTATTTTTGAAGAAAGTGATTCATTCTTTAGAATTTTACTTAGTAGGGGCACCTGGGTGGCTCAGTAGGTTAAAGCCTCTGCCTTAGGCTCAGGTCATGATCTCAGGGTCCTGGGATGGAGCCCCGCATCAGGCTCTCTGCTCAGCAGGGAACCTGCTTTCCCCCTCTCTCTCTGCCTGCTTCTCTGCCTACTTGTGATCTCTCTCTCTCTCTGTCAAATAAATAAAATCTTAAAAAAAAAAAAAAAAAAGAATTAGTAGGATGTGATAGGAGTAACAATATGTGATACTTGTACAAAGAGGGCACCTGATTGTATAATACTTCACTTGTTGGAAATGACCTCATTTTTAACCTCCTCATAGCAGTTTTATATTTGAGTGTATTAATGAAGCCAAAAATGTTAGATCTAAAACTTGGTCCAATATTTCCCAACTGGTATGTGTCAGGTTTTCCTAATAGCTTCACCTCTGACCCTTGTGTGGAGTGCTCGTCAGATAGGGCTGTATTGTGTTGTCAACGTTTCTTTGTTAATTAACAAATACAACTTTAAATGATTTTCATTTGATTGATTTTCCTATTTTTATTTCTTGCTATGAGGTGGCAAAATAATTCAACTGTTGTTTTTATTGTTGTTTTCTAAACAAGCATTTCAGAACTTATACATCCAAATGAGAGTTGTTCCCTTCAAAATAATCACCTTGGGAAGCTGTCTACTTACTCCAGCAATGTTGCCATTGCTCAGAACATTTTTGGGAAATTCTTCTTTTAAATTGTCTTTAGAGGCTGCAGTATTATTTTAAATATCCTCAGTGATGAAAACTCTTCATCCTTTGGGAGATTTAGTTTTTGGAAATAACTGAAATTCATTCAGAGCCAAGTCTGGTGAAGCAGGTAGGAAATCAACTTGGGTGATTAAATTTTTGGTTCTCACCACCATATCCCCAAACCCTGGCCCAAACCATATAGTTTTAGAAGAAGATAAACAATCTCAGAGTGTTACATTTTTGGTCTTATTTTGCCACTAAATTCATTCATTGCTGTCCAATAAAATACCTGTAGTTTGCTTCACATTATCTGTTCTCTGATTCAATACTTTGTTCTGATGTTAAACAAAGGCAATAGATTTTTTTCCCCTCCTTATCTACTTGTATTTAAGATAGACTATTCAGTTGTGCTTTATATCTACAACTGTTAAAATATGACCATTTCTTAGTTACATTCTTACTAGTGTTTCTGGTACACAAAATCAACAGATTCTGCTGTCAAATTTGGAGAGTACTATTAGTTAAATTTAACTGATATTAGTGTTTATTAAAAGGGCTCTTTTTCCCTCGAAAGTGTCTTAAAGGAATACATGATATAAATACACTTTGGATTTTAAATTCTGTTTATTTGATGTTAAAACAAGAGATTTTTCTTAGGAATTTGGATATCTTTAATAGAAGTTATTGACAATTTCTAGGATACCTACTTTTTAAAACAGTGCACATTCAATTCTGTTTTCTCTTCCAGTAGCCAGAGAAGTCCATCGCCTGGTCCAAATCATACTTCTAGTAGTAATGCATCAAATGCAACAGTTGTACCACAGAATTCATCTGCCCGACCTACATGTTCATTAACACCTACGCTAGCAGCACACTTCAATGAAAATCTCATAAAACATGTTCAAGGATGGCCTGCAGATCATGCAGAGAAGCAGGTATGTTACATGATTCACAGCAGATGTTTTACCTGTGGATAAGTGACAAAATAAAACTACTTCTAGAAAATCTTCTCTAGGTCACTGAATTTAAGCTATGTTTGAAGTAACTAATTCCTAATTAGATTGTTTATAGTCACTGTATAAAATATTTGGTAAATACTTAATTTTAAGATACTTAGGAGATAACTTTTTATGGTTTCGCATAAATTTGTTTTTAAAGATTTTATTTATTTATTTGACAGAGAGAGGGAACACAAGCAGGGGTAGTGGGAGAGGGAGAAGCAGGCTTCCCGCCGAACAGGGAGCCCGATGCGGGGCTCAATCCATGACCTGAGCCGAAGGCAGACGCTTAATGACTGAGCCACCCAGGCGCCCCTCACATAAAATATTTTAATATAATTATGTTATAGCTACCATTATCAAATACTCAGCATTTAGCACTGTGCCAAGTGCCTTATTTTTTCCACTTCTCAAAACCGTCAACCCATACAGATAATGAGTTCTCCCATTTTACCAGTGAGGCCCTTAGAACCAAATAAATTACATACCAAGGTCACCCAGTTAAAACAGTGATGGGGCTCAAAGCCAGTGGGCTTTTTCTCCTCAGCCGCTGCTCTCATAGTTTTAGAACTTCTTCAGACTATTACTCTTAGATCTTTCCACTAGACTAGCAACTAGGAGTTAGGAAACAGTTTTGCTTTGGAATGAGGGACCTTTGAACATTCCAGTTACTGCCATTGGCCTCTTTTTTAACGGTTTACTGACCGACTGAAATTTTCTCTGAGTTTACAGAGATAATGTTGTGTATCTAATGACACAAGAATACA
The DNA here is from genome assembly GCA_028534135.1 of Potos flavus. Taxonomy (NCBI): domain Eukaryota; kingdom Metazoa; phylum Chordata; class Mammalia; order Carnivora; family Procyonidae; genus Potos; species Potos flavus. Next base: position 113,036,643 of record CM052897.1, read on the forward strand.
GTGAAGGCCCTTTTATCAGTGTTACACCTGAACTTTACTCTGGCTGACTCAGCACCTTTTATCAACCACAAATCATAGTTCTTTTATCCTAATGCTATGAAATACTGAAATTGGAAATACTGTTTTCTCCAGAAGTTGAAGGGGAGATTTTTGAAAATTACTTTCCATTAGTAGAGACAGTTTTTTTTGTTGTTGTGGTTTTTTTTTTTGTTTTCTTTTTTTTTTTTAAAGAAAATCATTTTCCCCCTTAGATTCACTATCCCTTTTGTGGTTTTAGAGAGGATGATTCTGTAATCTTGGTATAAAGTTATACTCAGAAATTTAATGTTCTTTTGTGATTGTAACTTATATTTTATGTAATCTTTATTTCTCTTAATTATAGGCATCAAGATTGCGAGAAGAAGCCCATAATATGGGAAGTGTTCACATGTCAGAAATTTGTACTGAATTAAAAAATTTAAGATCTTTAGTCCGAGTATGTGAAATTCAAGCAACTTTGCGAGAGCAAAGGTAAGGTTTTCATGGACATAGTTTTTGTCTTAGCATTATATATCTTAAATCAGACTGAAGAATATAAATCAAATTTCAGTGTAACTGCATTTTTAAAAAGGTTTACTTATTTTTGGGGGGTAGGTAGGGGGAGAGAATCTTCAAGCAGACTTCCCGCTGAGCACGGAGCCTGACATGGAACTCTGTCTCTAGACCCATGAGATCATAGCTTGAGCTGAAAACCAAGAGTCAGATGCTCAACCGACTAAGCCACCCAAGCACTCCACACTATGACTGCATTTTTATAATTTAATAATAATAATATGCCTGGTGAATGGTAATGGCATCTAGATTTTAATTCTCTAACCCATGGTAAATGCTTCATTAGACTTTATTCTTACAACTCTGTAAGGTACAATAATACTTAAAAAGTGAAATGTTAGAACACTATTAACTATTACTGTAATCTTTTAAAAAATAAAAATATTTTTAAAAAGTGAATTGTTGGGGCGCCTGGGTGGCTCATTGGGTTAAAGCCTCTGCCTTCAGCTCGGGTCATGATCTCAGGGTCCTGGGATCGAGCACCGCATCAGGCTCTCTGCTTAGCAGGGAGCCTGCTTCCCCCTCTCTCGCTGCCTGCCTCTCTGCCTACTTGTGATCTCTTTCTTTCTGTCAAATAAATAAACAAAATCTTTAAAAAAAAAAAAAAAGTGAATTGTTGACAGCAACTAATTATAAAGGGTCTCCTCTTCAATTGAGGGTAGTACTCAGTTGCTAAAGGTACTTGTTTTAGTTGAAATTTCAAATCACTATTTACATTGTCTTTGGATCACCTAGAAATCCCTTAGAAATTTAATTGTCTAGCAAGTATACCTATTTTCTGAATTGTTTTCACCTAAACCCTTAGTGCCTCACATTTCTTAGTCTAGTATCCTACTCAAGGATATCTACATCCCAGTAAATAGTATATTTTTTAAATGTGTCCTATAAAATCAAGGACAAACTTTTAATAGCCTCTCACATCCTGTCTATATAAGTGACTGGATCACAAGCAGAGTTAGTCTTAACATGAAACCACAAATATTAAGTAAATACCAAATATATATGGAATTTATAGTAAACTTGGAAAAGTAAGTTTTTATCTAATCTTTCAATTACTAAACTATCTGGAGTTATATTGTGAATATCAAGTGGGATTTGTTGACTCTAGGATTGCTCTGAAAGTACTTCAAACATATATAAAACTTGACTGCATTTTGGCTTAATAAGACAGGTGATTTGACTTCTAGGAAATTATTTGCAGCCTCAACTATTGACACAGTGTACACTGGTAAATACCAAGCCACTTTATGATTATGTCTAATTCACTGGTACAGGCAGTAAATATACTTTACAGACGAGAGGGGTCAGGGTCAGCAGGGGGACAGTTTTATGAAGTTCGTGGAAATCTAATTTGTCTTAAATATGCATGTCAGTTGGACTTTGACTCAGCTTTATTTTTCTGAGCCTATGTTTATATTGAGAATTGTTCTTCAAATTAAGTCTCTCGCACCTTATTGATTCTAGGCTTACTCTGTTGTGGCCTAGAAAACACATGCAGTATAGGTTTGTCTCATATTTAATATCTGCTGCCTTGTGTGAATGTGTGTGTGTGTATCTGTGATGATATAGCAAACAAACCACATTTTAAGTCAGTCTTCATAGTCAAATTATTGAGAAATAGAAAACTAGGAAATAGAATTCTAACTTTTGTCATCCTAATTCTTTAATATGTCATACATTCACTGGTCATTTTGTTTTAACTCTAGACTAATCCATATTTATTCATTTTTAAAGATTTATTTATCTGAGGTAGGGAGGGGCAGAGAGAGGGAGAGAGAATTTCAAGCAGACTCCGTGTTGAGCACACATGCCCCCGTGGGTCTTGATCTTAAGATGCTGAGATCAGGACCTGAGCTGAAACCAGGAGTCGGGACACCCAACTGACTGAGCCACCCAGGTGCCCCTAGATTAATCCATTTTTAATTACTTAGTCTTAATTGTAGTTACTCATTTTATCTTTTAAAGATATTTTTGTAGTAAAGTTTTGTTTGGTTTTTCTGTAACATACATGAACCACACAAGTTCTAATGCCTTCTTTTATTTTTCAGGATACTATTTTTGAGACAACAAATTAAGGAACTTGAAAAGCTAAAAAATCAGAATTCCTTCATGGTGTGAAGATGTGAATAATTGCACATGGTTTTGCGTACAGGAACTGTAAATCTTATTGCCCAATCTTAACATTTTTGAGCTGCATTTAAGTAGACTTTGGACCGTTAAGCTGGGCAAAGGAAATGACAAGGGGATGGGGTCTGTGAGAGTCAATTCAGGGGAAAGATACAAGACTGATTTGTAAAACCCTTGAAATGTAGATTTCTTGTAGATGTATTCTTCACGTTGTAAATATGTTTTGTAGAGTGAAGCCATGGGAAGCCATGTGTAACAGAGCTTAGACATCCAAAACTAATCAATGCTGAGGTGGCTAAATACCTAGCCTTTTACATGTAAACCTGTCTGCAAAATTAGCTTTTTTAAAAAAAAAAAAAATTTGGGGGGTTAATTTATCATTCAGAAATCTTGCATTTTCAAAAATTCAGTGCAAGCGCCAGGCGATCTGTGTCTAAGGATACGATTTTGAACCATATGGGCAGTGTACAAAATATCATGAAACAACTGTGTCCACACTTGCACCTGATCAAGAGCAGTGCTTCTCCATTTGTTTTGCAGAGAAATGTTTTTCATTTCCCGTGTGTTCCATTTCCCTCTGAAATCCTCGATCTGATTTTGTCCATTTTTTTAAAGCTCCTCTTTTTCTCCTTTCTTAAGGCACTGTTGCTATGGCACTTTTCTATAACCTTTTCATTCCTGTGTACAGTAGCTTAAAATTGCAGTGATTGAGCATAACCCACTTGTTTGTATAAATTATTGAAATCCATTTGCACCCTGTAAGAATGGACTTAAAGTACTGCTGGGCATGTGTGCTGAAAGTACATTGATTGCTCAAATATAAGGAAATGGCCCAATGAACATGGTTGTGGGAGGGGAAAGAGGAAACAAAGCTAGTCAGATGTGAATTGTATCTGTTGTAATAAACATGTTAAAACAAACAAACAATTGTTATTTTTCTTTTCCTTCGGTCAATGCATATTAGAATTTGAACTACCTGGGGATTCTTTATCAGAACTATTCTTGTTGAATATTTATACTTAATTGAAATAATTCCTTAAGGGAGGTTTTGTTTAAAGCATATTAACAGGAAATTGTGTATAAGATATTTAATGAAATATGAAATTCAACAAGAATGATTAAGTCACTTCCCAAGTGGTTGTCATTTGTTATAAACCCTGGTTTAACCTGTCTTGCTATTATGACATTTCATTTTGAAGGATGTTTGTGTTGTAGCTAACTGTTCAAGTCTGGTGCTGACTGCTGTTCTTAGCCATCACAAAACGCTAAATTTGTGTAATTGGAGCTTCCTTCTGTTATCTGGAAATGGTGGGAAAGCTCAGCTTTGTATATTGTTTCCTAAAGTATATTAAAATAAAAAAAGAAACTATTGCTACTATAAAATTACTTTGGCTTTTTTTTTTCTTTTCTAAAATATTGGTCACATGGCCTTAGCATGACACTGCCAGTATTCTATCAAATCACAAGGGTTTCTTTATGCAGAAAATTTAATTTTAATTTCAAAATCTTACCCGATCTAGACTTTTTTCCTGTTGAGGCAGATGTATTTATGTGCTTTCAGAACTGCCAGCACCAAGGGCTTATTTTATGATGTTAGACATTAATGTTGTTGCATTTTTGGATATGAAAATTCCAAAATTGCTCTTGTGCTTTAAGCATATTTAAAGTATAGAAGATAATGCTCAGATCTTTCAGTAAACTTTAAAAAGTAAAATGTAAGCGATAGTATGAATGATATTTTCTAAAATACAAAAAAATGTTCCAGTGTAATTAAGAGGAATTAAAATCTTATACTGGAAACTTTTTTTTTTTATTGTAACTTGAGCATACTTTTAAAATGTAAGAAAAGGCAAATGTCATATCATGAAATGTTCATACCTGTAAGATTGTTAACATTTGCTGGGCTTGATTAGTGCATGTAAAATTAACTCCAAAGAGCAATGTTAAGCTGGAACTCTCACTGATGGAGTCCTGTATCTTTCCTGGAAAGAAGTGAGCAATTTGTGATGTAGTAGGCAAATGATTCCTGATCAGAGGGGAACTTGACTTGTGATTTAAGGTAAATTTGAGTTTCATTTGCTAATAGTTTATTGGTCTGTGTCACTTTATTCCTTTGCTTTAAAAAATGTTTACATCCCTAAATGAATTGCTCACGTATATATATATAGGAGAAGATGCCTAATATGAAATTTCTTGAATTTTTAAACAAAATTTTTGTGGAAATATTTTTACAATATTTGATTCACTTATTCTGTAGTGACTTAAGTATTGCACTTTAATACATTGTGTCCAGCTACTAACCTTGAGATAACCAGGGAATATTTATTAGGCATAATATCCAGGAATATTCTTTATATAGTTGGCCTGTTACCGTGGCTTTGAACATCATTTTGATTTGCACCTTGGTTCAGATAATTTGGAAATAGAAATACAAAGAGCCCCTAGGAAACCTCAGGGTTTTTATTTTTAAAAGGACGTTAGTAGTCTTATATTCATCAAACCTTAAAAACTGATACTGTAATAAAATGTATTTTGTGAAGGTGGGTCTGTTAGGAAGTCTTTCCTCTTAAGAACTAGCTTTCCTACCTTTTTTTTCCCCTTTGTTTTCTGTTTAATTAATTTGACTATTAATTTTCAAACTTGGACTATAGTCCAACTCCAGATTTTAAGCACACTGAAAACTCCATGCTTCAGCTCCTCTTAAAGACATGATGCTTCTTTCAATAGCTCAGATGAATGGTTTTATCTTCTAAGTTTTATATATTTCACACTTATAAAACCTTGGAAAGGAGGTGCTTAAAACTTTGCAAAGATGAATTGTTACCCCATTTCAAACAATATTGTTTAAACCCAATTAGCTGTAAGGGATTATTTCAAAGGGGGGGGGGGGGCTGTCATGAAATAATTTACTCTGCAAACCGAAACTATTGTAGTTCAGGACTTAAAGCTACTGTATTTAGATGTGGGGTTTGAATATACGGATTTCTTTTTCGATACTTGTAAATACGGCTATATTCTTGTATTTGTACTGGAGTGTACAAAATGACACTTAAAGTAATAAATATGTTTTGACTATATTGTGCAGTTATTTCAGAACAGTCTTTTGAAAGTCTTAGAATGCATAATTTGCATTTGAGTAAGAAAATGCCAAATTACTGGTAAAATTTTAGTGTTTCAGAAGTTTCAACATAATTTTTTTGCACTATTTTAATGAAAGTTTTGCCTTAAGGATCTTTAAAGATCTATAGCTCCTCTTCTAATTTGCCATACCCCTTTTTCCTGATCTCTGAATTTTGGGGGTGCCCTCAAGTGGTCTGCCTAGGTGATCTCATCCAGGCCCTTGGCTGTAAGAATCCTTCTGTTACGTCAGTCTCATCCAAATTGTCTTTAGTATTGAACTCTCTCTTGAGCTCTGAACAGCAGTCAGTTTAGATACTTGCCTTAACGTGGCAAATTCTCTGAAAAGAACTCTTGTACGTCAGACTATTCTCCAGTGTCCCCATTTCCAGTAACTTACCAATATCATTCCCCATTGCTTGAGACCCAGAGGGAGCATCCTTTATTTCTCTAATACCCTATATGTGATCCATCGTCAAGACCCACAAGCTCTCTCCAAAATGTATTTTGGATCTGAGACCTCACGAGACAGTGAGACACGGAGACACGTGTTTATACCACTCTCTTCCGATCCACAGTCATGTTATGAACCAGTCTACTGTCACCACCTAGCCTTTCTCTTTGCTTATCACCACCGCCACACGTACAGTCTTGTTCTCCAGACTGTTCTCATACCAGAGTGAAAGAAAAACCCCGTCATTGTTCATAATCTTAAATAAAAATGATTTCACATACAACAAAATTGAAATCTCTTACTGTGGCTTGTGTTCAAGCCCCTGAATACTACCACAGTCTTGTCCACTAGATTCTCCCTCAAACACTAATCTCGCCTCAGAATTTTTGTATTTTCTGTCTGGAAATTTCTGTTTTAAGAGACTTGCGCAGCTAGCTGCCTGTTCAGTCTCTTCTCAGGCCACCTCAAGCTTATTCCTGATCTCCCATCTAAAAGAACACCATCACTGTTCCTTCACTCGTTTTCTTCAAAAGAACAGTGCCTGATACACACTAAGTACTCCAGAAATATGTGTTGAATATGTGTTTCCATAGCCCTTTGGAAATAATCGACTTAAAATCTGATGTATTTTTTTTTCAAGTTTTGATTTTTGGTTCTTTCACCTTGGGAGATAGGAAAGAAACAGCAACTAGTTTCTTGAGTTTTGTTTTTAAAGAAATTACTGCAATTTACTAATGGTTCCCAAAACCTGACTCCAAACCGGTTTTATCGTTACCATTATGAAATGTGGTCTCTCTAAGCAATTTAGTCAACTGAACTAGTAATTGAGCGCTTTCACGGTAGGATGCTTTGATAGGCCCATTTGGTTCAGATGATGCTTCACATCCAACCAGACCCTTCTGACTTTAGGATAGGGGTGTGAGGCAAGAAACATTCAAGTCAACATTCTTAGATGTGTCACTAATCTCTACTACAAATAAAGTCCTACAGGAAAATGGGATTTAGGAATACCCTGCTTTTGTGATGGGTGGAAAGATTTAAGGTTTGACAGGCCCTTGATATCATTGTATGTACTTAATAAACAGGATCTTCTTCGTTTTCTAAGGTGCCTAGTGTTAATTGCTTCATTTGATCAGCCTATGTGGATGCATTAGGATCAAAAGTTTTCTTATCTCTTTTGGGTAGTTAACAGGATTATTAACCTTGGATGAGCATGGTAGAATGCAAGGACAGAATTGTCTCGTGTTATCTCCCAGACCTAGAAAAATCAGTACATAGTAGGTGCTCAAGATGTTTGCATGAATGAGTGAATGAAATACATATTTTAAATATTTGCTCTGTTAAGTTTGCTGAAATTTGTATTTAATCTTTAAGCATAATGGGGTGTTTTTTGGTTGTTTTTTTGTTTTTTGTTTTAAATCAGAGAGAGTGAGCACAAGCAGGGGGATTGGCAGGCAGAGGGAGAAGCAAGCTCCCTGCTGAGCAAGGAGCCCGATGCGGGACTCATCCCAGGACCTTAGGACCATGACCTGAGCCGAAGCCAGCCGCTTAACTGGCTAAGCCACCCAGGCATAACAAGCATAATGTCTTCAAAAATACATTTTTTAATTAAAAATTTATCATTAGGGACACTTGGCTTGCTCAGTCGGTGGAACATGTGACTCTTGATCTCAGGATTGTACATATAAGCCCCATGTTGGGTGTAGAGAGTACTTAAAGTCAAATTATTAAAGGGACCTTGAACAGCGAGTCACTCTGAAATTTCAACAAGCCTCCTGGGGCACCTGGGTGGCTCAGATGGTTAAGCGTCTGCCTTCAGCTCAGGTCATGATCACAGCGTCCTGAGATTGAGCCCCACATCGGGCTCCTGGCTCAGCAGGGAGTCTCCTCCCTCTCCCTCTGCCTCTCCCCCTGCTTATGCTTTCTCTCTCTCTCTGTGTCAAATAAATAAATAAAATCCTTAAAAAAAATTGTTAAAAAAATTTCAACAAGCCTCTTGCTTAAATGTCACTTTTTTTCATTTTCATGGCTTGACATTTATTTTGTCATCTTTATGAACTAAAACTTAAAATTATAAAATATTACCAATTTGGCACGAGCTCTAGTTTTAAAAATGCCAGTTCTGTCCCAGTCTACATCTCTATAGACCTTTTTCAGAATCCCAAGAGTTCCAAAGATACCGTGTAAAATACTGATAACGGAATTGCAGGATAAGCTAGCTGATGAAATACCACCCAGTGCTTAACAAAAGTACTTAAAGAGCCAAAGTATTTCTCCACAAACATCAAAACAATGAAAGAAACATGAAACTTCTATAATCTTTGAAAGGTGGATGGATGGAAAGAAAGGAACATTGGAAATTTTGGTATAATTTAGCACATTTAATCATCCCAAGTTAAAGTTCAGTCAGAAAATAGAAATCACCTTAGGCATTTCAAAAGGAGAGAATTTGAAACTAGCAGAGACTAAAACCAAGGCAGGCCTTACTGGAGGAAATAATAAAGGAGAAAGCTGGGAATGTGGACAGAGGGCCAGTATGGAGGGATCCAAGGATCCAAGGAAAAGACAAAGCTGCTGCTGAAGATGCCTGCTAAAGCAGGTTGAGGGAGAAACCCAGGCTTTCCCCCTCTTTGTCCTCTAGTTCTGCCTACATTGGCAGAACTTACTCAGAAGCAAGAAGGCAAGAGAATTTGGGACGGTCTCTGCAATGCTAAGAAGGGTAGAGAAAAGGGAGAAAAATTAATCAGAGCAAACAGCCAGTATAACCTCTGACCCTACCCGTAGAGAAAGGGAAGAGTGAAAGTATGCCAATTCAAGCCACATTTCCTGATAAGAGATAATGAAACCATGTTTCTAAAGTTCTAGGAAATGTGTAAGAAAATGTATTGTGGCCCAAATACTATATTTAGCAAATTGCTCAAATATAAAAGCAACAGTGACTCCCAAATGTAAAAGGGTCGAAGACTATTATTGCATTCATGAGACCTTGGAGAAAACAGTAACTGACAAAAGCTAACCAAGAGGTGAATGGAGAATGGTGATAAAAGCATTACTGGTGACATGGAAGCAATTTACACATGCAACTACAGAATGATGGGAAATGTGGTACATGAATGTAGTAAAATGTGGCAAAGTGAAATAATAAAATGGGAGATGGTGAGAAGATGGGAGAAAATATAAGTGCATTCATTTTTGTCTTAGGAGGAAAGTCCAAAGGCAACTGATCAAGAAATAAAAAGGTGCTATGTACTAGTAGACCAGGTTCTCGCTCTAGTTGAAGCTTCCATTTACATGAAGGGAAATGCAAATGTACAAAAAAATTCAGAATTCAATACATAGTGCATGATAAATACAGAAATAATTGTGAAGAATATAAAACAAGGTAATAAAGACCCACAAGGGAGTGAGTATTAGCGATTTTAGATCATGTATTTAGGAAAAAACCTTAAAAGACATAGCTTTGGGGTGCCTGGGTGGCTCAGTTAGTTGGACGACTGCCTTCGGCTCAGGTCATGATCCCGGGGTCCCAAGATGAGTCCCGAATCAGGTGCCTAGCTCCACGGGGAGTCAGCTTCTCCCTCTGACCTTCTCCCCTCTCATGCTCTCTCTCTCAAATAAATAAACAAAACCTTAAAAAAAAATGGCTTTTGAGCTGAGATCTGAGGAATGAGAACAGGTCAGTCATGTGAAGCTCATTATATCATGCTTAATGACAAAACACTAGGAGCAGTTCAATAACATTCAAAAACAAACAAAAATGTTTATCACCTCTGCTACTTTTAATACTGTTTGGGAAATACTAACCAATGCAATTAGACAGGAAAAAGAATGAGCTATAAACATGGAAAGAAGGAAAACAAATAATGATTATTTTCAGTGATATATATACAGAAAATAAAAAGAAAGCTTTATTAGAAAAGAATTTAGTAGGAGAGCTAATTACAATTTTAATATGCAAACATCAATAGCTTTGTTACATAGAAAATAAAATGGAAGTATAGATTTAATTTACTATAGCAATAAAATTAAGACAGGAACATCTCTAATAAATAGCATTGGGAAAATTATATTCACATGCAAATTAATGAAATGGGGCTTCTATTTTATATCACTTATAAAAATTTAACTTGAAATAGATTAAAAACTTAAATGTAAGACCTGCAACTATAAAAATCCTAGAAGAAAACATAGAAAAAAATTTCCTTGACATTGGTCTTGGCTGTTTTTTTTAAATATGACATCAAAAGCACAATCAACAAAAACAAAAATAAAGTGGAACTAGGATCACCTGGGTGGCTCAGTTGGATAAGCATCTGACTTGTGATTTTAGGTCAGGTCATGATCTCATGGGTCATGAGATCCAGCCCCGCCTTGGGCTCTGCACTCAGCAGGGAGTCTACTTGAGGTTCTCTCTTTCTCCCTCTCCCTCCATCCCTCCCCCCAATGACTCACTCTCTCTCTCTCAAAAAAAAATCTTAAAAAGAAAAAAAAAATCAAGTGGAACAACACTAAGCTAAAAAGCTTCTGCACAGCAAAAGAAACAAAAAGGCAATCTATGGAATGAGAGAAAATGTTTGCAAATTATACATCTCTCAAGAAAATGTTTGCAAATTATACATCTCACTACCACTTGATAGCAAAACAAAACAAACAAACAAAAAACCAAACACAATTCAATTAAAAAATGGGCAAAGGACCTGAACAGAAACTTTTCCAAAGAAGACATACAAATGGCCAACAGATACATGAAAAAAATGCTCATCATCACTAATCATCAGGGAAATGCTAATCAAAACCACAGTGAGATGTCACCTCACACCTGACTGAGTGGCTCTTATCAACAATACAAGAGAACAAGTATTGGTGAGGAACGCTTGTGCACTGTTGGTAGGAGTGTAAATTGGTGCAGCCACTATGAAACAGTACGGATGTTCTTCAAAAAATTAAAAATAGAACCACCATATGATCCAGTGATCTTACTTCTGAGTATATATATCTGAAGGAAATGATACCACTATCTCAAAGAGATGTCTGCACTCTCATGTTCACTGAAGCATTATTCACAAGAGCCAAAATATGTAAACAACCTAAGTGTCCATCAAAGGATGAGTGGACAAAGAAAATGTATTTATAAAATGGAATATTATTCAACCATAAGAAAGAAGGAAATCTGCCATTTGCCACAATGTGGGCGAAACTTGAGGGCATTTTGCTAAGTGAAATAGGTCAGAGAAAGACAAATATTGTAAGGTTTGACTTTTATGTGGCATCTAAAAAAGCTGAACCCATAGAAATATAGGTTGGTGGTTTCCAGGGGCTGAGGGGTGAGGAAAATGGGAAGTTGCTGATCAAAGGGTACAAACTTGCTATTAGAAGATAAGTTCTAGGCATCTAAAGTATTGTACGGTGACTATGGTTAATATTGTAGTGTATACCCGAAAGTTTCTAAGAGATTATATGTTCTAACCACAAAAAAACCCAAGATCATGCGAGGTGATAGGTTAATCTTATTATGGAATCATTGTGTAATATATACATGTATCAAATCATCATGCTGTACACCTTAAACTTACACAATATTACATGTCAATTATTTGTCAGTAAAACGGGGACAGAGGAAAATATGTGTAGGTCTATGTGAAAAAGTCTTTAAAGCTTTTCTGCGGGGTACAGAATATAACATACAGCAAATATGCATGTTCTTGATAGGAAAACTCAATATTGAAAAAAGTGTCAAAATCCTTAATATGTTCCATGTAATTTCAATAAAATACCACCTTTTTTTTGGTGAGAATTTGTTAGCATGATGCCTATGTTGGCCTGGAAAAATAAATGTACAGATTATTCGGGAAAAAAATGTATAAAGGCCACTCAGGATGGTGGCATAGGGAGATCCTGAGCTCAGCCCCTCCCATAGCAACACTGAATCTGTAGCTACAAATGGAACAAGAGGAAATCTTTAAAAAACGTAAAAAAACCCTAAAGGTTGGCCTTGTGAGAACTACACATTGGGCAACAGGAAGAAAACCCCTTCAAAACAGGTAGGAGAGGCTAGGACATAATCTCACCGTAAATCCTCCCCTCAGTGTGGCATCCCAAGATGCAGGGAACTCAGAATCCAGAGCTTCTAGAGGGGCAAGGCCTTTGGACCCCGCATTCAGCATCCCAACTTTTGGGATGTACGCTTGAAGATGAGCCCCCAAAGCATCTGACTTTGAAAACCACCGGGGCTCGTGTCCTGAGTCCCTTAACTGTCTTGTGATCTGGAAAGCAGCTCAAGAGGCTTGGGCTCTTGGACTCATCCGCCCCAGAGGCAGTCAATCTCACCCAGACTTAAAGTAAAGGAGGCCCCTCTGTTTATATTAAAGTCAGCCTGCGGGGCACGTATCTAATTTAACACACGCATCCAGGAACCTGCTGGACCCCTTGGGGATGGAGACTGGTACCATCGTGAAACTCCCCCTTTGCGGTGCTCCAGTGTTTTTTAGAGGCAAGCTTTGGACAAGTCTGTGCCCCAAGTTTTGTGACTGCTGCCAAGGGACACCTCTCTGTCTACTGGCTCTAGTGGCTGGTGGCGCTTACGCTCGTGGGTCCCCCAGGACTGTCATCAATGGAGAAAGTTCTTCAACAGCTACCAGGGAGGGCACAGCGGAGGCAACAAGCCCACGAGCTCACTGTTTCTGTGAAGGAGGCCTATTAGCTCATCGTCATGACTGTGGCTGGGGTCGGCTTCTGATCGGGCATGAATCTTGGGACTGTAATCCTTGCCAGGGACCTTGGAGGGCAGGCTCTATCTTCACGCTCACCCTCTGCCATGCTCCCGAGCACCAGTGCCTTCAGGAGGAAGGCTTTAAAAACAGCTGGCGGGACGCCTGGGTGGCTCAGTCGGTTAAGCATCTGCCTCCGGCTCAGGTCATGATCTCGGAATCCTGGGATCGAGCCCCGCATCAGGCTCCCCGCTCAGTGGGGAGTCTGCTGCTCCCTCTGCCTGCTGCTCCTCCTGCTCGTGCTCTCTCTCTCTCCCTGACAAATAAATAAACGAAATCTTAAAAAAATAAAACAAAAAAACAAGGCTGGTGCCTTGGTTTCTGTTTCTGTTTCCCTCTCTCCTCACACATCCCAGTGATGCTTGTGACTTTTTATTCGGGCAATCAAACAGACATAAAGTTGAAAGAACTGTACAACGAACCTGTTGGGACAACTACAGTTTAGATTCATTCCCACCACCTGCCTTCCCCCCCCCCCCCGGGCCCCAACCATTTAAAAGCCAGTTGCCGACATTGGGGCACTTACCCCTACATACTTTAGAGTGACTCTCCTAAGAGTGAGGCTATTATCCTGCATACCCATAACACTGTTATCACGAGAACAGGTACAGTTTGTTGGCATTTGGGGTTAAGGAAAATTAGGGAAATACCCATATGGAGGTCCAAGCAGGGCTGATTTGGCTTTCCACTACATAAGTAAGCTTTCGGAATCGTTCTTCGCAAGCATACTCAAAAGTGTTACGATGAGCATGTTCTTTCGTAGTCAGAAAAACAAAACAAAACAAAGACGCAGGTGTGGAAGCTGAGTCAGGACAAGTAAGTGTCCGCGCCCTGTGGCCGGTTGAGTCTTGGTGGCCCTGGGTGGTCCTGCCGCCGACGCTAGGTGGCGGTGTTGGGCTACACTCAGCCGCATCCTCCGGCCAGGGGAGCTGGCTCCCCAAGAAACCTGAGGGATGGAGCAAGAGAATGGTTATGGTTTCAAACTGCAAACAGACCCCAAAGAGACAGGAAGGGGCGAAATGACCAGAGAACTCGTATTCCCGAATGCACATCTTTGGGGGGTTATAGAGAGCATTGTCTCCGGAGTCTGACCTACTGAATTCAAACCCAGGTTCTGTCCCTTGGGAGCTGATTTGCCGCAGACATTCAACTTGACCGGAGAAGTCTTGGCTTTGTAGCCTCTGCCGGCTACAAGTCTTTGCCCTGGAAGAGGGCAGGCACACAGCTTGCTTTCTGCACATTCTTTCCGCGGGCCCAGTGTGGCTCCAACAATTTACTCTATTCTCCTCCTATGTCCTAGGAGCTGTCCTAGGCTGCTCATTTCCAAGTGCACATCTGAGTGGTTTGTTCATAGGATCATCACGATAGTGACCTTGATAGCGGGGAGGGGCTAACGTGACAAAGCTCGGAAAGCCCTTCGCATAGAGTGGGACACGAAGCAAGGACACAGGCCATGTTGGCCGAGTCGATGCTGGCTTTACCCTCCTGAAAACCACGTCTGCCTCTGCTCTGGCCGACCGGTCTTCCAAAGCTACCTGGGCGTCGGGTGGATTCTTCTTCAGCTCTAGGCAGGTGGGCAGCCCCCAACGTTCAGAAGCACAACGGCGCACCCCAAGCCGCGTGGAGCCTGTCCTGTAAATATAAGTGACCTGGAGGACAAAGGTCCTGAACCGGGGTTCAGAAAACAGTGGCCCAAAACCACCTGGAACAAACTGGCCGAGACATTCAAGGCCTCGGCCTGCCTGCCTAACCACTCCCCCTTCCGAGAGCCCTCCCCTGTTGCTTTGCCCGACGTGTGCGAGTCAGCTTCACCCGGTGGAGTGGAGAGGAGGCCAAGGTCGCTGGGTGGCTCGTCCCGGCCCACGTGCCGTCCCAGAGCCCCCCGCACCAGGTCACGCTCCTGTCCACCTCAACCCCGCTTTCCAGCCTATGTATCCCGACCTCACCACCTTTCCTCTGGCTCTCGGCTGGGGCCGGGGGCGCCCTCCCCCCTCTCCACGCACTTGCGGCTTCTTACCCCCAAATCCACCCTGCTCTCTGTAGCTGCTTCGTCTGCCTAGAATTGGTCCCCTCCAGATGCTCGCGCGGCTGGTCCTCCTCACCCGCCAGCTCCTCAATGGCATCTTCTCGAGGAGCCTCCCCCGTGAGCCGCTCGCTAGGCCACCCGTCTGGAAACTTTCCCCATGACGTCTGTCACTCTCTAAGTTTGCAGTGATTCATCCGGGGCCTCAGAAAAGGTTGTCTCATTTTATTTTCTCCGTGTCTGTGGCTTCCCTCTCATGACTTGAGTAACGAGCTCCACGAGGGCAGAGACGGCGTCCGTCTTGTTCGCTTACCGCTCGGTGCTCACTACGGCTCTCAAACGCGAGCCTTCCGAGCGCCCGTCCTGGGCGTGCCAGTTCCTTGGCCTGTTGGGGCCTATTTCTTTGGCTCCAAGTTTATCATTCGGTGTTGAGATCACGGAGGTAGAGTTCTGGGAGTTGGAAAACATCCTCAAGGTCACTATTGTGATGATCCTATGAACGAACCACTCAGATGTGCACTTGGAAATGAGCAGCCTAGGACAGCTCCTAGGGCATAGGAGGAGAATAGAGTAAATTGTTGGAGCCACACTGGGCCTGCAGAAAGAATGTGCAGAAAGCAAGCTGTGTGCCTGCCCTCTTCCAGGGCAAAGACTTGTAGCCGGCAGAGGCTCGCTAACCGCCCACTCCCATCGTGCAAACAGGCCGGACTGCAGAATGTGCTGGTCCGGTGCACAGACTGCTTTGGAAGAGAAGAAGCTGGCGGGCTGGGAGGAGGAGAAGGGTACCTGGGGAAAAGCAGCCCGTCTGATGAGTGTGCCGTTGGCCAGTGGTTGGACACGGCCAAGGGTCCAGGGGAATGATCGCCCAGGTGGACAGTGGGAAGACATCAGAAGCAGCCAAGAGTGGGACTCGTCCTGTGGGGTGGGCGCCTGGATAAACCAGGAAAAACGACTAGATCATGGGCAAGGAGACCGAGGTCTGGTTCAGCAACCCGGCCTAGAGTAGGGCCTGACTTGCAAGAAGCTCCCAATGTAGTTTAGGGCAGGGATCTCTTTTCAACAGGGTCTGGGGTGGAAGGCAGAGAAACTGAGGCAGGCCAGTGCCATGAAGGGGTGCTGGGGACAAGCTTAAACTCAGCTGGACCGTGGGTGCCTGGGCTTTCTCTCCGTCCTAGGTTTCTAGTACAGAGCAAGATGGCATTGGTCCTCGCTGAACCGTCAGCCAGGAGGACAGCAGGCAGACCTGGGTTCGAATCTCCACTCTGTTGATTTCTAGCCGCGAGACGTGGGGCAAATCACCTCTCGGAGTAAACCACCTCGCCCAGTGTCCCGCACATAGAGGGTATTAAATAAATGGTACTTATGATCTATATAATTTGGTGAAAAGCAGGCTTATTAAGATAGTGAGGTTTGTGTTTCTCTGGAGCTGGTAGGAAATTCAAAGGGGAACAGGACCGTTCAGGAAGCTGATGGTGTTGGTAGGGCCTGCTTAGTTCGGATCTTTGCCTTTTGACTCCGATCCCGGAGGGGGACAGAAGGAAGCAGAATTCAGGGGGGAAAGCCCAATCTGGCAGAAGCAGCACTCCTCTCCTTTCTAAAGAGGGAGGCTAGTTAGCGAGTTGAATACGAGTAACTAGTGCATTGCTCCTATCTCTGCAAAGCTGTGAACGGAGCTGCTGGCTGCTCTGAAAATAAAGCTTGGGATTGTTGTTGTTGTTTTAACCTGATGAGGAAGAAAATGGAACACTCTTCTCGAAAGGAAAAAGAATATGAGTTAGCTTTAGCAGTTAATCCTCGAGGATGTTCAGCATGAAGCGGGAATGTGCGTCTGTGCGTTTTCCTCTGTCTTGGTTCTCCATTTACACCATTCTAGCGTCCCGAGTGAGGAAGCACAGAGAGAAGGGGCGTAACTAACTAGCTGCTTATCTTTACACGAGTGGCTGCTTCATGCACGACCTTTCTCTTCCCTTTCAGCCCTTCTGTTCCAGGCCACTTCAGCTGACACAAGCCAGGACTATGAGCCGTTATTGGCGTGGGGCTGAGGCCTAGCCACAGACAACAGGAACGGGCCTCGGAAATGCTGAGCCGACCTCTAAAGGCAAACACAGCTATGATGCTTCTGGGGCTAAAAAGGCAGCCACTGAAGGGGCACCTGGGGGGCTCAGTCACTGAGTGTCTGCCTTTGGCTCAGGTCGTGATCCTGGAGTCCTGGGATCGAGTCCCGCATCGGGCTCCCTGCTCAGTGGGAAGCCCGCTTCTCCCTCTCCCACTCCTCCCCCTGCTTATGTTCCCTCTCTCGCTGTCTCTCTCCCTGTCAAATAAATAAATAAACGAATAAATCTTTAAAAATAAAATAAAAATAAATCAATCTTTTTTTTTTTTTTAAAGGCAGATACTGAAGTTCAATCATTTAGCAGGTACCTACCATATATTAGGTCATTGCACAAAATCATCTGTAGAACCAACGTGACAAGGCTGTGGGTGGATGTCATTGGCTTGCCCAAGCCGTACTGGGGGGCGGGGTGGGGGCTGCGGGGCTGGGGCGGGAGTTTCATCCGGGGCTTTGAACCGGTCCCCCCGCGCCAGGCTTTCTTTGATGTGGAACCGCAATGAAAAGGCTACACCCAGGGCGTTCTCCCGGCCTCTTCTCGTATTTTCTTCCACCTTTGACTTAAACCGGTGATGCCAGTTTAGCCTCGGTTGTGGAGCATCTCAGAGATTCAGACAGACCTGTGACGCAGCAGGAAGGGGTGTTTTCACCGGGGACCCTGGGAGTCACCGGAGCAGGGTGGCTTCAGCGCCTCAGCGACGAGCCGTGACGTCTCTTGGTAAAGAGAGCCATTGCTCGGCCCACGCTGGCAACACATCTTAGTTGAGCATCTATTTACTCATGTGCCAGAAAATGGCCTGGGTACTTGGGGTATGTCGGTGAACAAAGCATCGGCCGCCCCCACGGAGCAGGCATGCTTGCACGGGGACACAGACCGTTAATGGCAAACATAACGGAGAAGTAAATTCTCGGGTGAGTTCGAAGGTGACAGGTGGTAAGAAGGAAGAAAAAGCAGAAACCGGGTAAGAAAATCCAGAGGCGTTGCTGGTGGCAGGACGGACTACCGTCTTAAATAGAGTGGGCAGGGTCGATGGTCGAGAGGCGAAGTGGACGACAAGATTGCAAGGCAGTGGCCCGGCTGTGGCCGTGTGCGGGGACAGCAGGACGAGGAACAGCAGGAGCGAGGGCCCCGAGGCTGGCGCATGCGTAGTGGGCGGTGGGCGGAGTGAGCGGCGCGCGGACCCGCCGGGGGTGAGTTTGGCTCCGCCTCGGGGTCTCGAGCAGGTGGGACTTCGGACCCACTTAAGAACTTAGGCTTTTACTCTGAGCGAAATGGGCCCGTGGGAGGGTTTGGGGTCAGTGCGGTGATGTGACTCGACTTCCATTTTAAAGGGCTCTGTGTTGAGAATAGACGGCATGGGGGTGGGGGAGGGGGAGCAAGAGGACCCTTTCGGGGGCTGCGGCCACCCTCCGGGTGTGAGATGCTGGGGCCCGGGGCCAAGTGTGGGCGTCTGGGAAGACTGAGGGGGCGGCCCGATGGCACTGCCTGGGGAACGGGATGAGTGGTGTGAGGGAAAGACAGGGGTCCAGGATGACCACGAGGGCTTCGGGAGACTCGAGGTGCCCGTGACGGGGGTCCTCGGTGCATTGCAGCCCGTGAGCGGCCGGGTCACTCTGGGCAGCTTGTGGCTCGGGCAGCGGCGGGAGGCAGCAGCATCCATGAAGGACCCCTGTAGAAGACCAGTAGATCCAGTAGAAGGACCCCAGTGGAAGGACCAGTAGATCCAGTGGAAGGACCCCATTTCCACCGCCTAGCCCCGGTGGCCTCAAGGGGCTCAGACAGGAAGTGAGAGTCTGTCCTTTAGAAAGAGCCTGGGTGAGCGTCAGGCAGGGGAGGGCAGGCCGCAAGGCCGTTCCAGGAAGGGCCCTCGAAGCTGCCTCATCTGGGTCTCCGGCCGAGAACCGAGGGCATTCCCGGTATCAGGGGGCAGCAGGGGTTTTCGTCCTGGTGTGCGGAAGACTGCCCTGGACAGGGGTCCCGGGTATCTGCCAAACCTCAAAACTAGGTGTTAAGTAAGATAAAATAATAGCCTACCCTTGTTCTTGTGAGCCCTTAGTCAGCCCCTTGCTGGTTAGATCCTAAAACCCCTACCGAATACAGCTGCGATGATGGCTCTTCTTCTCCAGAATTCCCCAGTAGGGCAGAAAAGGTGGGACTGTGCTTCTTCGGATGCTAACCCCAGCCCTTCCCTGTGCCATGGACCCCGTGTCCCCCCATTTCAGCTCAGAAGTCCTCAGCATCCTGGGGCGGGTGACCACACATCGGGGTGGTCTGGGGCAGCTCGGTTCATAGTTGTCATCTTGGCACCTCAAGGAACCCCAGCTTTCCACGTTCAAGAATGTTCCAGTTTGGACGATAGTTTCTATGGCCGCTATTGGGGTGCCGGGTGCTCCTGGCCTGGTGGGACCCTGGGTACCAGGCCAGACAGACGTTTCCTGACCCATCAGACTGCTGGTGTGAGCACCCTCTCCGCCGATTGGGAAAAGGTCTGAATCAAGCTCATCCTGTCCTTGCTTCCGGTGGAATTCATTAGTTTAATGAGATAAAATACAATTTTTCTTTGCCTCCTCTGCCCCGATGACTTAAGCTAGAGCCAAACTAGCTAATTGTTCCTCAAGTTGAACCAAGACGACCTTTTCAGAAAGGGTGGAGGGGCATTGAGGGGGGAAAAGAGTGGGATTCCTGGGGGACAGGCCTCTTCTAGAGGGATTGGGGGCTGCGGGGGTGAGTCACGTGCGGCTTCTGGGTATGGAAGCCCATCCGCGCCCAGAACAAGGTCGGAAGAGTAAGAGGGAAGCTGTGGGGCAGAGCCGGCGGAGGCTGGGGGCGGGGGGGAGGGGGGGGGGCGGCCTCGGGCTCTGACACCTGCCACAGCTCCCCCCTTCCTGCCTGCCCTCCTTCCCGCTCTGCTCCCTCCTTCTCCTTCTCCTAACGTGTTTGCATCAACTGGAGAGGGGACCATTCAAGCAATTAGCACTTCAGTCTGAAAACTGATGACATTTTTATAACCCGAAAGCATAGATTGTTCTGGGGAACTAGTCTGAGCTCAGGGCTTTGTGCTTGTTCCTTTCAATAGGAAGCAGACTTTTCCAGCAACTTACCTCCAGCTGCTCTGCTGAGGGTCTGAATAGATAGTTGCCAGCAGCACGGCTGCTTCTGGGCCCGGGGGCCCGGGGCGCTCCCTGGCAGAGTTGGGTTGGTGGAATGAGGGAGGGGGGCCTCCCTTGGCTCTTCCTCTGGACGGTGAGTTCCCCTGCACGGGCCCCTCTTGCTGCGAACGTTGGTGGGTAAGAGCCCCTCAGCCCTGGGTGCCTGGGGGTGCCGGGCAGGTGCATTCTCCTTGTGCACAGTGGCCGGGGCCGAGCGGATATGGATGAGACTGGCCAAGGCGGTCCTCCCCCGCAAGCTGTCTGTCCTGCCTCGTCCCCTCTGGCTCCTGCCCATCACTCGGGAAATTCCACCTGACCCCTGCGGTTAATGGCCCCCGCAGCTGGGGAGCTGCCTTCTCACCTATGCCCTGAGTAGAAGAGGCCAATTCTGGGGCCGATAGGATGCAGGGAGATTGTCCCACAAAAGTTAAGATCTGGTCATCTGTGCCTGGCTGCAAAGGCACTGAGGCAGCTAGCTGCTGAGGACTTCTCACCCCATCTGGTGCCAAGAGGGAACACAGATGGAATTCGTGTTGTTCACAATGCACTTGACTTCCCTCTTCCCCTGCTCCTCATCTCCCAACCTCTGCCACAAGTCTGCCCCGTCAGAGCTCTGCCAAACCAGAGTCACCACGGCAGGTGGCACGGAAATGTAATTTTAAAATTCTGTAAAATGCATAGGTCCGATGAAAGGAAGACTTTCCAGGTAGTGAAGGTCGTTACGCTCAAGAGGGGATGTGGCGGGAGGTAGGACCTCCTTGGGACAGGGTGGCCCGTTGAATGGAGGAGGGGCCTCCCTCTAGATTGGGGAGGAGAGTCCACGATCTGAGTTCATGGAAAAGCAGAGCATTTGGAGACCAGCAAGCAGCTGAGGAATGGGTGTCCCAGTGCGTGGGTGGCAAAAGGAATCCCAACACTGACCCCTGTCATTCAGACGACAAGGGAGAAATATTACCTTTGTGATGATACTGTAATTAGAAACTCTTCGTGCCTCCGCCTATAATTTTGGCTGGTGACACTTGAGCAGCATAGTTGCCGAGGCCCCATCTTTCTTCCAGAAGCATAGGCCCATTCCAGAGGCTCGGAGGCGCCTGATCAACACTAAGTCGGGCCTCGGCTGTGAAGTCCTTCCTCCGGGAGCCCTTCTGTTGACGTCAGGTGAGGTCTGCTCAAGCCGAACTCCAGGATCAGGTCTCGGGACGGTTTATTTATCTAGAAAACTGAGTGAGAGTTGGACCTAAAACCAAGAAACTGTGACGTATCTAGACCAGAGCTGGGGGAATGAATCATTCTCGTTTTCAGAACCTTATTGTGGCATCTCCTGGTTTAGAGTTTATGTAGGACGGTGACAGCCACTCTAGCCATCTTCAGCTTACTGTTTGCCCCGTGTATCTTTTTCCATCCATTTGCTTTGTGCTAATATGTATTTGTGGATTTAAACCGCATTTGTAGGGGCGCCTGGCTGGCTCAGTTGGGGGAGCACGTGACTCTTGATCTTGGGGTCATGAGTTTGAGCCCCATGTTGGCTTTGTAAAGGTCACTTAAATAGAAACTTGGAAAAAAATAAACTGCATTTCTAGATAGTTAACACACACACACTCACACACATATATATATACACACATCTTATATATTTATATATATATATGTTATATATATAGTACATACATGTAAAATCTCTGACTAGGTTTGCCTTTATTTGGAGGGTTTAATTCATTAATATTTAATGTAATTATTGATACGTTTGGATTTGGATCTACTTTTATATTACTTTTCCCTTGGTCTACTCTATTGTTCTTTTTTAAGGTTTTACTTATTTATTTATTTATTTGACAGAGAGAGAGAGAGAGAGAGCACAAGCAGGCAGAGCAGCAGGCAGAGACAGAGGGGGAAGCAGGCTGCCTGCCGAGCAGAGAGCCCGATGCGGGGCTCGATCCCAGGACCCTGGGATCATGACCTGAGCCCAAAGCAGACTCTTAACCGACTGGGCCACCCAGGCGCCCCTACTCTGTTGTTCTCTTTGTTCTTTTTTCCTCCGCACTCCTCCCTTTTTTTTTTTTTTTAAGATTTTTTATTTTTAAGCAGTCTCTACACCCAGTGTGGGGCTCGCCCTCACAAAAGGAGAGCAAGTGTCACACCCTGCACCGACCAAGCCAGCCAGGCACCCCCTCCCTTGTCCCTTCTTATCCCTGCCGTGTCTCACGTATATTTCTGTCTCCATCTGGGTCTCTCCCCTGTACTCCAGCCTCCTCCTAATTCAGTCCCCTACTCAGCGTCTGTATGTGGATATACAGCAGACCTCTGAGACTTAACATATCAAACCCCAGCTCCCGATGGGCCCCCTCTGAGACAATGGCAACTCCCGGTTCTTCCAGCCAAAACCTAATTGGCTCTTCTTCTTTCACACCCACACTCAACACATACATATCCGGTCGATCCTATCATCAGAATATATCCAGGACCCGCTACTTCTCACCACCTCCATCTCTACCATCCTAGACCAAGCGCCATTTTGTCTTACTTCTGCCATAGCAGTCGTCTCCACTTGTCTCCCTACAGTCTGTTTTCAACACAGTGGCCAGGATTCTTTTTTTTTTTTTTTAAGATTTATTTGGTTTTTAGAGAAAGAGAGTGAGTGAGCGGGGTTGGGGGGAGTTGGGATAGAGGGAAAGGGAGAAAGAGAATCTCAGCCCCCATGAGGGGCTGGATCCCATGACCCTGAGATCATGACCTGAGCTGAAATCAACACTCAGACGCTTAGCCGACTGAGCCACCCAGGCGCCCGAGGAGGATTCTTTTTAAAGCCAAGGTAAGTCACTTCACTCCTCTGCGAAAAGCCTGCAATGACTCTCACTTTCTTAGAGTAAAAGCCAAAAAGTTTCTAATCACCTGGAAGATGGCTCCCTATTATTTTTCTGTCCTCTCCCTTGTTTCCCTTGTCCCCTCCATTGTAGCCACCTTTCCTGTTCCTCTAACTCAGTGTGTTTCAACTTGTTTTCAAGTGCCCCCAGTAGGGGCAAAAGGGAAATGCCTTTGCAGACATTTTTCCTAATTGACCCTACCGTCACCCCATGAAATTTTGATCAGACATATACAGGCATACCTTGTTTTATTGTGCTTCGCAGACACTGCATTTTTTACAAATCGAAGGTCTGTGGCCACCCTACATCGAGTCAGTCTATGGCATCATTTTTCCAACGGCATTTGCTCACTTCATGTCTCTGTGTCACGTTTTGGTAGTTCTCATGATACTGTAAACTGTTTCATTATTATCATATTTGCTATGATGATGTGTGATCGGTGATTATGACTCCCTGAACGCTCAGATGATGGTTAGCATTTTTTAGCAATCAATTATTTTTAAATTAAGGTACGTGGATTGTGTTTTAGACACAGTGCTATTGCATACTTCGTAGACCACAGAATACTGTAAGCATCACTTTTATATGCTCTGAGAAACAAACAAACAAAAAATTCATTGGACTCACGTTATTGGGAAAAGTATTCACTTTATTGTGGTTGGTCTGGAACCGAACCCACAAAAGCTCTGAGATGTGCCTGCACTGTAGTTACATTTACCTGCTGACTCTGTAGCCGTGCTTTCGTTTATTTATTTACTTATGTATTTATTTACTTATTTTTAAAGATTTTACTTTAACTGATCTCCACACCCAACTTGGGACCCAAACTTATAACCCTGAGATCGAGGGTCTCCTGCTCTACCAGCAGAGCCAACCAGGCACCCCTGAATCTGTGCTTTACATATTAAAAGATTGAAGATTTCCTTCACCCTCCAAGAATGAATTTTCACCCCCTTAGGAGGATGTTGCCCCTTTCACTGTTTGCGTGTAGTTCTACCTCAGGGCCTTTTCACTTACTGTACCTTCTGCCTAGAAAACTCTTCCCCCACAGAGCGGTGCAACTCGCTGTCTCACCTCCTCTAGGCCTTTTTAAGACAATCACTTTATCGGAGAGGCATCCCTTGGTCACTTGATTTTTTTTTTTTTTTCCAGAGAAAGAGAGAGAGCATAAGTGGAGAGGGGTAGAGGGAGAGGGAGAGAGAGAATCTTAAGCAGGCTTCCCACTCAATGTGGACCCTGGCACGGGGCTCAGTCTCGTGACCCTGAGATCATGACCTGAGCAGAAATCAAGAGTCAGACGCTTAGCCGACTGAGCCTCTCAGGTGCTCTTCTTGGTCACTCGATTTTATTATTTATTTATTTATTTATTTATTTATTTATTTATTTTTAAGATTTTATTTATTTGTCAGATTGAGAGAGAGGGAACATAAGCAGGGGGGAGCGGCAGGCAAAGGGAGAAGCAGGCTCCCCACTGAGCAAGGAGCCCAATGTGGGGCTCGATCCCAGGACCCCTGGATCATGACCTGAGCCGAAGGCAGACGCTTAACTGACTGAGCCACCCAGGCGTCCCAGGCCACGCGATTTTAAAGCCCAGCTCCACGACTCGGGACTCCCTGTCTTCCCTCCCCGCTCTGTCCTCTCCATAGCCCTTCCCACCATCCAGCACCTCTATCTGGTACTTGGCTGGTTTCCGTGGCCCGTCTCCCTTCTCAGGAATCTCAGTTCCAGCATATGTGTGTGCTCTGAGAGGCATCCCAGGGCCGGCCTGGTTCCTGGCACACAGCGTGTGAACTGTTCACATTCGTGGAGGGTGCGCGTGCTCCCCCGTGTGCGCCGGCCTTCGCGTGGGCGGCTCCACGTGCCGACGTGCCCTCTTTCCTCCTTTGTATCAACCAAGTCCCATCCTTGCTTTAAACCTCAAATCAAGTCCCAGCTTCTCCCCGGCCGCTTTTCTGGTTTTATGTCTTCAAGAATTTTATAAAGTTCTTACACCCCACACTCTTGGCAGGAGCTATAGCATTAGAATTAATTATTGAAGGCTGAAGTTTTTTCCCTTTGGTCTAATGTGCCTCCGAATGATTCAGGAACCTCCTCAAGCACTCACTATTAACACTGCCTTTGAGCTTCCAGAGGCACTCGGTTATTCCTAAAATTATGTATGTTTATATGCCATCAGAAGCTGCGGGGAGAGGGAGCTTGTGAGTTGAACGCGTGGCCACGAAGAAAGGAGAGAAAAACCATTTAGTCTTTAGGCTGATTAACACTGTTTAAGTATGCCTTGGGTAGATTCAATTGGCCTTGTGCTACTGGAAATAAAGAATATATTTTTTGCTGGTTTCATTGCATTAGATCATGTTGTTTTAACCCAAGGGCCTCAGGAAGTGCATAGTAAATTGGAACACTCCATCAAATAAAACAAGTATGCTTAAACCGAGTTATAGTTGGTTGTGGCACAAAATGCTAAAGTTCAAGTTGACATTCCAGCCTGAGCTCATAATGTTATTAGCGAGGAGCCCGTAGCAGGGGGGAGGAACAGAGAGGGTATCAGACTTCAACACACACGTCATGACTTTTGTTACTTTAGAAGAAAATGAACTCTGTGATAACCTAACTCCTTCATGTTTATTCATTTTCCCACGTGTTCAAAGGTCGGTTCTGGGTAGGACAGCAAGTGTCCATAGGTTTCGCCACATAGACCGTTTGTTTGGAGGGCCTCGTCTGATCGGACAGAAATGACTTACAGAAAATCACTCTTCAGCTCTCCCGCCCCCCTTCCCCATCTCAGCCCTCCAGGGCTGATGGACTGAGGGTGTGGAGGGATTGCCCTGCAGACGGAGTGAGGCCTGCAGCCTGGTACCTCCCGCCCTACCTGTGGGCAGCATTTGCTTTATCTGTATATCGTTTGTCACCAACCCAGGGAACACGAGCAGTGAGAGTGAGTCTGGAGCATCTTAATTTAAAGAGTAAGCAATACTAGGAATGCCTGGGTGGCTCAGTGGGTTAAGCGTCTGCCTCCAGCTCAGGTCATAATCCTGGGGTCCTGGGATCGAGTCCTGCATCCGGCTCCTTGCTCATCGGGGAGCCTGCTTCTCTCTCCCGCTGCCGCTCTCTCTCTGACAGATAAATAAAAAATGGAAAAAAAAATCAAAAAATCAAAATAAAAAAAAAAATCAAGAGTAAGCAGTAGTAAAGGCGCCCAGCTGCTCGGTCGGTAGAGCGCGAGACTCTGGATCTCGGGGTCGTGAGTGCGAGCCCCATGTTGGCATGGGGAGGACTTAAAAAAAAAAAGAGCAAGTAATATTAAAATGCTGCCTCTGGAACAAACCGAGTCCCAGCAATAGAACCATGTTTGGACAGCTGGCCGCTTCGGGCAGCCAGGGCAGCCGTTGGGCGTAATTCTGAGGAGAAGTCTGTATACAGTGTCTTCCCAGGTATTCTTCCTTCATCCTCATTCTCCTGTTCATGGTCTGTCCTCGGATATCGGTCCCTTAGATACCACTCATTACTCTTCACAGCTTACAAAACAGTGTCAAAAAAATCAAACAAAACAAAACAAAAAGTCAAAAAAAAAAACACCAACACAAAATAGTGTCTCAGCTGAGATTGTAGTTAACCCTCACAACACTCCTAGGAGGTCGGAACTATCCTCATGAACTCCGTTTGGTAGGTGAGGAAACCGAGGGGAGTGGACGAGCCATTTGGGCAGGGAACGTATTTTTGGCATCACTTCTTAGATCATATAACCCGGGCAACACGTAGATTCTGGCTAAGGTTTTGGTGGTAAGACCAGAAGGCTCAACTCAATGCCGTAGTGGCTGGGGGCTCCCCCCCGGGTCAAAACCCATTCCCCGTGTCCCAGCCCCACCTCTCAGCATCACTGACAGGGGTGCAGAACTCTGCTCTGGGCTGAGGCTCTCAGGGGTAAATGAGCAAATGAGCAAGGTTTTTTTATTTTTATTTTTTTAAAGACTGTACTTTCTTTTTTTTTTTTGAGATTTTATTTATTTATTTGACACAGAGAGAGAGATCACAAGTAGGCAGAGAGGCAGGCAGAGAGAGAGGGGGAAGCAGGCTCCCCGCTGAGCAGGGAGCCCGATGCAGGGCTCGATCCCAGGACCCTGAGATCATGACCTGAGCTGAAGGCAGAGACTTTAACCCACTGAGCCACCCAGGCGCCCCGATGAGCAAGGTTTTTAATCTGTCTTGCAAATGACCAATTCCAAGAGTCACTGTTTCACAATAAAACAAGCGCAATCACTGTAACAGTCCGCTTGTCCTCCAGTGGAAACATTTAACAGGATCGGTGTCTTTTTTTTTTGTTTTTTTGTTCTGTTTTGTTTGTTTTTCGTTTTTTGTTCCTTTATCCCAATAAGTAGGCCCAAATTCCCTAGAGCTGCACTGCAGTGTTCAGGAGGAAAGACTCTTCTGAGGCAGGGCTCCCAGAAGGGGCGATGGAGAGCGAGCCTGACATACCACTTCAATCGCGCTCTTTGGATGAGCTTTGGGAAGCTCATCATTGTTGATGATGGCGGGCTGCCTCCAGACAGAGTGGCCTCATTCTGTCCACCTGCAGCCCTCACCTCATATTCCTGGTCTGCCGGCGATCTCCAAGGACTTGCTGTTAACTGCATTAACTGAAGCCAGAAAGGAATTGAGAAAGTGATCAGAGACTTTAAAAATCAAAACTGAGAGCTAAGTACTGAAAGTTGCCTTTTGACCATCTTATCCGGGGAGTCCTTGTCTAGGACATCGGGCTGTGCGGAAGAATTATCTGGTACTTCTCAGGCAGATGACTGAAATGCAAGGCAGATTCACTCACTGATTCACTCGACTGTCGGGAAGCCACACTCTAGTGCAGGAGCTCAGGGCTTGGAGCTCAGGGTTCTATGGCATCGTGACAATGGAGCGCGAGAAAACAGCTTTCTGAATAATCTGGCTTCACATGTGTTAAGATGATACCTAATTAGCACTTCGAGGAAATAATTATCTGGTTAGAGCCAGCGCCCCCATTGCCCGGAAGAGTGCCCTCAAGGCTAGCTGGGCAAAGTCCGAAGGACACAGGAGACTCGAAGGCTTTGGGTGAACGGTTGTCTTGAGTGCCCCGCTCCCCACGGCTTTTTGGCTGGTGATACTGATCAAACATGTGACCCCTTGGAACGGCAGGTTTGGCCTCAGAAACTGGGGATGGTATTATCTTCCTGATCCGTATCGGAGGGTTGTCGGGAGTAACAAATAAAGTAAAGCAAAGCTCTGTGAGAACTGTAGAGCGCCTGTCCTTCCCCACGAGACCGAGCCTGGGAGACAGGGTACAGGTTCTGTCGGGACCCGCCACCAGCAGGGCCGGGTGTAGGCGTCTGTCTGGAGGAGCCTCTCTCTCGGCCAGCAGAGCGGGTTTCTCTCTCTGGGCCATACCTCCGCATGTCTTCTGGGGCCTGCGTCCTCGATGCTCCTAGACGGCACAAGGCCGGAGGTTCTCGAAGCGTGTTCTCCCATCGGCAGCACCAGCGCCACCTGGGAACTTAGTAGAAATGCAAATTCTCAGGCCCCACCTCCGAACCCCAGAATCAGGCACTCTGTGGGGGGAGCCCATTAATCTGTTTTAACAAGCCTTCCAGATGATTCTGACGCTCGCTTAAGCTGGAGAACCCCGGAACTAGGGCTTGGAGCGTCTGCGGAAACGAAGAACAAGGGCACCTTTAACAGCCTATTGTT
Source organism: Potos flavus (assembly GCA_028534135.1). Lineage (NCBI taxonomy): Eukaryota > Metazoa > Chordata > Mammalia > Carnivora > Procyonidae > Potos > Potos flavus. The sequence goes on from CM052897.1 coordinate 113,065,555, forward strand.
CGTCCTCCACAATATGAGCAGGCAGCGAGGCAGGCTTAGGGTTCTCGAGCCGGGAGGGGCCTGAGAAGCCATTTTTCGGGTTGGTTTATCCCGTGGCGGAGGATTGGAGCCCCGAGGGGTCAAGTGAGATCTGAACACAAACCAGGCAAAGAGCTGGCGTCAGGATGACTCAGTCCTCAGTCCCACTGCTCTCCTGCATCCATACTTGAAGAAGGGGGTACAGCACGGAGGGGCAAGGTCAGGTGCACAAGCGGGGCGTGGTCAGACCCCCACGCCTCCAGCCCAGAGGGCAGGACTCCTGGCGAAGTCCCGGCTACCTTCCTTGTTCTTGGTCTAGAAGATGATGTCATCTCAGGTTCTCCGTGATTGGTGGGTCTCCTGTCCACTGTCCTCAAAACAGACGTCGGGTATGGATTTCAGGAGCCCTGAGGAGTCCCTTCCGCACAAGCCTGTGGTGTGAGCATTCTGGTTGGTGTGAAGGCTGGATTCCTCGTTGTTTCTGCTTCTGCACCTGATGAGCACCGAGGGGCAGGGAATTCCCAGAGCACGTTTCCACAGGGGAAGGCCAAGGTCTGAGCAGAACGAGACTGCAGATAAAATCGGGCATCAGGGCCAACGGTCACCGACAGCTGCCTGGACAAGTTGCTTCGTGTAACAAAGACTGCCATCCAAGAATGACCCCGAACCTCCTTCCCAGCAATCCTCACTTTGGGCTCATAGAAACCCGGAGAGGTTTGGGAGTGGCAGGGATTCGGCCCGCCCATAAACAGTGCTTGTTCTCAGCAGTAAAATGTCTCTCTCTCCTCCTTTTTTCTTTCTCCCTCCAATTATTCCATTTGTCAAGAGGTAATTTTCCCTTATAATGTGGCCAAAATGTTTCTAAGGAACCTTAGCTCAGAACACTAGTCATTTCTTTACATATCTTTGTTCAAGGAGAAACTGACCGCGATTCAGCAGTGAATGCAATGGCCCACTGCACCGCCCCACCTTCCCAGTGGGCCAGGAGGTGAATACCCTGAGGTCAGATTCTCGGTGCGGCTGGTGCGACCCCCGGAGAGCCCTGGCACCTCCTCTCAGCTTCCTCAGCTGTGAAACCGGAGACGGAAGTGATTATTTCCATGATTTAATTTAAAAAGTGGCTGACGTGGCCTCACCTAGCTCTTAGTACACAGAGGAACTGCCCGATGGATTTGATCGGTCTAGACTGACAACTAATGTGGAGTTGGAGGTGGAATTATCCTGTTAGTCTCTTGGCTTTGATCTTGACCCGAAGAGAGTCAGATTTTCACATCACGGGGTGGGAAGAGGGGCCGGGGGAGTTCCAGATAATATCCATTCAATATTGCCGTGCGTGGTTCTGGGGGAAATGTCAGTCACCGATCTTTCGGGGTTCTGTGGGTCAGGGAAGGATCTTTGTTTAAGGAGATTCTGGGGAGCAGGGCTCTCAGCCCTTTTCCTGATGTCACTACCCAACTTTGAGACCCGGTCATTAAAGTATTGACTCTAAATTTTCCCTGCAATGACCTCGCTACTTGTACCAACAGCAAACCCCGGCTGCCGGCTTCCCCGCTGGGTGCTGCTTCCCTGTGACCACATGAGGGCGAGAGAGACATGCCACAGGTCAGCTCCCTTCCGCTGAGGACGTCCACCGGACAGCGGAGGAGGCTGTGGGCTGCAAAGAATGCATTACGTTCTCTGAAAAATAAAAGTGATGATAGATGTGAATGTTCTAGTGTTGGCTTAGGGGGAAAGGGTTAGCCTGGTGGGTTTTGTTTTTATAACATAATTCCTCTCCAGGGAAAAATGCATTATTTTAAGTAACTTTAATGATACGTGTGTGAGAATACAAACGTGTGCTTAAAAGGGAGGGTCTGATGATTTGGAGCAGAGGCCCTCTGCCCAGTGCTGCTACTCTAGCTGCAGGACCTTGCGAGGTGCAGGACATCTGGGGAGGATTTTGGGGAGGACAGGGCTTTGAGGAGCAGCAGAAACACGAAGCTGGGTTATGGTGACTCTATCCCTGGTTTTGGGGTCCAGTTCCAGGCACACCTCCAGGGATACTTATCAAGGAACTTAAAATAATGTGTTAGCAAAAGCTGCGAAAATAAACTACAATCACGAAGCAAAGCAGGAGGGGCACCTGGCTGATTCAGTCGGAAGAGCGTGTAACTCTTGATCTTGGAATCATGAGTTCGAGCTCCATGCTGGGTGTCAAGATCACTTAAACAAACAAACAAACAAATAAATAAATAAAACCTTAAAAAAAAAAAAGACAGGAGATCTATGTGGGTTCTCTTCCTCTTTCTCTCTCCCCTCTCCCTCCTCTACCTTTTTTTGGGGGTCAGGAGGGATGATATGAGATGAAGTGACTTAAGAGGAAGGTCGTTAGGGCGCGCCAAGCAGAATTTGTCTTTATTCCCATTGAAAGTTAAATCTGTCCAGTTGTGGACGGAAAGAAGATGGGCAGGGGGCATCGTTTACACACTTGTCAGGAAAGGGATATAGAATGCCTTTTGGCGACATGCAGGACAGGGTTGGGAGAGTCCGTATCCGTTTAAAATGCTTTTGAGATTTTCTCCTTGATCTCGTATGGCTCCCAGACTTGAATTAAGACCCCACTTATCAGCTGTCTGCAGGTGGGCCATCTGCCCTTTGCAGCCCCAGCGAGAATTTCCTGCCCCTGAAGCAGTCCTGCTAGGCGACCCAGCCCGCCCCAGGCTCAGTTTGTAAATTAGAAAGAGGCACCCCTCTCAGGCAGTCACGGCCAGCTGCGGGGTACAGGGCCGGTTCTGAGAGTCACAGCTGAACCTCAGCCCTCACGCCGCCTCCCCCCCCCCCCCAGGGGGACTTCCATCCTCGGTCTGGAGCAGCTCAGGCAGCCTGAGTCCACTCGTAGGTCCTCGCTCCTTCGCTGAGTTCTAGTGCCCGGCATTTTTCCGACTTCCGGAAAATGACACAGCGCTGTCGTCTTTAATAATAAGGGAAATAATAAAGAGAAGCTGCAGCTGTAATTATAGCATCTCGGTGTTGAAAGGGACTTTATAAGGGTCATCTGCTCCAACAATTACTCCACATACCCGTCACTGGATTTCACCTAAGTGCTTGGGAACCACAGCCTGCCCAGGCCGCCTGTTCCAGCTCCAGGCGGCATTATTGCCAGGAAGGTCCTTATTTCGAGTCAGCCGGACAACTTTTAGCTGGCGTAGCTGGCACCCACTGGTCCTTCTTGTGCCCTCTGCTCATACGAGTAAATTTTTTTTAATCACTGAAAGTCTTTCCTTCACCTGTATTGTTAAACATGGTATTAAGAGCCATTACCTACCTGATCTCTCTGTTTCTTCCAAGATCTTTCCAGGTGCTATACTCTGCATTGAGGTCCAATCAGTGCCGTCTCTGCGACAACGGGTCATCCTTCTGAGCTGGACTCAAACATGTATGGGCACCACGTCACCCTGGCAAACACTTGTTACTATTCACATCTGTTTTTAAGAAACAAAGCTTCTAGGGGCGCCTGGGTGGCTCAGTGGGTTAAAGCCTCTGCCTTCGGCTCAGGTCATGATCTCGGGGTCCTGGGATCGAGCCCCGCATCGGGCTCTCCGCTCAGCGGGGAGCCTGCTTCCCCCTCTCTCTCTGCCTGCCTCTCTGCCTACTTGTGATCTCTCTCTCTCAAATAAATAAATAAAATCTTTAAGAAAAAAAAAGAAACAAAGCTTCTAAAGGACAGGTTGGTCACGTGGCTGCTTTCTGAAGGCCTTCTTAAAGCATTTCTTGAAAAGTAATAACTTTATTTAACTCTATAGAGAAGGCAATGTCACTTGCTCTTTCCGACCCTGATTTCATTTGTCAGGCTGTCTTTCACAGAACCTGGAAATGATCTTAGAGGTCACTCTACTGGTCACATCTGGTCGGTGACCATACAGGTCTAGAGAGATGTAATGATATTTGGCCCAAATCAAACACGGGTCCTTTCCCCTATGTTTATCTATTTTGTTTCCCACGTGGCTTATTTTTAAGACCCCACTTACGTTCCCCGAGTTAAGGGGGGAAAGAGGAACAGGGTGATGGTTGTGATGGGGCGGGGGAGACAGAACTACAGACACGCAAGGGCACAAGGACAAGGACAGCGTTGTTTCTAGCCCCTACCGACCCTAACCCGGGGAAGGGGGTGGGGGATCGGTCACACCAGAAGGGGCTGCCCCCTTGTTTTACTCGGGGACCAGTCGGTGTCTCCGGACTTGCCCCAAGTGAGGGAGGCGGCGGGGCGAGGCCCAGAAGGGCTGGCGCGAGGCGGGAGTGTGAGTCAGGCAGGGGAGCGCGGCCGGGCGGCGCGCACCTGAACTTGAGCGCGGCGCGGCGGGGGAGCGGCCGAGCCACGCGGGCGGGGCGGGGCCCACAAAGCTCCCGGGGGCGTGGACTCGGCGCGGGAGGAGCCGAGCGCCGGTGCGGGTGCGTCTGGGCCGGGGCCGGGGCCGAATGATGTAAAACAGAGCGGAGCTCCTTGGCGCCTCGGCACCATTACCTTCAATTATAATAATTGGTGCCTCTCTGCAGCGTTTGCTTTTCCCCCGGGGGATCTCTCGCTCGGTCTCATTGTTTCTCCGCCTCATCTCTCGCTCTCGGCCCGGTCCGTCCGCCTTTGTCCGCCACTCCCAGCCTCGCCCTCCCCTCTCGCCATCTACTCTTTCCAGACGTTCTCCCTGCAGGGGAGGCAGGGGGAGGAGGGGGGGCGATTGCTCCCTAGAACCGAGGCTCCTATCCCACTGATTGGTCTGACGTGGGGCTGCTGCTGCTCCCCTATTTTCAACGGGACTAGTTGACCTTAAACTAGTAATGTCCACGCGCTTCTCTGCTTCCATTCAGGGGCCGCGACTCACCTATTTCCAGAAAAACTGTGCAGGTCTTCACAGGATGACGTGAAGGATCAGGAAAAAAGGAATGTCAGCCCCCAGCCCACCCCCACCCCGCCTGCCTGCCCTTTCTACAAACCTCTGTTAAAATTAGGCAGTCGCCTAAGAGAAAGATGGTGGGATTGTAAACGTTGTCAGGGCAAGGAGCTTCTTCAGCAATCTTACTGACGACCCATAAAAAAGAGTATGGTTCATAAGTACAGTTCACCGCAAATACATCGCTGTTCAATCAGGATTTTATTGGGAAATGCTTCTCTCTGACAGTGAGTAAGCAACGTCGCACTTCTTTGAAAAATGCTATTGAATTGGAGATGGGTAGTCTTTTAAAGGCGTCCTTTACAGGGTAGGAGATGCTTCTTGGGTTTCCCAGAAGACTAGGGCATGAATTCTGGCTCTTCCTTTAGTGAGCGGCTCCATTTCTTGCATAATGATAAGTTAGCCAACCAATTTGTCTCTGCTGATTCTTGGGCTATCCAACCGTCCTGAGAGCTAACCTGTGTTGGCAAGAGTCACGCCGTGTTTGGAGAGATACCATCAACCTGCCAAGACTGGGTTGGCAGTGTCATTATTTCCACTTCAAACAATCAGCTCTGGGGAGAAGAAAATCCTGAACCCAGCTGAAGAGTCCTGAAGCTACCATAAATCGGTTCGGATGATTCAAAAACAGATTTGGATAAGCTCCCTGTTTCTAAGAAAAATCACATAACATTTCTGTAGGGGTTCACCGTTAACATGCTGATCTCGTGTTACTCCCTTGGCGATCTCTGGGACAGCCAGGCCACCCAGCACGCTCATGGTCGTTTTAGGGGAGAGGAAAGTGGGGCACCGAGGGGACAACGGATTTGCTGGGGACAACACACCGAGTGGTGGAGCATGGATACAAATTTAGTTCTCATCTCCTACTGGATCGTTGTTTCCTCATCGGCAAAGTTCGAGAGTATTCATTCAGAATTCCCTTGTTGACGTTAATGCCTTAAAAAAGAAAATTTATGCTGGATGACACTGTGAAAGGCATCAAAGGGAAGAGAAAGCATAATAGAGGTATTTTCTGGTCTTTATTTATAATCTCTCTGAATAGCCAGAGGGAAAAGGGCAGTAGAGTAACCACATGAACAATGCTGCTTCCTTAGAAACCTCTTTTTATATTCCTGGGATTTTATGGGGAATAGCTAAGTGGTAGGGTGTGGGGCAGTGGGCGTGGAAGGGCTCTAAGGAAGCGAGTGACTATTTTGGCTTTCTGGTTGAAAGCTGATGAATTTTGTTCACATATTACATATAGACCGCTAAGCAATGTCATTTGCTCACAGACACGTAGGCACATTGGCCTCGAATATCCAAACTACATGTGTGGGGAAAGCTAGGTAATTATTCATTACCAAATGAATAAAATGAGCCAAATACTCATCTTTCTCAGGAAATTGATAAAAAAGCTTTTTTCACCTGGGTGGCTCAGTCGGTTAAGCGTCTGCCTTTGGCTCAGGTCGTGATCTTGGGGTCCTGGGATCGAGCCCCACATCAGCCTCCCTGCTCAGCGTGGAGTCTGCTTCTCCCTCTTCCTCTGTCTCTTCCCCTGGCTAGTGCTCTCTCTCTCAAATAAATAAATAAATAAATAAATAAATTCTTCAAAAAAAATTTTTTTTTAAAAAGCTCTTTTCGTTGCTGTAGTCAACTAAAAAGACAGGCTATTCAAGATGGTTGCATGTTAAAAATAATAATAAAAAGTTCCAAGCAGGCCTGCTGTCTTGGCTCTGGAGAGGTTCCAATCCTTTGGTCTATAGAGATGGGCTGTCTTCATTTGGTCACATGACGTTTATTTTGATGACAGCAAACAGTCAAGAGAGAAATTAACATTAAATTAATAATTTAAAGGAACTCACTAATACTTTTTCATAGGCGAGGTGAGCTTTGTGTATGTGTAGCCTATATGCGTAGTGTAAGAGCTTATCTATATTATGCTCTATGCGGCTGGCCGGCCCACACTTCCCAGTCTTCCTGGCCCACAAAAGTGGTGAGGGGCATTAGCCCCAGTTTAGATCAATCTGGAATGCTGCCCTAGCTGAACAGACCACAGGCTGAACAGCAGCCTGTGTAACTTGCATGTCAGACTCACTCAGGAATTGGGAATTGGGAAGCCAGAGGTCCGAGGTCCTTTGCCATAGGGACAGAAGGCAAAAATCATCGATCTCTTGAGCATTGCCTCTATGTAAAGGGGGCTTATGACTGGATAAAAGCAAGCAGAAGTTCTGTCAGAGCAAAAACCAGAGCCAAAGATAGGATGCCAGCTGTCGGGGAGAGAGGTGAGAAGAAGAGACAGCCCTAAGGAAAGGAGACCCCAATCTTCCCATTTCCGGTTCCAAGGAGGCTGGCTTCCCAGTAAGATAAGGGATGCTCATTAATTCCCGATTAGCTGTATCCTTACAATAAGCCTATTGTATCCGTACAAGAAACCCCTCCCAAATTAACTAATCTCGAGTGGGTCTCTCTTTCTTTTAATTAAACAAGTCTGACCGAACAGTGTACTATAAATGTGCATATTTTATTTTATTTATTTATTTTTAAAGATTTTATGTTTTAAGTAATCTCTACACCCAACGTGGGGCTTGAACTCACAACCCCGAGATGGAGAGTCACATGCTGCACCCACCGAGCCAGCCAGGTGCCCCAAATGTGCATATTTTAAATGATGTCTTTGAGACGATAGACTAAAAATAAAGGTAAATGACATTAAACTACGAATGGGACGGTGGGGAGTTATTTGTTTTTAAACAAATTCAGAGCAGAATAGGAGCTTGTTTGTTAGGTGGCCAAATGGAGCAAAGGAACATTATTGAATATGGGGGCAAACCCATTATAAGTTCTTCCCTTAATATCAAGGAGAAGAACAAGAATTCTGTTCATTGGTGGTCTCATTCCGTGCAACCCTATAGCTCTCTCCAAAACCTCTCCCCATAGAATACGTTTCACTGCAATGTATTCAGTATTAGAAAATATGCTCATTTGCCTGGCATTTCATTTCATGGGTTGAACCCATGCATCAGATTTAATGTGTATCTCGATACTTTGTAAATGTTAAGACAAATAATGTATAGCTAACTATGCTGTGTGCTATATATGGAAATTACTATGAAATAAGAACAGTGACATTGACAATCGCAAATATAAGTAATTTCCAAGTTCCACCGTGAAAGACTTCCTTCTCTTCTGTCAGATTTCAGTTTGGAAGATCCGGTATTAGATGAGAATGGCTTTAGGATAAGAAGTCATTGTGGGGTCAGCAAAGGAAGAAGAGCGGGTAGAAGCAGAACAGCAGAAAACTTGGGCAGATTTGGGGCCGTGGAAAAGGATGCGTGGTTTCAGTCAATTTCAAGCTAGAGTCTAAATGTTTGGCTGTCTAATGAAAATATCAAAGCTTCTGAATTTCAGTGGTTCGAATATGAACATTTTTTTAATCCAAAAGAACACAAGCAAAGTATTGTCAGCTAAGGAGATAGAACTCAAAAATACTGTTCCTTGCATTACTGAACAGCATTCTGGGTCAAGGATGTTCCTTTAAGTAGGGATTTGTTTAAAGTAATTTCTCTGCTTTAAAGGATTGATTTACCATTTTAGTTAAAAGAACAAAAGGAACCAAACTGGTTATTTATTTGACATCAGGTAGGCAAAACTTGCAGGTTGTTGAAAAATTTCTAAAAGTTCTACTGGCTTAATTTAATTAACATAACCAAATAGAACAAAGGCTATGGCTTATGGTCAAGGATCATGCAGAATATATTTGAATGCTACTGGATTATAAATAATACTCATGTTAAATTCATAAAGTAATGTTCTTTAACTAGGGACATTTCTTTCTGTATTCTAAACTTAGTTGCTTTAAAAATTAATTTTTTTCAAAGATTTATTTATTTATCTGAGGGAGGAGGGACAAAGGGAGAGGAGGGAGAAAATGCCAAGCAGACTTCACACTGAGCTCGGAGCCCATCCTGGGGCTTGATCCCACGACCCTGCGATCTCAAACTGAGCTGAAATCAAGACTTGGGCACTTAACTGTCTGAGCCACCCAGGTGCCCCAAGTTGCTTTAAAAATTCTTAAGAAAAGCTCAAGCCAACAAATCCTGCAGGGTTTATTTGTTAAGACCCCATAGCATCTTTGCTAGCTTGTGGGAGGATAGGCATTTTGGAATGTGACCTTCAGAGTTTTTTCTAGGTACTATCACACTACCTCCCGGACTCTGCAGTCAGTTCATTTTGGAAAAAAAGAAAAAACCCTCCTACCCCTGAAAAAACAAACAAACAAACAAACAACCCACTTCACTAGATAGCCATTCCTTTAGAGTGGGCTAATCTTTCACCTTTGACTTTATTCCAATGAAAGCAAATTTCGATTCTGAACTCCTAGCTTCTACTGAGAACAAATGACTTTTTTAAAAAAGCTGCTACTATGAATTCAGAGTGTTATCTAACCTCTGTGGATTGTTAGTTGGTAGACGATTTGTATAACAGGCAGAAATGTTAGATTCTATCCCTAGACTGTAAGAGTTATTTGCATGCTAGCCAGGAACCTGAACACAACTGTTTCTCTCCGAACAAAACGTACCAAGAGTTATTTTTCACCTGTATTGTGAAGAGAGAGGCATTGCTGAAAATGGAGATCACATATAACTTTCAGAAACAACGGCATTATTTGAGTAAGCAGAGATTGGTATTTATATCTTTGTAACAAAATGGGTTGGACACAAACCGCCCCCCCTTTTTCTTTTTCTATTTATAAAAAAACTAAATTTAGTTATTCTGCGTGTAGAGCAACCATAAAAATATTCATAGTGGCGTGTGTGATTATATACGTTATATACACTATATATAATATATATCCATATATGTCCGAGGATAATACATATCTAGAACACTCTTTGAGGGCAATAATATTAAACTATTATGATGTTTAATTATTTCAGTTCGTTAGGCCCAGAATCAGCATTCTATTCTTAGGTATGGATAGCTGGTCCCAGCTTCTATATTCGGAATTCCCTTCGTAAAAAAGTAAAAATAATTTTGGTCATTGATTTTCTTTCTTAATTTAAATTTCCAAAAGACACTAGCTTTTACTATTTTCTCTTCTACTTACCAACCTATGTGTCGGAAATAATAACCGAATTAGGTACAAAATGCAATTCTGTAGAGAATTGGTACATTTTGTACCAATTCTCTGTATTAGGTACATTCTGTACCTAATACAGAATTAGGTACAAAATGCAATTCCATAGAAAATAAAATTCCATAGAGAAGCAATTTCCTCAAGTCTTAAATTGAATTAAAATTGTTATCTATTCTCTCAACTATCAGTATGGCCTCATAATTGACATATTATCCATAAACCAATTTTGACTTTCTGCATTGATTCAAACACTCTCATTCACTTAGTTGAAAAGTCCATGTCTGCTCCAAAACCATTACACAAAGCACAGACTTGTTTCTCTTCAAACTAATTTCTGGCCATTTAAAAAGTCTGCCCATTAAACTAATAATAATAAACAAAGGAGCTGAAATCATTGTCTGAAGAGTGGATCATAAATTCTTATTCTGAATTGTGTTTGGAACAAAAAAGTATACACCCTGGAATGATAAAAAAATAAAAATTAATTCAATAAAATACAAGTATTATAGTTCTGATCCTTTGGGTTGAAAGTAAAAGAACCTTAAGTAAAAAGGGGAACTGATTAAGGTCCCTGAGCTAACCTTAATAAGGAACAGAAGGACCCAAAGTGACACCAAGTGACTGGGAATCCATTTGGACTTACACCTTTGTCATTTTTCTCTTTCTTTGCAGACACGTGGACTCAGCATTTGAAGGTCACCTGTTAATTGACCTCTGTGGATGGACAGCATCTCTGGCCAACCATCCACAAGAGAGGACTTCATTGGCCCAACTAGGGTCATGTGATGACCTGTGTCGGCAGGGGCTAAGGCCCCCAGTCTGGCTGCCAGTACCCACTCCAGAGAAAGCAGATGTTCCTCTGAAGTGGGCTGGGAAGGCACTCAGAAAGTTTCCTGCAATACAACTTTCACCAGCACATCCCCCTAGACTGCCTTCCATTAAACAAGTATTTATTTGCATTACAGGGAAATATCATTATTTTCTGATGTATCTCTGCCTGCTCCTTGCTTCACATTTTATGCTCCAGCAACAAAGAACTGCTTGCAGTCCCATCTCCCCATCCCCTACTGACCACCCACATCCCCCAACACAATCAGTAAATGTCACGCCTAGGTTCCTGTGGTCCTCTATGCTTGTAATGATCTTCTGGTGATTCTGTTTGTTCTTTAGGAGTCATGCCGGATGTCACTGCTTCCGGCTGACCTTCCAGACTTCCGGGCTAGTTATCTCTTCTTTCTTTGTGCATTTTAACATTGTGCACATAAATCTCTATCATCGTCCCACTCCATTGTTTATGATTTACTGTTTAAGCTTCTGACATCTTTACAACCCCAGACAGAGTCTGGCCTATAGTGGGCGCTTCGAGATAGTTGAATGAATATGCTCTAGAAGTTTCCTTGTAGCTAATAATTGACTCTCTAGAGTTAAAAAAGAGTGTCATTACATGAGAGGCATTGTCTGCATGAGACCCTGAGAACTGTTAACTTGTCAAATAATTCGAAGTCAGGAAGTTCTAATCAAGGTCCTCCTCGGGACCCAGGGTCAGCCCACCACTTGAGAGATACCTACTCTTTACCTGGTGCCTTAACCAGTTTAACTTCCTCTTAAAACGTCTGCTAGGCATTCTCTCCCATCCTTTTAGATGCAATTTTGATCTAGTGAAGTAATGGGCAGAGCATCAATTTATGAAATTATTTTCTTCTTTCTGCATATAAACATTTTTTAAAGGCAGTTTCATTCACTGTATCCTGTGTCCTCCGTGGACTTTCCATTTTAATTTACAGGGTTCACCTTGATTTTTGGTCCTCCAGACATGGATATTTTTTTCTTAACCTCAAAGCTCATTGCTGTACCATGGTCCAGACTTCACATCTGTCCCCTTAGCATTAAATGCTTTTCTCTCTCTTCCTGCCACCCCCTGACATTTTATCAGGTCGGGAAATGTTGGCTGATCCTAAAAGGAAATTTCTCAAATGGTTGACTTTGGTTAATCTCAGGTTATGGGAGGAAAGGATACAAGAGCATTCCCGCAGATAAGAGTTTTAAGTTGAATTTAGCCTCCAAAAAGTAAAAAAAACAACAACAACAACAGCAAAACCTCCAGGACTGCCTTTGGGTACGTGGGGGCCGGCAGCCCTGCAAGTCCTAATAAATGAATTAGTATCTCAGAAAGGAGATCACCGCGGGGCTGATATTGATCAGGGTCAGCCGGTGTGTTTGCCTGCGATTGTTTGGGGGGTGGTTAATTGAGTGTCAGTCTCGGCCTGTGTCGTCTCGCTGGCGCCGGGTGCTTTTGGATTTGCTAATTTTCGTTAAGTGTCTCTAGCCGGCTACTCGTCCCCTGTCTACCCAGGAGAACTTAGCGGCTCCCACTGATCAACAGTCTGTCTGTCTGGGCTTTATTGATCACAGGGCGGGCGGCTCGAAGCGGATGCGCTGAGAGGGAGAAGGGGGAAGAGGCTGAAAGCGGACCCCAGCCCCCGGCCGCCCCCCTTCCGGGCTCCCTGACCGAACCCCCTCCTCCGCCACACGCAAGCCGGCAGGGCTCGGCAGGGGCGCCTTGGCAGATGGCGCACGCCGGGGGACCGCCACTTGTCCCCGGGGTTCCTAGAGCGCGCATCGTGGCCCGGGAGGGCTTCCACAAGCGACCCCTCGGTCCCCCGCGTGTTTCGGGAGCAACAAGAGAGTAGCCAGGGGCTGGGGGACGCCGGCCCGAGTCTGAGTTGTGAAGGTCCCGGAGGCGAGTGCCAGAGACCCGACGGCCGGGATCGACCCGTGCCTCGAGAAGGTCACGGACCCGCAGGCCTCCGCGAGGGGGAGCGCGGGAGACAGCAGCCTCCCCGCCCGCAGCCCCAGACGCCGGCGCCGCTAGGAGCCGCGGGGCAGTTCCCACCCGGCCCCCCTCTGGGCCCGCCTCCTGGCTGCGGAGATGATTGACTGGAGCCTGGCGGCCAATCGGACGGCGCTGGCGCTACCGGGGCGGGGCCGGGGGCGGGGCGGCGTCTGGCCGGCTGCAGGCGCGGGGCGCTATTTACGGCGCGGACCCCGGCCGGCCCAGGCGGGCGCAGGCTGGAGCTCGCGGCTGGCGGTCTCTGCGCGCGCTCGGGGACCTTCTCCGCTCGCCGAGTGGCCGGCCGAGGGGGAGCGAGGCCCATAGCCCGCCCGGGACTGCGGCGCCGAACGGAGCGAGGGAGCCCCCGGTGGCCGCAGAGCCGAGCCGCCAAAGTCCTCTGGGCTCCTCGGCGCCCCTCCAGCCGCGCTCCATGCTCCGGCCGCCGCCCGGCCCCTCGCCCGGTCGCTGACGGCGCCCGCCGCCCCGGGGAGCTCCCATGCCCTGCGCGCTCCGGGAGCCGTAGGCTGCAGTTGCGCCGCGGCTCCGGGAGCCGGCGGGGGCGCCGCGGCCGTGGGGGGCGTCCATGGATCGCCATTCCAGCTACATCTTCATCTGGCTGCAGCTCGAACTCTGCGCCATGGCCGTGCTGCTCACCAAAGGTGGGTGCCCGCCGGCCGGCCGGCCGAGGCGCGGGCTCTCCGGGGAGGGGCGCGCGGGGGTCCCGGGGCGGCCGCCGCCGCGGGCCTTTGAAGGCGGCTGCCAAGGCTTTGTTAGCGGCGGGCGAGGCTTCCTCCCGCGCCGGAGCCCGCAGGTCGCGACAAGTTGCCTGTTCTTAGAAGTCGCGGCGGTGGCTTCGCGGCCGCCCCCCTTGGGTGTCCCGAGGCCGGCGCGTGGAGGTGGAGTCAGACCTCGGGGCAAGTGGTTGTCAAAATGTTTTTGTAAGTCTGTCCGCGGCGAACTTTCCTGAACGTCTGCAGCCGGGGAGCGGGGCCGTGGTGAGCGCGGGGACGCAGCCGCCCTCCGCACCCCGAGGGTGGGGGCGGCCGCGCGGGGCCGGAGAGCGGGCCGTCCCCGCACGTCTCCAAGTGTGACTCCGTCCGCGCGTGTGCCTCCGTGTGTGTCTGAGTGAGTGCCTTTGTGAGCCGGCGAGGGTGAAGAGAGGAGGTGGCCCAAGTGTGTGTCTCCGTGTGCAGGAGTCTGTGCTGTGTGGCTTCTCGGGCTGGGAGGGGTTGGCTCTGTCAGCGCTCCCATTTCCCACTCCCCTCATAGTTTACACACTACTACCAAAAAAAAAAAAAAGAAAGAAAGAAAAGGAAAGAAAAAAAGGAAAAGAAAAATGTCGGTTTCTTTTTGCTCCCTGCAGGCTCTCGCCTTTTAGGTCGAAATAACCCAAACTCCTAGATTTCAAGGATTCCCCCGCCTCCCCCGCCATGAACGCTCCCTACTGTTCTCCGAACGGATAATTTTTTTTTTTTTTTAATGGGAAGCGTTATTTAGCTTTTGCACACCGCCCCCCTCGCTTTTCTCTAATTGCCATGTAGCAGGCATGAGGTTAAAGGATAAGCTAGCCCAGCAAGGATGATGTGCTACGGTATTTATTTATTTTGAAAGGAAGGGTGTAATTAACCCTAAATAACAGCCCTGGTAGCCTGCAGAGGGGAGCCTCCTGGCCCTATCAAAGGCCGGCAGAACAGGGAGGGACCGAGGCTGACATGAAGTCACAGATACCGAAACTATGTGCCTGATAATGATATAATTAGGGGATCAGAGATTTCTGACTGCTGCGGACTTCAAAAGCTTTAAAAGAAGCCAGCAGTCTCTCCTGTAGCCATCTTGACTAAAGCAGACATTTTTGTTTAATCACTACATACAGTAACAAGAAAGGGGGGGAAACAGAAGAGCATTGTTCACTGTTCCCTTTCTGGGCCTTTTGCATGCCACAGGAAGAAACTTTATGAAACGACAGAAATATAGTTTTTAATACAGTAATACAAAAGTCCATTCAACTTGTTGAAATGTGGCTCCAATTAAAAAAAAGAGTTGTTAGAACTTTCGTAGTTACCTGTCAAAATTTTATTAGACTGTTTTCGGTCATTGAAAATAGAGTATTTTAAATAGGCTCTCGTAAACATTTAACTCTTTCTTTTTTCATTCAGTGCCCTTTTTCTGCACTGGGTCTGAGGTGCATAGGATCAAAATGGATTTTGAATCTGTTTTATTTCTACTTTAAATCTGTCTATGGGATTTGTGAGGCTAGGGATATGTAGTCATCACCAACAAAGCAAGGTTCCAACTTGAAGATCTTCCTGGAGAAGGGACTTCGGCCCAGACCGGGACAGGGACAGGGAGCTTGCCAACTGAGGCTAGAGCAAGACCTCAGTTAAAGAGGATGGTTAAACTCAAATTGCCAAAGATCTGTGATTGGCTGGCAGGTTTTTTTTTTTTAAGAACGAAAGCATTAGCAGTGTCTGATGAAAACCCGAGCATACCATACAGTGGCCTGGAATTTGGACAGATAATTAAATGAGACACCTTACTCAGGCATCCACATTCACAGAGAGGAGGAGGAGGAAGAAAGGAGAGGGTAGGAAGAGGTCTATAAAACCACAGTCCCTGGTGTTTAATTTCAGAGCAGGGGTTTCAGTAACTACCAGAACTTCTGACTGGGGAGCTGGGAAGAGGTGTGTGCTTCAGTTCGGTTTACAGTAGCATTAGTTGTGGCATCTGACAGTGACCAGAGTCCACGGGGTCAGAAGTGGTATTAGTGATCGCTCCGAGACCCAGATCATTTCAACCAGAGATGGATGCTAGAAGCCTCAGAAGCATGCATTGTAGCAAAATGTCACCAGCGACTTGCAACTCCCCAAATAAGTTTTATAAAGGAAACTTTTAATCACTTCCTGGAGAAAAATTTGAGGTTTCCTTAAGGATTTTTCATTCAACCAGCAGAGGATTTTCAGTTTCAGTGTTTCCCCTTTTAGATCCCATGTTGAATTACATGTAAAACTGGGAAGTTAAGGGGAGGAGAAGTTAGCTTTTGCACCCCCCTCCCCTCCTCACCAGCTTCCCCCCACCCCCGCCCCCAGTTTTATGACTTTCCATTTGGGCTGAAAGAAATTGACTTTGGCAAGCAAACCACTAATTGTAAACTGCCTAGTTCCTGTTTTACAATATACTGACTAAAAGCTCCTCTGCATGAAAAGATCTTTATAGGCGAAGTTTGCCTTTTCTAGAGAGTTTGCAAATAGCTGCCCAGTTTCATAGTTTTAAAACCTCCTGACCGGAGCAATTTCTAGATTGTTGTGTTTCTAGTTAATAACTTTATAAGGTGTTAGCTAAAGCTCTTAAATCTTGGCACAGCCCTTTAAGGTAGTAAACAATTCAGTAGTTCCGATCAAATATTTATACTGACAAAATCAAAAAGCCTAGCATTTTTATGTTGTATGGTCACGTAGGATTAAAATGAATAAACAGTGTAATTTACGTTACGGTAGGAGAAGTTCTTGTGATGATTCTTTTCCTTCAAATCCAGAAGTAATATTTTGAATTACTCGCTAACTCCTCAGAAATCGGGATTGAACTTCGCTTCTCTGCAGTTGGGATTAATACGTTTCTAAAATTACCTTTAACTAGGTTGAAATTTAAGCAGTGGCTTGCACAGAGGGGCTCTCCCAAGTCTACCCGGGGGCTGCCTTTGCTGCCACTGCTGGCACTCAGCTGAATATTCTAAAAGTTCGTGCCTTTGATCTCGAGGTTGAGCAATGGCCCAGGTAGAGGCTTTATCTGGTCTCAGGAAGGCGTGTGACGCAATTTCTCATTGTCTTCAGGTGAAATCAGATGCTACTGTGACGCTGCCCACTGCGTGGCAACTGGCTATATGTGTAAATCCGAGCTGAGCGCCTGCTTCTCGAGACTTCTTGATCCTCAGAACACAAACTCCCCGCTCACCCATGGCTGCCTGGACTCTCTCACAAGCACAGCAGACATCTGCCAAGCCAAACAGGCCCGAAACCACTCTGGCACCGGCGTGCCCACATTGGAATGCTGTCACGAAGATATGTGCAATTACCGAGGGCTGCACGATGTGCTCGCCCCTGCCAAGGGGGAGGCCTCAGGTAGGTAGAAGCCCCCTCGCACTGCCTAGGTGCGCAGGAGGCCACGACTCTGTATGTCTGCATTGATTTTGTTGTTAATGTAATTATAGAGACACCAGAGGGAGAGGCCTGGCTGAATGCAAAGATGCATCTCTGTTGAGTAGCTTTTATGTCTGCCTGAGCAGGAGATGTCTGTCTGCGTGATAGGTTTTGCCTGGCTTTTCCACTTTTGGAAGACCCAGAAGACCCTTCCTGTTCAGGAACGACAGTCCCTACGCAGACCGTTCTCGGAAGCCGATCTTTGCATCGCTGGGCAACGTGTCGTTTGTAAATAGTGTTGATTTCACCGTAAGCTGCTTTCTCGTGGGGCGTCTCGTTGCAGACGGATAGATGATCATAAATCCCCGCGGGAGGGCTTACCGTAGTCTGCTCACGCGTTTGTGTTGCTCTAGGACAAGGAAACCGCTATCAGCACGACGGCGGCAGGAACCTCATCACCAAAGTGCAGGAGCTGTCTTCCTCCAAAGAGCTGTGGTTCCGGGCGGCCGTGATCGCCGTTCCCATCGCGGGCGGCCTCATCCTGGTGCTGCTCATCATGCTGGCCTTGAGGATGCTCCGAAGTGAGAACAAGAGACTGCAGGATCAGCGGCAGCAGATGCTGTCCCGTTTGCACTACAGCTTCCACGGACACCATTCCAAAAAGGGGCAGGTGGCCAAGTTGGACTTGGAGTGCATGGTGCCGGTGAGCGGCCACGAGAACTGCTGTCTGGCCTGTGACAAGATGAGACAAGCGGACCTCAGCAACGACAAGATCCTCTCGCTCGTCCACTGGGGCATGTACAGCGGGCACGGGAAGCTGGAGTTCGTATGACGGGGTCTGACCCCGGACCGAAGCTCTTGGACGCTGGAAGGCTTGGGGTTCTGCTGGACAGGAGCACTTTATCTGCAGAAAAAGGAACTCACCGAATCACCTTGGAGAGACAGAATGACCTCTGCAAACAGAATCTTGGATATTTCTTCTGAAGGATTATTTGCACAGACTCCTAAATACAGTCAAATGTAGTATTTGCTTTAAAATGATGAAAAGCAAAGAGAAGACTACATACACGCTGTTACCAGGGTTTTGCATGTGAGCGAGCTGGGATCGAGCACCTAAATAAACTCAACTGTGCTCTGTGTGAGCTCCAACATCTTGATTTATTGTAAAGATTTAAAAATATATATATATATATATTTTTTGTCTGAAACTTAGCGGTGTCTTGTCATAAATTAAAAACGAAGTGGGAAGCGTAAGGAACTACATGTTAATTATACAAATGAAGATCTGTTGTTGCTCATAGTAAGGTCTCAGCTATAGGGTTTGGCTTGATTTTTTGTTTTGTTTTGTTTTTTTGTTTTTAAACAAGACCAAGATCTTGTTTATCCTTACACACATATTTGTAGTTTGCTTACAGTGTGGAGAATTTCTAAATGTGTCCTGCCGATCGATCATTCAGTGTCTCACCTACATGTTTTTGTTAGGTGTTGGGATAATCCTGGTTTTTAGCTTTCACCTAAGAGAAATCCTGAACTTCTTTACACCAGGTCGGATATGATGGATCAGGGTCTAGAGCTGAGCAAAGGTCATCTTCCTCAACTTACTCCAGTTGCTCTGAAATGCTTTTTCAAAATGTGTCTACCTCCAACCAAAAAAGAAAAACCAAACCAAGCCTGCTAAACGAAACTTCTCCTCGGAGTTAAAGTTAGTCACTGTCTACTTTTGCTGTTGGATTGATTTATCATTTGGCTCTGCCTCAGACCAAACTAAATATTTTGGATCCCAAATTAGCCAAACTTGATTGTGTTGTGCTCCTAGTTTTCAAACCTTCCTTCAACACAGTGTTATACTAACATTTTTTTTTTCTTTGCAATGTTTAGAAAGGGTTTCAATAGTGAAGGTCATTTGTATCAACTGGGATTTAAAGAACACTAGGACCCCATGCCCCACTCATTGACTTCAGCCACTGATACACTAAGTAACCGTGTTCTCACTCCTACAGGACCTCCTGTCTGGCAAGACTGCCCAGCCTGAATTCAAACCCATCCCACGTTTGTGTACTTTTCCCCCCAAATAGGTCTTTGTTATCCTAAATGTGAGAAGAATTTGCCATGTAGGATTCTTTTTTTTTTTCCCGATTCTTTTGTATATTTGAAACTTCTGCTTAAAAATGAACCTCTAGTCTGCATATTTGAGTATGGGGTCTTCTTTTACGAGTGTTAAAGGACTGCGTGTGTGCATATTTGGGGGATTATTTTATGATAAGCATAATCGGGGTCCTTTAAGACAGATGCAGTTGCTAAGTTCATGGAAGAATGGGAGTCGAAAGGACTAGTCTATAAAAAAATGAGTACCTAGATTATTTAATAATTAAGAGGCCACAGCCCCATACAAAGTAGGCTCTGGAATAAATACACATTTGAATAAATGACGGCATTCGTATTGTGCTTTTTGAGAATGACAGTTCTTGCACGCATGACTTACGGTTTATAAAGTGTGTTAAGTTTTAGGCGTGTTGCTTTTCGAGGGAGCCAGAGAATTGTGACATAACTATCCAAACCCATCTAGAGAAGAAAATTCACTGAAATTGCCACTTGACGGAGTTTCGACCCTCACCTCCACTTTGAGCTCCAGAAATTACAGTAGTTTCATAGCTCGAAGATGAAAAGACTTCTTGCTCCTTACCCCTTCTACTCTCACGTCCAGCGTCAAGCCCGCTCAGGGATGCCTCAAGTAGCTGGTGTTCCTGTTACTCTTATTCACCCCATTTCTTCCAAATACCAGTTAACTAAGAACTCAGCAATCTGTTAAATAAAGGCAATGAAGGATTTGAAGTCCGGTATTTTGAATCACTTGGAAACCAGCAAACCCCATCCTCCAGGAAAGGCCTGGGTCTCAGCTGGCACTGAAATCAGACATTTACTGGAAGATGAATGCAGAATGCCTCCACTTCCCGTGTTCTGTGTTCGCTGCCCTGCCTCTTGTTTCTAGTGTAAATTCACGAGGCTGTTTACACCCACCCTGTTCAGGGGGGCTGATGGCACTGTGCACCTGCCCCCCGCCGGTGGACTGGGGGTCCGGGGTGCTCAAGTGCTTACCGCGTAATAGACTGGCTATTCCTATTCCCGTGTCTCTTCCTAAGACAAACCCTGTGCCCTTGGCATGTCTTATTCATAGATACTAAGTGAGATATTTATTCATTGAGTGTGCACTGCCCTCGCCTCTAGTCTTAAAAGGCAGTTCTGGGCATAACTTGGCCTTTCGACGAAAATACTGCGGGTCTCTCAACTTTGGTTTTTACCAAGAACTAAATATAGGTTCTCCTTGTGCTTTCCTGTGAGAGTGTGGAGAGTGCCAAGAGCAGAGATAAAGGGCCCTTCATGCAATAACTACCTGCCTGCTGCGGTGATGTAAGTAAGGTGATGAGCGCTGTTTGCTTTTCCCTCCCGGAGATGTTTACTGTTACTTGGAGGTGACAGGACAAGGCTGGGCTAACCAGAAACAGCCCTTGTTTAATATTGACCTAGAACTCCCCCCAAAAGTAAGATTCTTTTTCTAAGTGGAAATTTGCCCCAACCAGAGACAAACGGGACCGAATTTGCCATGATGTTTCTATCTCTCCACCCCTCCCATTCTATCCCTTTTGAAAAAATTGATGTGTACGTGGTTATGTCTTTTATGTTATCCGCCCGCCCCCCCTGCACACACACCCCCTTATTTTGAATGGCTCAGAGGCTTCCTAGGAGTTGACTGGTGTGTCTCTAATTTCTGCTGAACTGATTTTATTAAAAACACTGCACCATAGGGGGTTTGACCTTCTAAAATACCAAACATGTCTGCTTTAGAAAATCACAAAGCTCTCCTCTGAAGAGCTCGTAAATCTGGTTTCAATATGGGTTGATTATAGGCTAAAAGCTTGAAAGCAAGGGCATCTAGTATCCTGAGTCTGGATCTAGCCTTTTTGGGGCCAGGGCAGCTTTTTTTCCGTATAACTTCTAATTGGTCCTCTTCTCTGTCTTGGCCCAAATAATGTCAAACCTCCTGTGAAAGTTACACAGCGGGATAAGGCCGAACTCCTACAAGGGTAGCGGTCAAGTGCACTTTGCCCGGGTTCCAGTGCTGCCTTTGTCTCTTCTAGACAAGCTCTGTGAACTTGGGCAAATTCCTTAAGCCCTTTGAATACTCAGTTTTGTTACCTATAAAATGGGGGCGATGATAATGCTTTATAAGATTATTGCGCGGATACTCGTTTCTTTTTTTTTTAAAGATTGTATTTATTTATTTGACAGAGAGAGAGATCACAAGTAGGCAGAGAGGCAGGCAGAGAGAGAGGGGGAAGCAGGCCTCCCCGCTGAGCAGAGAGCCCGATGCGGGGCTCGATCCCAGGACCCCGAGATCATGACCTGAGCGGAAGGCAGAGGCTTTAACCCACTGAGTCATCCAGGCACCCCGATACTTGCTGTTTCTATCAATGCACACAAGGGTCTTGAATGAACTAGAGTGGCCTGGCAAAATATTCCTCAAAATTTGAGGGGCGGCTCAGTCGTTAAGCATCTGCCTTCGGCTCAGATCATGATCCCATGGTCCTGGGACTGAGCCCCACATCGGGCTCCCTGCTCAGAAGGATTCCTGCTTCTTCCTCTACCTCTCCCCCTGCTCATGCTTTTTCTCTCTCTTTCTCCTCTCTCTCTCTCACTCTCTCTCATAAATAAGTGAGATCTTTAAAAAATTTTTTCAAAAAAAAATTTGAGATCTTGGGCCTGCTACTCTTACAGTGGATATATTTACTTGACTTTTTTATGCTTCAGCTCTTTCATACCTGAGATTTTCAGCCCCTTCAGCGACCTGCAGACTGCATATAACCTTCTTAATATATGTTTTTAATGTACTGCTTTTAGCCTCTCATCTACTAACGACATTGGCTTATCATTGTTTCTTTTTGGAATAATCTCGTGGCTACTGATAGGAACACTTTAGTTTTATGGACCTATTTTGGGGTTTTTTGATATTTGACAGAACGATGGTTAATCCAGTGAGAAAAGCAAGGGAGTCTAGTTAGCTGGCGGATACTGTTTCGGAATCACTTGACCAGCTTGTGTATGATTGATAATTTCTAAACAAGTGCCACCATCGTTACAATTTGCCTCACAGGTGCTCCAGCCAAAATACAAATAGTTCTACAGCCGGTTTTTAGGACTGTGTGGATTTTTCACACAGGGTGGGGGATGGGAGGGGCGTCTAGTTAGTGACAAAGCCACTTAATTCCCCCAGGTGAAGTTAATTTAGTTAGGGACTCTGCGGGTCACAGTTGTGATGGAGAAGGAGCTGCTTCAGAGACCAACTCACGCTTCGTCCCTCTCTTTCTTCATTCCTTCCATCTTGTCCTCACTCTGCTGGTTTAAAAAGGCAGGTCAATGATCTGAGAATTTGAGACCCAATAAAATCACAAAATTAAATGCTTTTTGAAAATTTGACGACTCTTCGTTTGGATTACGGTTTAAGGCTCTGAACACGTCCTGGCTGGTGGGCGCACGTGGTACCAGTCTGCAGTACAATGGCATAATTCCCTTGTCTGCTGTTCTGGGAACTTGGAGATCGACCTGGGGAGGGGGTGCGGCGGCGTGTAGCCAGATAGGGATAGACTTCTCGAAGGAAGGTGGCGACTTTCCCGTGGATCCGCTTTGCAGAGTTTCGAAGTGTATATTACAGGGGCGCCTGGGTGGCTCAGTGGGTTAAAGCCTCTGCCTTCGGCTCAGGTCATGATCTCAGGGTCCTGGGATCGAGCCCCGCATCGGGCTCTCTGCTCAGTGAGGAGCCTGCTTCCCCCTCTCTCTGCCTGCCTCTCTGCCTACTTGTGATCTCTCTCTCTCTCTGTCAAATAAATAAATAAAATCTTAAAAAAAAAAAAGTAAATATTACAGGGGAGGCCTATGAGCCATGTTTCTACAAACTTTCCCCATTCTGTGAATATGAAAAGGGATTCCAGGAAAGGCATCCGGGAGCAATCTTAGGAGGTACCAAATTTGGATAAGCTGTTAGACAGTATCTCAAGGCAACCATCATTCCTCAAGGCCTCGTGGAGATAACCTCCTATCTACTAGCCAGTAGCCAGTTGGCCTCTTGGAGGCTATTTCAAATTGTGTTTGGGAGCCTAGACCTTGCAGACTGACGTTGGAGTGGCCCGAGCGGAATCCTGAAGAGATGAGTCAATGACTATTCCTATGTGTGTAAATACACGTACATACATGGCGTGTGTACCTCTATGCCATGCTAGCCGAGTAGTCTTTGAAACCCTGGAATAATTTCACAGTGAACAACTTTCAAGGCAGAGTGTAAGTAGATGTTGGAATTCATGGGAAGTCAGCAATTTGTTTTTAGACATGTGAAGACTGAGTTAGTTGTGATGAATTAATAAAGCCAGAGGCTGTTGTGTAAATTCACTCTGAAAGATCTCACATTACAAACCTAATGGAACAAAAATTGTTTTAGCAGTTAAAACCAAGAGAAATACAGAAAGCTCTTTATCCCTGGTCTCTTTCCCTTGGAATTTCCCAAGGGAACTGATGAGGACAGTGGAAAAACACCACACTTCTGAAAGCAGTTTCTTACTTTTTCAAGTGTTGGAAGTCCATGCTTAGGCTTTTTTTTTTTTTTTAACTAAATTTAGTGGATGTGATCTTGATACCCAAGACTTTCATTCACAGTTGCCTTGCTAAGTGGGGTATTTCTCACCTGGATTTAGGGATTCAACTGTGAAATCCCGGTGGGGAGGAGCGAGGACCCATGCAGCCTTGGTAGCTTGCTGTGATCCAAGGAGAGCAGACGATGAAGGTAAGGGAGACTGAGCCCTCCTGCACCAGGCATCTGAATTCGACAGACGACACTAGGTTGTCTGTAAATAAGCAAATGTCTTCCTCTTCTGTTTTCTCCACTCTTGACTATTGTTTTAAAGATTTACGGTTTTGTATGGGAACCCCGAAGGAAAACAAGTTGCCAGTGAAGGGGGTTGAGGAGAAAACAATTCAAACGGATCTGAAAATTAATGAACCATCGCTAAGGTCAAAGGCATCCCCGCCTTTGAAATCTGGTGCGATCTCCAAGCGAGTGAAAGGATACCAGTTCTCACCGAGAACCATTATCATCGTTCCTTTAATATACTAAGAGATGGACTTTCCTTTTAGCATTGTGGAGTATCCAAAGTTTTCATCAAACAGTGTTTCCCTAAGGAATGTAAAAACAAACCACTGAGAGTTTTGTTGGTCCAAAAGGTGAAAAGCCTAAAATCAGCAGGCTATTTCATCTTCAGTTGGCTGGTCCCAGTCACACTGGGGTAACTTGGGGTAACTTTGTTCTCCTGGAACTGAACCTCTAACCAGAGGCTATAATAAAAACAACAAATAGCTCGCTGCATCCTTCATTCGGGGACACACTGAAGGTGAGTTATATATTACCCCCCCCTCTCCAAACACCTAGCATCTTCATTAAAGGATTACTTTTACCTCAAAATCCAGCTGGCTCTTAGGAACCCATTTACATTTTATAATTGAGACTTTATATGTTTCTTTTATTATTAGCGCTCTCTCAAGAAAATTACTTATTGCATAGGTGACTTTAAAGAAGGAGATGTAAGTTTAGAAAATGTGCGTGTTTATGTGTGCCTGGGGGGAGTGTGATCATTCATGACTTCCCAACCCTTATAACCCTTATATTGTTTCTAGTGTCTTATAATCCTTTCATTTATTTAAACATATTTTATACACACGCATATTCATTTTTTCCATGTCAAGTAAATAAATAAGATCTTTTAAAAAATATATGAAGTGGGGAAAAAGAGAATTTCTTTTTCTTTAAAAGCAGCACAGTGGCCCTCCTTCAAAGGCAAACTTCCGGGCTGGAAAGAGGAAGTGTATCTTCTGGGCAAAACCTGGGGCAGCAACAATGGTGCCGGATCGGGAGCTCGGTTTCCCCTGGGATTCCTGGCTTCTGGCTACCAGTTTCACAGGCTGACAGAGCACGGAGGAGGCCGTCCAAAGGGGAGATCGTCTGTCCATCCGGGATTGCCGAATGTGTCAAGGGTCATTTCCCAGCCCGACACTTGATTGTGAAGCAGGCTCCGAGGGCAATCTTGCGAGGCCCAGCATTGTGACAAACACTCTCTAGGTGGGCAATAAAACCCGACAACCCTCCTGGGCTGGTTGCACAATGGGAGGGTGTTTGTTGGCATTTGTATGCAAATTGTGGTGAGTAGCTAACAGGTTGCTTTGAAATGCTGAATTTGTTTATCCCAACGTGGGAAGCCCGACCTTTTCTTCAGGAGCAGGAGATTGAAGGAGCCCTTTCTCTAGGCTGTTGGCATTGAGTTGGGTCCAGCAGGGTCCCCGGCGTGGTCACGAACTCTGGTTGGGCTTCAGGACCGGAAGTGCACTGCTGGTCCTCAGATTGACCCAGACGGAGGTGACCTGCTGGGGAGCCGCCGGCTTACCACGTTCTGGAGTTTTCTCTAGGTCCCCTGGCTAGGGCTGAGCCACCCCAACAGCAAGCAACTGAAAGGAAAAAATACTCCTGTCTTCAGAATATCCATCACATAAATACCTCGTCTGGAAAAAAATACATTGGCCATTTCCTTTGGCTTCATCTTCATGCCTATTCTGGGAAAGAGCACCTCCCTCCCAGGCCCAAAGAGAGACTAGCCACTGAGTCTCTCACTGGCTTGTGTCTTTGTATGACCTTTTTAAGTCAAAAGCATTTGTTCAAAATGCTCACGCTAACATTTTTATAGTCTTTATAGATGCTAAGGATATGTGTATGGTTTTGGCTTCAGAGGGACCTGGGTTCAAGTTCAGACATGCCTTGTTACTAGTGATGTGACCTTGGGCCAGTTAACCTCTCAGTTAATTCACTTACATAAAGGGGATAATAATATTATTAGCGTTTGGGGTTGTTGGGAGGATTAAATGAGGTAATGCAAATAAAGATTTAGCACAATTCTTTGCAAAGTTGTAAATGGTAGAGATTTCTACGAGGTACTGTTCCTTCAAAAGCCCTTGAACTTCTGGAGGGTATTATGCTAAGCGAAGTAAGTCAATCAGAGAAAGACAATTATCATATGATCTCTCTGATATGAAGAATTCGAGAGGCAGGGCAGGGGGTTGTGGGGGGTGGGGGAGGGAAATGAAACAAGAGGGGATCAGGAAGGAGACAAACCATAAGAGACTCCTAAACTCATGAAACAAACCGAGGGT
Source organism: Potos flavus (assembly GCA_028534135.1). Taxonomy (NCBI): domain Eukaryota; kingdom Metazoa; phylum Chordata; class Mammalia; order Carnivora; family Procyonidae; genus Potos; species Potos flavus. The sequence continues at coordinate 113,091,820 of CM052897.1, forward strand.
GGCTG